>PVKZ01001042.1:0-504481 GCA_004027375.1 Macroglossus sobrinus | reverse complement strand
GAGAGAGAGAAAGAAACTGATTTTAAGGAATTGGCTTATATGATTTCTGGGGGCAGGCAAGACCAAAATCTGCAGAGCAAGCTGAAAAGTCTTGGGCAGGAGGTCAAGGTCATGTTACAGTTAGGTAAAATTTCTCCTCAGAGAAATATCAGTTTGCTCTTAAAGACTTTCAGCTGATGTATGATGCCCACTCACATTATTAAGGGTAATCTCCATTACTTAAATGGAGATTTACAGGTGAACCACATCCACAAAGTACCTTCAGAGCAACACCTAGACTGGTGGGGATCTCAAAAGGCTTTCCTGAAGAAGAAATGTTCAAGCAGAGACCTAGTAGATGACCAAGAGTTGGCCAGATCAGAAAGAGAGGAATTTCATTTCAGACATTTTACATGAACTTATACAAAAGCCCCAAGCTGAGAATGAACCTGTGCATTTGAGAAATGGGAAATGAAGCAGGGTAGCGGGAGCCTAATAAGCTTTGCACCCGAATGCCTCAGTGGACAAAGCAGAGTTCCTGCACAGTATTGTAAGCTTTGGTTTCTACTGGATTCAGGCACCTAGCCTAGACATATTTAAGATACTTGGAAAAATATATAATTTTTCTTATTCTAATGATTCCATTATTAAAATCTTTTACAACCTAATTACATGTAGAATAAATCTTTGTCCTCAGAAAGTTTTTCAAATCAGATACTCTCTAACTTTCTTGATAGCAACACCTACCACTTTTCTTCCTAACTACCATGGTCCCCTCATGCCTTTGGCTCTCACACTCACCAGTACTAGTCCAGTCTCAGGGCCTTTGAACTTGCTCTTCTTCTACTCTCACACCATTCTCCAGGTTTTCACACAGCAGGATCCTTCTCAGCCTTCAGATCTCAGAGCTCACAGTTGCATCCCTCCTCTTTCCATTCTTATCTCTATCATCTGACTCCATCTCATTTTTTTTTTATTTTCCATCTTTGTTCATTAGCATGAACAGTCCATAAGAGCAGAGACTTTGATGGTAAGCATTTAATACATATTTTTTTAAATATGAATTTAATACTTTTGGTAAATAATCTTTGAGCTTGACTTTATTTATCGCTAGAATGAGACTAATAATGCATATCTTGTCTGTCAACAAAATGGACCACCAGGCTACGTGACAAAACAAGTATTTAACATGCCTATAATTGTGAAGACCTGCAAAAGTGATTCTCTTATGTCCAACTAGACACCAATTTTTTTTCTAATTAACTTTGATTTTTTTTTTTGTATTTTTGTTTTTTGCTTACCTTCTTGGTCAATAAATCCTTGTTTCTCAAAAAAAAAAAGACCTAAAAATGGCATGGTTTAAACAATGTCCCAGACAAGATATAATAATGTAATGAAAGATGAAGAAAACCTGATTGCATAGTAGCATAACTATTCTAGAATCATGCACATTTTTTACTTGAAGAGAAATGTTACAAGCCTATAATATGGATGAGCAGGAAGAACAGAAATTGTAGAGTAAGAGGAAAGATGATCAAAGTCTTGGCTACTTGCTCTATTTTTGTAAAATGGGTGGATAAAGGTATTGAGCAAAAAGAGGTTGTTGTGAAGATTAACTGGGATATATAAAAGGATATATCACTAAGCTTAGCCCATAGTAGGTGCTAAAATGTATTATTATTGCTCACAATAACATTCAAAGGATGAGCATAGTATTTTAACCATGTCATTCATATTGACAGACTGAGGATGATCAATTTAGGTTAAGCCAGAGGTCTGGGATGGAACCACTGAGTTAGTTACAGGTACCAGCATAAAGAGGACCAGGTGATGACTTAATCACCAAATAAAAGCATTTTAAAAGCCCCCATCCTTAGTAGCTTTCAGCTATAGCTTCAGAAGTCAAGATTCTTCCATATTTCTTGGCATTGTTTTAATCCCACTAGAGAAGGCACTGCCTGGCAAGGACGAATGTGGATCCTGAGCTGGCTGTTGTCCAGATGAGAATGATAATATCTACTAGATTTACAACGAAGCTGATTCTTCTTGTTTCTTATAGATGTCAGAGCCTGTCTACTGGGTGTCCCTATGTCTGCTATAACAGATAGCATGGCACTTTCATGGTATTTTCCTTGGTTTCCTCTTCCTTACTGAGTTGCTTTTTGTGCTCATCTTGAAATCCTCCTCTTAAAAAGTCTACTCTGTGTCTGAGACCAGAGAACCAGGACACTTGGAAAGAGAGGGGCATACTGGCCTGGTTCCCTCACTTTCCTGAAAGCCTCATGGTGGCACCCCTCAGAGAGATCAGCCCACCCTTTCTTGCATCTACTCTTAGAATTGACTGTTGTCCAGTTAAAAATGCAGAAACCACTGCCTTGTGATTCAGTAGCAACTCTTTGGTTGTGTGATTGGTTGGCTATTCATACCATAATTTTTAAGTGTTCATTAAAAAAATAAGGCAACACTCATTTTAGGAGAATTCATGGCATGTTACCAAATGTTTGAAATCTTTGGGAAGTCCAGCTGAGTTCAGCTGGGTGTTTTCTATACATTGGAACTGTTCTAGAAGCTGGGGATATAGAAAAACATAAGATATAGCTCCTACTCTTAGAAAATTTTGCCTTTTAGGGATGACAGATGGTAAAACAGCCAATATTTTGCAATGCAAGTTGTTAGCACATTGAGCGATGGAAGGAAAATGAAGGACACCTAACCCAGATCATAAGCTGAGGAGGAGAGAGCTGTGGATGGCTTCTTGGAAGAAAGAGGAAGTCAGAAATAGGATACAGAAACCCCTACTAACATACAATGTCTGAATAAGATGAGGAGCCAGAGAAAAGAATGTAGAACTAGAGACAATATCTGAATCACTGGATCACACAGAGAAAAATTTGAGCTTAAATTAAACCTAGTTCACTTAGATAAGAGGTGATTTCTCACTGGGTTTTCAATCTCTGTTTTGACTTTGAGCAAAGTATAATCAAAAGAGGAGACTGATAGGAAGACAGTGCAAGTAAAGTCATATTACCTGAGATGACAGAGTCAGCACTTAAATGAAACTGTGTGCCTGTGGGAGCAGATGGAGGGACTTTGCAACAGACCTCAGCAGAATTTCTAAAAGCCTAGAACAAAACCATCTTTCCAAGACTCAAAGAGCCAGAGAACATGCTCAAGGCCATGCACCACCGAAGATTCAAGTACCTTCAGAGGCTCTTTAAATCATGATGTGTGTCTGACTCAGAAATGTTAAAGATATAGAGTTTTTCAAGACTTTAGTTATAAAGTAATTGAATAGCATAAAGGTGTCTTGGACATATTGCTAGGCTGAATATTCCTTCTTGTTCAGTGTAAATTAGTATTTTATTCTATAGTATATTATTGCTTTTATCAGAATCTGCTTTTTAGTGTTTGCCAGCTGAGTTCAGTAAAATATATTTTATTGAGCTAAGTAAAAGCAATCATGGGAAGATGTCCACTGGATCTGTGCATAAGGAGATCTGTCTCAGAGGATTCCTGATAAGACCTGGGATCATCTATTTTTAATTACTTTAATCTATAGAGGTAAAGGTCACTCGGTACTTTTAAGGCTTTGAAGATAACTCAGTTTCATGATGACTAATGCCACGGGGAATCTTTGGTCTAGAGAAAGAAGAATATCATAAAATGTAGTGAAGGAACTTCTATAACATACACACACACATACACACATATGTGTTGTGTCTGTATATGCATAACATACAATTTTATATGTCAGCTTGATTATATCCTCTCTAAAATCTTTAGCAAGATGGACAAAGAACATGCTTTTGTGTAAGTCTCTCTTTTAAAGAAAATTGACACTATTTTTATAGGGCTAGTAATTGATTAGTCAAGAATTAAAATTTTCAAAATGTTCGAAAAATTTACTGTTTTTACTCTGAGTCTCTTGACTGATTATGGAGAGAGCCTGAATTCATTTCTAGCCCAGGTAACTTCTTCAAGTTGATAAAATCAATCAACTTCAACGTGGATATTTTTTTCCCTTAAGCTTTTTCTTGTTCATTTCTTTTGATAGTATTTGAGAGCAAGAAAAGGAGATCTAATAATCAAAACAATGAACTGGCAAGAGTTAGAAAGCTACAATAACCAGGCCTGCCACCGATACAAATGCAATCACACCACCCTCGGACTTTATTCTAGACCTTTTGGAAAATAGAGAATATTACACCAATCACATAATTGCCTATACATTTTTAAGGAGTTAAAAATAAAAAAGATTTAACTACAAAGGGCCATGATTTCTTCTTAGTTCTTCCTGGTTGATATGTTATACTTTTGTCTTACTTCTCACATATTTCTCACATGTATTCTTATGAGCCTCTTAATCAAATAGTTTGATGTTCAACAAATGAACAAATTACAATTTGAGCAGGAATTTGTATTAACATCCAATATTCATCTACAGAGTCTGTTTTCCATTGTCTTTCTATTTGCTTCACATATGGGAGTTGATAATGCACAAAATCTGCAATTACTAGTACCCGTGGTGAGTGCTACATCTGAAGCTCTATAGGATAGTATTGGGGAAATTTGCATGTGCTTATCTGGCAAACCAAAGTTCTGATTGCCTTAAAAGTGGGTAGAGAATATAATTTTAAACATCTGATTTTTATGGGGTTTTTTGAGATCTATCCCCACACTTTTACCTCACACCCTTTTTCAGAAACTGCTTTGTTGTAAAACAAAGAGGGCAATTATATTCCAAGGGAGGAAACTTATTACAAAATCTTACAAACTCAGAGCATCATAGTTTCCTCCACTTAGAAATGAGAGTAGGTCTTTGAACTCCATCCCAACTGAATTAAATAGCCTTAATTAGAGCTAAAATCCTTAACATTCTGTAAAGAAAGCTCCTAACTTAGCATATTGGTAGAAGAAAACTTTTTAATGGTGTTCAAACTTAAGTTTTAAAGTGCTTCTTTCCACTAAAAGGATGAATCAGAATGAAGATAAGTTGAGAATCCAGGGAGATAAACCTCCTAGTAAAAATAAGGTCTTATTTACTCTCTGAGCCATTGAGAGCTGCCTACTGGGTAAGCCACTGCTTCTCTGTCGAAAGAGACTGGAGAGGCAGCCAAATGAATAATTGTCTGCTATAAAATGTATAGTTATCAAGAAATATCAGCCTAGCTACCAGGCTCACATTTTTATGGCAGATAAAGCAAACTTCTGTAGGGATTTCCCTGACAAAAAAGAAAAAGAAAGAAAAAAAAAGAAAGAAACAGAGACCTCATATGTCTTGAAAACTCAGCCTCTTTCAATATTTAAGTTAGCAGACGTTTATTTAGTATGTATCCTGTGCTAGACTCAGTGGGAAACAGTAGAATGAATTCAGGGTTCCATCCTGGATTCACGATTCCCACCACTATAGAGCCTCACTACCACTTTGAGCACGCTTTACTTCTAAGCCTGAAAAACTTGATAGATACAACACACACACACACACACCCATTCACACACATAGATCCCATCTCTGTCATCTTTCCTTAACTTCGAAAATAAACAGTCCATATAAAATATTCTTTCTCAGCTTCTTCCTAGGAACTAGACACAGGCTTGAGATATAGATTTTTACAGTTGAAAGCTTTCAGCATGAAGCAGTGACCAAAAGAAACAGGACTTGCTGAATAGGTCATAAGATGGGAAACTCTCAGAGTGAGAACTTAGGAGTTACTTAATAATCATATATTGAAATAAGGTAGAAGGTATGCCTTAGCCAAAATTAATCAGATCATTGGAACATTTAGAACTCCTACATCTGGGCAAGTATAACAAAATGTATTCATCAGCTACTAGTTAATTAAATGAAAATATACTTTGCTGCCAGAGGCTGGAATCCTAGGCAGTGATTAACTATCGATCGAGGTACTTTTCATTAGCTCTTCCCGAGAGAAGATGATTACAAATATTTGATAGAGACAAATGCACAGAGGTAGGTGAATGTTTGTGGTGAGGAGAGAAGCATGCACCAGCATCTCCTCCCTACATCTAGGCAAGTGTCCATGATGAAGAGTAGATTTAGGTGTTACTGGATTCTAGAACAGAGAGATGGGACACCGAGGCTATAAGCAGGAAGCAGCATTTATTGATACTGGCACCAGCTCAGTGGATCGGGGCTGAGCCCCAATTGTAACATGGAGGACAGTTTTATACCATTTTGTACTTCCACATTCCCACACAGCTATAGATATTTCATATAAGAAAGGAGAACATTGATTTGCTGGCAAACTATAAGGAAACTGGCTTAATAATTTAAGAGGGTTTTAGGACTGCCATGTTAGCTAGAGGGTCTGGGGAAGGTGGAGTACAGTCAGGAATTAACTCATTCAAGCAGTTAAATGGTCAGGCAGGATCATCCTGCCACAAAGGTTCTTCTGGGTTTCTGTTGCTCAAACTTCCTGTTTCCATTGGTTTTTGACTATCAATTCTGTCCCAACCCCTCTGCAACTCCCGTCCTTCCTATGTTCACCATTATCCTATCATTTTGACCCACACCAAAAAACACGAGCATTACCTCATTCTCCCCAAATAAGCACTATCCCAGTACTCCTGCGTGTGGTGAATTTTGATTCAAGTTTTGGTAACAGAAAGAAGTTAAAGCCAGGCGCAGTGATGGCTCTGAACACCGAACTTCACTCCCCTAAAACCTCAAGTCCATTTCATCATGGAGAAACTTTTTGTTGGTCATCCTCTTTTGTAGGATCCCATTTACTGCCAAGATCCTCAAATTCCCCCTTCTAATTCCAATCTCCCTCCTCTTTTCTATCCTATCCTAGCCCTCATCCTTCCCACTCCCCTCTGGCTTCAATAAAGAGAGCTGCTGAGAGTAAAGCATAATTTCCTGAGGCTCGGTTATGCAGAACATAAATTTCAGGACAGACTCAAGACTCCACTCCTTCCACTACAAAACCATCATTACGGATATTTGTTCCAACAAAAGAGAAGTTATCCTCCCTACCAAGAATCTGCCTTCCTTCAAGGTCAAGAGACTCATATAGCTGTGGGGTTTTTTTTTTTTCAAAATAGTGTATTTTCTCTTCTTTTATTCATCCATCTATTTTTTCATTAAAAATGTATTTAGTACCTACTTTGTAAGCCACTAAGCTAGGCTGCAGGCAAAAAAAAATTACAGCAAATAAGTAATTCAATCAAATATTATCAGATCAAATACTTTAATCTGTTATAAACAGCTCAACTAATTTAAAGTCTTATTTTGGATAATGGCTAGTTAGAAACTAGTTATTTGAATTTAACGGATTCATTTTCCAAGTAATGAATCCTTTGCCTTCGACTAGCTGTTTTAAAATCTCTTGAAAAGCCAGCATAGATTTAAGAAATCTGAAAACTATTATCCCATCATAAAATATGCTCAGGTCTGCAATACAACACAAACCTATTTCTTAAATTTAGTACCATCAACATAATAAAGCTTTCTGGTCATGTTCTTCTGTTTTATAGAGAAGTTGGTTTGTCCTAGTTTAAATGACTTAATTTTCAAATGTTTTGACATTAGGTCTAAATAGGTACATGGTGAGGAATCTAAAGAACCAATATAATGTGTTACTCCCAAGGAATTGCATATGCAATAGCAACAAGTGTCTCTACTTGAAGATGTATCAGTGGGCTCTTGTTTGTTTTAGTCAATGTATCATGCCAAATGTACCCTTTGCTATGTTAACAACCATAGTCCTTCTTCAAAGGAACAGCATGGTACTCTCAATTCAGTGTCTGTGTTAGTCATGACCCAAGTGAGGAAACTGTGGTAGGTTTTATGTCAGCTGAGTCAGAGCAAACGCCACGACCTGGGAAAATTATACTTTGTCATGATGATCTTGGAACTGAAATTCCAGGTGTCCGTGCTAAGTGGAGTGAGTCATTGCTTGGGCACTGCATTCAGAAGGTGCTAAACACCCATTCCTAAGTGCAATATAAAACCTCTCTCATTTCCAGAAGTAGTCGGGTTTTATGTCGTTCTATTATCTTCTATTTCTTTCTATCACCTGTCAGGTTAATCTCACAGAAGGACAGAAGGTGCTCTCCCTTTTGGAATCATTTCATATATTGTCGTTCCAGGGAGAGTGGGAGAAAGAAAAGCACTCGAATGCAAATTTCTGCTTTGGAAATGATTGCTAGGGGGGAAATGGTAGGTAACAGCAAAAAAGAAGGCTTGGCTCAGGCCCGTTAGAGCAATAACTCTCTGACTCATTTTCCCTGATCAGTCTTCTCTCAAAATGAAAACAGGGTATTGCATATCTAAGCTTAGCAACCTCCAAGTTCCAATTGTGCTTCATGATGGGATTTTTGGAGCAGAGCTAGTCTGAGCAAAATGTGATGCAGGTGAAGTTTGGTTTGGTTTGGGTTCATCTCCCTGTTCCCAGTTTCCTCAATAAGGTCTTTAAGAGCCAAAAGAAATCTAATGATGGGTTTTTCAGACAATCTGACATTTTAGATGATGGGCTTTCCAAGGATCAGATAAATCATGTCAAAAAGAATATAGTTGTAACTATACAAGGGATGGCCACATTTGGAAGACCCACATATTTTACACTATTTTTCAACTTCTTTCTTCCATAGCTTTCTCAATTTATATTTGCTATATTAATAAATATTTAAGTTGAACATGATAATCTAACTTTTTAATGAGTGCCTACTATGCGCCAGACACAATGTTTTCTACATATAATATCATTTTAATCTTCAACAAGCCCACAAGGTAGGTATTATTGTGCTTGTGTTACAGAGGAGAAAACTGAAGTTCAGAGATTAAATGACACAAGGAGTTAGACAGTGTTAGCCCTGACTTGAACCCAAGGCTTTATATCTCTACAGCTATGTTCTTTCCATTATGTCATTCTACCTCTCATTTAACTCCAGAGATATCACAGGATGGATAAGAAGAAACTGCAAGTCCTCATGGTGTTTGGACCTTCACCAGGGCTCAGATCTTTTTCTCTTTATATTTACTTAAAGATACTTAAATCCAGATTTACTATTTCCTATACCACACAACTCATTTTAATCTCACTTCCTTAAACTTCCTCATTTCTTTCTTCTTTTAAAATTCCTTTAGGTTTTGTCTCCTAGAATTTTTTTCACTGTAGAAAAAGGTGCATAGAGCAGAGATCAAACCAAATACCCTACTATTTCATGCTGTGGAAAATTCCCACTAAAGTATTCACTATAGATTATGATAACAAATACATATTCATTACTGTAAAAACAATATCCTTCTCCCCTTAAGAGAGAGAGAGAGAAAGAGAGAGAGAGAGAGAGAGGGAGAGAGAGAGAGAGAGAGAGAGAGAGAGAGAGAGAGAGAGAGAGAGAACAAACAGTGGCATATTGGGTTAAAAAAAAAAAAAAGAATCAAGACAAGGGTTTAGAGTTCCATGGACCTTAGTCTAGAATCACATTTGCTACCTGCCTTCTGATGAGGACCTTGAGCCTATAATGCAAAACTACTGCCAAACACAGTCATTTTTTTTTATTGGTGAAATAAAGGTAGAACCCCCTTCATTTATAAGGAGGACTAAGTGAAATGATGCACATTCAATATCTAGTTGATAGTTAGATAGGCCTCCAACGCCCCTTCCTCTTCTATTTTTCCTGCCACCTCCCTCTGCTGACAGCTGCATTCACCCTGCCTATGTCAGTCTATCTTCTAAATAACACTGATCTTGATAAATTGGAATGCATCTTGTATCTTCTCTCTGCGAAGAGACAAAACAGCAGCCATAATGTACAGAAACAATGTCACTGAATTATTTGGAAATATTTTGCTCCTAGGAGAGGCCGTCTTAGACTATAGGTACAATATTCTAGCTGAATTTCAGCGAAAACCATTAATCTAACATAATTCCTGTTCCCTCTTCCCCACTCTCTACTTTATATACTGAATAAAAGGGAAAAGAAGAATCTATTATATTTGTACAACCAAACAGAATCGTGACAAATGCTGCTGAGTTAACAAGTTCCCAGTAGTATTACATCAAGCTGAGCATAAAAATAAGGAACAGGAAACTGCTATCAATTAAGGCCTTGAGATAAACTTTATTTGGGGCACTTCATTGTCTCCAGTCACCCTACTGTACTATTTAGAAGGTCTGCAGCATGGTGATAAATTTGGCAACTCTACCAAATTTACAAAAACCCTAGCAAAAACTAGAATGTGAAATCTACCAACCCTGGCAGGTGAGCTATTTTTCAAAACCAGGTTTAGAATATTATTTCAATGACATAAGATGTGTCTGGGCTTTGAATCATGATTAAGGCATTTAACTCCTGTAGGATCTTTCTATTTTATTAACTTTGAGTTTTTAGTCATAAAAACTCTACAAAATATAAGAAAAATCCAAAAACAAAATCCAAAAAAGGTTTGAGCGTATGCAAGAGCCAGGAAAATGTCTCGATTATTTCATGAATTTAACTTACTTAAAAGATTGTCATTTCAATTTATCTTAAAATAAATACAATTTTTTTTAGTGTCAGAGACTTAAACATCAATCATGCTGACCCTTATAAGCAGTGTGAGATACAAGTAGTTAAATTTAATTTTTTTATAAAATGTATTTTCAAAGTTAATTATCCCATCTCTACATGGCCAGATGAATGAGCAGTACTTTTCAGATTTTTATTTCTTCCCTGAACTTCCTTAGATCAAAGCCTGCTTAGATTAAAGACACCTACTGTGCTTCATCATACTTTCACTGAATGAGAACTGGGCAGTATGAAATTAGGCCACTAGAAGGCCTAATTTTTACTGATGTGTGTTGCTCTGCTGTGGTTTGGCTACCCCCAAATCTGCATTGCCTGGTGCCCTCCCTCCCCACTGCTATGAGAAGACCTGGAAGTGGCAAGTTAAGGCTTACTCGGGGACAAAAGAAAGCCTCCTCCACTCTGTGTTAAGCTCAGTCAGAGCCATCTCATATCCAGCCTGACCATGTGATATTAAATCTCTTTGAACCCTGCTACTACTGCAGATCCCTGTATGGGCTCTTAAGAGTTCTTGAAAGAAGGCAACCCCATTTTTTCAGCACTCTGTGTTCAGCCAAGGGTGTTCAAGCCTTGGTCTTTTCCAAGTCAAGGGTTTAACTTATATCTAATCATTTCATGAATCATTGTTTTAGCTTGGACTGCTATAACAAAATACCACAGACTGAATGGCTTGTCAACAATAAAGATTTATTTCTCACAGTTCTAGAGGCTGGAAGTCCAAGGTTAGGGATTCAGTAGTTTAGATTCTGGTGAAAGCCCTATTCTAGGTTGTAAACTGCCAAATTCTCCCTATACTCTGACATGGTAGAAAGAGGGCAAGAGAACTCTCTAGGCACTAATCTCATTCAAGAAGGCTCTGCCCTCATGACCCACTTACTGTCCAAAGGCTGCATCTCCTAATGTCACCACACTGGGGGGTTAGGATTTCAACATGTGAATTTGGGGGTTTGGAAGCACACACACGCTGAGTGAATTACAAGCATCAGTCCTAAGGAAAGCTCAGTTCCAGCTGTTGAGAATCCGATCATGAGCAAGATACAACCATTATTTCATCCTGGAATAGTGTTTTATTTTATTCCTGTTAAAGCCTGCCATTCACCCCAGCGTTACTGATTTGGCAAGGGCATTCATCTTCATTCACAGGCTAATTTAGAAAAGGTTCCATGACTCTATGTCATAGGACAGACAGGCAATAATTAATGTTTACATGGGAGTTGGATTTAGAGTATGCCTTGCTTGGAACACCTGCAAACTACACCTATGGCCATTTGTAGACTCAGAAGAGTGAGAGATGAAAAGTTAGCGTACAAAAAAAAAGCTTTTAAACAGTTTGCTTTTTAAATGAAGACCAATATTATACCCAATCCTTTTTTAATATTTTTTATATTGAGGCTAATGGAGTTATGGTTGCAGGCACAGATTCTGGAGCCAAAGATCTGAGTTTGAATCATAGGTCAATCACCTGTTAGGTGCATAAATTTAACTCATCTGTTTCAGTTTTCTCAGCTGCAAAATTGAGATAATAAACGTATCTCTTAGAATCTTGTGTGTATTCCTGAATTAATATATGTCCAAAAACAATGTCTAAAATATGATCAGCACTTGCAAATGTTAGCCAGGATTTCTTATGTTTCAGTCCCTAAATATTTGGTTTGAAAAACAAATATTTAGAGACATCAACTTGCCAGGTTCTTCTGTTATTGGGATTTTGACCTATAAACTCAAACATGGTGTATATTTCCTTCAGTTCCGCTCTGTGTTAAATTTAAAAAGCAGTGTGGTGTTTCACAAGTGCCAGCCTTGCTTAATGAAGAAAAGAAGTGTATGCTTGAGTAAAGCAAGTCAGTAATGGCACTCAAAGTGGATTGATAGAGGCTTTTGCTAAGTGAAGGCACAAGGAGGAGACAGCCAACTATCACAGCCTTGATCTTCAACTTCCAACCTCCAGAATTGTGAGAAGTAAATAAATGTCTGTTGTTTAAGCACACCCCGCTGAAAAAAATGAATTAACCATTTCATACCAACATAATTCCTTGTAGAGAGCGTTAGTGCATTACCCTGTGTTTTATTAAGTGTTGAGGGAAGATGATGCTAAGATGGCCAAGACAAGATTCTCTCATCATTTTCTCCCAAACTGTGTATTCTCTAAAGTTGGACTGATTAGATTCTTAAACTTTTGGGAACATGAAATTTATCTATATAGACTAAATAAATACATGATGGTTTGTAGGTCACTGATAGTGTGTTTGCTGAGCTGCAAGATTACCTAGAGACAATTTCAAGATATTTAGTCTCTGGGATGATACAAGCTCTTCTGTAAAGATTTATTAGTGCCTAGTGGTAAAACATCAGCCCCTCTGTTGGCAGAGTAAAACACTCTACTCAAATTTGAACTCAGTTATTGTGGATGGTGTTTGATGGGGGGTTAGGGTTAGATTTACACTAAATTATAGAAAACTATCCATAAATACATGGACTGGGATACAGGATGAGGGACAGCCTTGTGATTCCCAGGAAAAGAGATTTTGACAAGAAATATCATAAATAGCTATTATGAGGAGTTATTAAATTCCAAATTTGAAGTCTGAGATGATGGTTTTGAATGGTTCTAAATTCTTCTGTATGTTTAGGGAGGGCTAAGAAGTGCATTTCCAGATAGACATGTGCATTTTGCATTTGTGACATTGCAAAACATGCAAATTAGATGAAATTAAGCAATCAGAATCTACCACATACAGAGTATCACTGGCTCTCTGCTATTACGGTGCATAATTTCTTGCTCTGTGAGTGACAGGTGACACAGAGAAAGTGATAATGTGCTATTGCAAAATGAAACAGTGTCTACTTAGGACTCTGCCTGTTTATTATCCAACATGGTCCTGCTTCTTCTGAAATTGAGATGTGCATTTTCTACATAGAATGAGCTCATTGGTGACTTAGGTTTACGATGACCTCAAGTTACTTGTGAGTTCGTTCAGTTTTATGTGTGTGCTAATAGACAGAATACAAAAGAAATGTTCAAATTAATTTATCTGTTGCCAAATTCTGGGTGCAATTCAGTGGGAAGGACTTCCCTAGGCGGGGGAAGTACAGCAGTTAAAGGTAAATTGTATTTGTAATAATACTGTAGGAGAAACAAGGAAGACTCGTAGATCTGGATTTTCAAAATACTAGATGTCATCTCCCTTCACATTCCATTGTCCAGGAGTGATTTTGCCCATAATAGACTCTTGGTTATATTTAGCACAATGCAAATTTTATGATACAGAGATTTCGGACTCCTAACTCAAGCAGGTAGCACATCCACAAGTTAGAGCTAAACTCAAAACTAGAAATTTCTAATCTTCGGCTTTGCAGCATAGAAATTGTTTTCTCTGACCTTCATAAAATGGTTCTCAGAAAGAAGTTGCTTCTATTAAAGTCATATGTACTCATTTGTGAAAAGTTATTCCTGAGGGGGAAAAAACCCATAGCCTTGCCCACAGGCTGAAGAAAATATCAGGCTTCTAGATGATTTGACAAAACCCAGAGGAAACTGGACATGTTTCATCCTGAATGAGCAGCACCAAAAGGCATCCTCGTATTATGCCTGAGTTGCAGAATTCCAGCATTATTTGTCCACATTAGACTCTAAGGTCCATGGAGATAGAGATTTTGTCTATCTTGGTCACTGATACTATTTCAGTGCTTAAAATAGGGTCTGCGATCTAATAAACACTCAATAAATATGGAGCCTTACTCTGTACCAGGCACTTTTAAAGGCAATTGATATACATATAAACTTATTTTATCCTTTCAACAATCCCATAAATAGATAGTAGTCTTATTCTCATTTTATGGACTAGGAACTTAGGCACGGACTATTTCAGTAACATCTTCAACATAATGCAGCTAGAAAGTAAAAAAGCCGAGATTTCAATCGAGCCATGCGGGCCCGAGTGCTCGCCTCTAGCCATTTTCCTCTGATTGAATGAGATTTGTTGAAACACATGGGTATTTAAAATGATTCTATCTAGAATCTGGACAAATAACCTGAGCTATTCCAACTCTCTCTGTAAAATGGAAGAAGCGGGACAGAGAGCACCAAAGTTTATCAACAGCATCATCAGAATCACCCTAGTGCTCTAATAGCACATCTAGTCCTGACAAGCTAAATACTCAATTCTCTACTGTCTGACATCGCTTCTAATGGATTCTTGTTCACACGCTGCAGAAAAGAAATAATACTGAACCCAGGAACCAGGAGATGATAATAACCACCATTTATTAAACGTGTACTTCAGGCCTGCTCTAGGCAACAAACTGTTCCTACACTCTCCTATTTAATTTCCCCAACAACTCAATGGGATACGTATTTTTTCCCATTTGAAAATAAATGAAGTAAAGGAATTTCATCACATAGTAGAAAAGGGATTGGGGTCCAAGCCACTTGACTTACAGGCCACAGTCTCTCAATGGGGATTTTGAGTTCAAGTCCCACCACTGTCTTTCACTAGCGGTGTGATTTTGACCAAGTCCCTTAGCAGCTCTCTGACCTATGTTCATTTGGTCAACTATTAAAATGGTAATAAAAAATAAAATAATAATAAATGAAATAGTAATAAATTATTATTATTATTATTATTATTATTATTATTGTTGTTGTTATTTATTGTCTAGCCTATACATCTTTTCTCAAGGTTACTATAAGAAAATATATCTAAAGTCCAGACTAGTCCGTTTAAATTTTATACTGTCTTCCACTCTCCATTAATTCTCATCCTACATATTCTATAATATAAAACCAATACAAACTATAACACCCAAAACTTAAGTAAAACCTGCAATTAAAATAGACTACTTGTTGATTTTCTTATTGTCAAATTATGGGTCAATTTGATAAAGCTGAACTGTGCCCATTTTCTCAGCCCCTACCTTTGCTGATGCACTGAGCACACACAGGCTGTTTTCCTATTTCATAATCTCTCACTTGGGAATGGTGTTATAAACTGTGAAATGCTCTGTAAAGGTAAAAGATCATCTCCGGTGCAGCTGTTGGTATGACATATACCTAGCTGTTTTCCCACCTAGCTCGAGCTCACCACTGTGCATCCTTCTAGCTCCATGAAAAGTCCATCCCTGCCCAGGGAAGCTTGCCATGATTCACCAAGACTCAACTAGGTGCCTCTTCCCTGTGATGCTACAGCAGTCTGTCCTTATTCCCATCACAGCCCAGTCTAGGACATTAGACATGTGAAATAAAGAGCAATTGAAGGGAAGACTGTTCCCCTGCCAATTCATACCACAGTTTGATGAATTGGATCAGATTCAGTATTTTGGAACCCAAAATATGGAAAGAAATTTATAGTCAAAACCTCTGCATATATTCCTCCTACCTCTATCCCAGTGACCAGCTAGAACTGCTGTGATAATGACCTTGATAGGAATTTGTGGACATCCCCTCCTGGGAACTCAGCGAGCAGTGTTTGTTTAACTGCCTGGCTATCCAGAATCATGTAGAAATCAATGACAGGCAAGCTCGCCTTAGCACATCTTAATGAGGTAAAATCTCACTAAAAAGGCTAACTGAGCAAAGAGACAATTCAATTTCCAGGGTAGAGACTAAGCCGAGATGGAACACAGCAAGAAAAATTCCCGACATGCTCTAGGATGGAAGCTGACTAGATAGAGATCTATTGTTTTCAAAACTACTATAAAAATGGAGAAGAGAAAAAAATCATAGTGAGACCTGCCAATGACCCCATTTGGTGCTGAGTCCCTGCCAGAGGCTAAATGAGAAATTCTAGTGAGTGAAAGAGAAAAGATAGAAGGTCACGTTTGTGCAAACCCCTTTCCTTAGGAGCTTTCCTGATTCAGAGTGGGATGGAAAGGAAGGTCATGTCAAGGAGAAAAGAAGCGAGACATGGGAGCTGAGGTATGGGAACTTTTGGGGTTTCTATTGACTTGATCTGGCAGAGAGAATGTAAAAGCTTCAGGGTCTCCTGAGTGTGAAGTGGGAGAAGGAGCCACAATGGAGCACAGGGAGGAAGAAGAATAGAATGTGATATCTTAACATTTATAAAATATGAGTTCCAGGAATTTGTTATTTTAATCAATGCATAATACTAAGAGTCAAAGAGTTAGACTAGGTTTTTTCAAAAAGCACTCTCCTTCTCCTGTCCCTTCTGACGCTCACTTCCTAATCTCCAGAGTCATCACTTTCCACTCTTTAGCTGATTCTTCTGATATTTCACATCGAATTTAAATGTAAGATATCTTTTTTGCTTTGTCTTGATTTTGCAGTTATAAACATCATCATAATTTCCTCCTTCTAAGGAAGACAAGCATTTGTTCAGTGTTCTCTGTGAACATTGCTGCTTCCTCAAACTCTGTCAAGAACTGCCAAACACGCTTCAACAAGATCAAACACATCAGTATTTTATCTACATTTTTCTTTGGGGACATTTCTCATGGAGCTCAAATCCTATGCCCCAATGTGGACTGGGTCCTCCTTGGCCAGCTGCATAGCCCACATTCTGGGCCATCTCTTCTATCACTTTTCTCTACTCTCAGGTACCTTGTTTCCTTGATCTCAGGCTTTTTGGCTTTATCATTTATCCTCTTATCTGCCCTTATGCACTGAATGAGAGGCCAAGGGCAATGAATCCATTGACATCTTGTGTGTCTGAAATGTTATTTTGCCCTTAGACTTGATTTATAGTTTGGTTGAGAATGTAATTACCGTTAGAATTCATTTTCCTCAGGACTGTGAAGCATTTATTTCTCTATTGTCTTCTAACTGCCAGTGTGGCAATTAAGAAGCTTGATGCCATTATAATTCCTGATCATATGTGACCTGCTCTTTTTTTTTTCCTGTCTGGAAGCTTTTAGAATTCTCTTTTTAATGGTAATGCTCTGCATTTTCTTGATGGTAGGCCCTGGTATGGGCATGAAGTGGGCCCTGTTAATCTGGAAACTTATGACCTTCAACTAAGAAAATTATTTACAATATGGGATATTGAACAGATAACATTAAAAGTTCTAGATTTCAATTACAATCTTTTGGAATCCAGTTTCAAGAGTGACACTCCATCTATTGGCCATATTCCACTTGTTAGAAGTAGGTCAGTAAATTCAAGGAATTGGTACTACATGTGAGTACTAGGAGGGGCTCGTCGGGAGCCATCTTGGAAGCTGCATACCACATCTTTCTTAGAAACTAACAAGAGCAATAATTTCTTCACTTCATCTGCATCTCATGAGAGTGAAGCTGTGTTAGCTGGTGGCAACACAGGATCTCAATTCTGATACAGAACAATTTTCTGACCTAAAAGCAGGAGAAATTTTGTTGGAGAAAATACCGCATTTTCTTTTCTATATATAAAAGTTTACCATATTCTTTTCAGTAGAGAATGAAGAGTTGAAAAATGCATGAATAAATATAGTAAAATTCCATGGAATTTATATTGCTATGAAAGGCTTTTTTTCCCAGAAAAGCAACTACAATAATTTTAAGAGGTGACCTTATCCTACTAAGAGTATCACAAAAATCACTAATAGGAAGATTAAGGTAAAGATTAGGGTAATTAATCATTCAATTAATTTGAACAAAATATACATTTGTCTTAATAATTAAGGTATGTAAGGATAATAGATCAGTTCTCCAAAATTATACAAATCAATAAATCAAAATCTCCCTTCACTTTACCAACAGAGACATTCATTACAAAAGTGATTACTCAAACTCAAATATAGTTATCTCATTTCTCAAAGAAAAGCTCCAAAACTCAGAGGACTAAAACTGGAGTTGTTAAGTCTGTTTCCATAACTTCATCATTTCCAGTGGGAGGAAAAAACAGGTACATTATTATGCATTGAATGCAATCTAATTGGTTAATTGAGATTCTTCTCACTTTTTGAATTGATTGTTGCAACTATAACACAACTAGTATTTTTCTCACTGTTTGCTAAGTGATAGACTAATTATTAAAAGTCCCCACACTCTGGGCAGAATGTATTTGGAGGCTTTGGATTCAAATGTTTAATTAAGCAGCTGTTTTCACCTCTAGTTGTGTGTGTGTGTGTGTGTTGTGTGCATGTGCCTGCGTGCATGTGTGTGGTGATGCATTTGCATGTGTTATAAAGGTACAGTACTTTATATTAGCCTTCTCACAAAAAAACTATTATAAG
Source organism: Macroglossus sobrinus (assembly GCA_004027375.1). Classification (NCBI taxonomy): domain Eukaryota; kingdom Metazoa; phylum Chordata; class Mammalia; order Chiroptera; family Pteropodidae; genus Macroglossus; species Macroglossus sobrinus. Next base: position 485,803 of record PVKZ01001042.1, on the reverse strand, counting down.
TTGGCATTGATTGTTAGATGCAATATATGAGCTATTTTGAGCTCAGTCAAAGGTGAGCAAATGTGACATTTTATTTAAGTGAGTCAGAAATTGGTTGGGCATTGTGTGACATCTCTCTCAGTGCCAATAGCCTAGTTCCCATTATCAAATTCCACTCAAACTCCAGTCAACAGAAATTGACCAGCCTTAGAAGTAGTTATATGGTAGAAAAAAATGTTGACGATGCTATTAAATTCAACTTTTCTTATAATGAAGTTTCTCATCATGCATTAATATATTTTCAAATCAATCCTGAAATATTATTCTAAGATACATGTGAGTTAAAGATATACATGGAGTTACTTAAAAGAATAAAATTTGCATATTAAAAAAAAACAGGCACTTTCAACCTCCTATTATATATCCATCATTGTCTTAAGCATAATGGGAGAGAGAGGAGTAATAGCAGTCATAATCCAAAAAATGTATTGGTGAAACATAGCACAAACAAGAGAATTATGCAACAACATAAGCTATTTTATGTCTATTACTCAAACATATTCCTTTCAACTATGAAACTTTGGAAGCAAAATTCATGTTCTATTCAGTATGCCACCAGTACCTCACACTGTAATTGAAACATAATAGATGCTTAAAAGATGGCTAATGGATGATAAATAAATCATTAAATAAATCAATAAATAAATCTGTAAATGAATCAGATGCATGATACAGAGTGCTATGGCAGTTAAATGGAGGAAGATATTACTGTAAGCTAGAAAGATAAGAAAATTATATTTGAAAGAAATGGAATACTATAGGTAGACTGAATGCTTGTGACTCCAACATTCATATGCTAACACCTAATCCCTAATGTGATGATATTTGTAGGTTGGGTCATGGGGTGATGATTAGGTCATGAGGACAGAGCTATCATGAATGAGATGAGTACAATACGAAAGAGACCCAGAGAATTCTATCCTCTTCCACCACGTGAGGAAACAGGGAACAGATGGCTGTCTGTGAACCAAGAAGTACGCCTTCACCAGACAAAACACTGCTGGCACCTTTATCTTAGATTTCCCACACTCCAGAACTGTTGGAAATGAATATTTATTATTTAAAAGCCACCCAGTCTATGATATCTTTATTATAACAGCTAGAATAGACTAACACATGAGGTTTACTCTAGTATTGAGAAATTATGAATACTTCAATTGGATAGAAAGAAGAAATGATATTAGCTCACTTGTTTTCCTTAGAAAATACCCTTTACTATCTTTTCCAAACAATCATGAAATCTTAATGCTTTTTTTACCATTCATGCCTTGTTGCTTCCTTTATCAATAAGAGGTGGTCTACTATAATGGTTACTTGGGCTGGGTTGAAGTCTTGCTTTCTCATTTCTTAGCTGTGAGTGTAACCAACTTACTTAATTTCTCTATCTCAATTTGTCACCTACATTCTAGGAGCACTAACAGAACTTAATGAGTTTTGTGAGGATTAAAGAGCATATGATGAAAGAGCATGCTATGGAAGCACACAGTGAATATTAAGTAAGTGTTAGGTATTTTGGCAAAGAGAGTGGCTCTTCACCAAAATCCACTCACCCCTTCCCATACTATACATGAACTATACTAAATACTATATATACTGCATTAGATAGTGTAGTTGTAACTGGCAAGAGGCCGTGAAATCAGACCTTTCCAAGTCTTCCGTTACATAGGTGTGCCCGAATGACTAGTTCTCATCAATGGAATGTAAGCAAAAGTGACATGATCCCTTCCAGGATAGGACATTAAAAAAGCACCCATGTCTTTTGTAGATGTCTTCTGTTCCTTCTTTCAATTGTTGCCCAGCCATGCAACAATTCATTAAAATATTTGTTATGTCAAGCCTAAAATAAGATTATCACTGATAATAAGAATTAGTGAAAACATATCTTGCCACTATAATTAGAGACACTTTTTAAAGTTTTCAGTTTGTAAAAGACAATATAATAAAGCTTAGATATCTTTTGGCTTTGCTTTCTTCCTAAGTAAGGCAGGACTGAAAAGCCACAGTGTTCATTTGTGTGCTAGGATAAACCAAAGTCAGCACAATTGGAGAAATATATTCAGTGATCATCATGCCAAAACAGCAGGATTATAGATATTTTTCATGCGAAAAAGACTTGCTTTGAAAGATTATAACTTTACCAAAATTTGGATTTGCCTTAACTAAAACATCTAATTTTGAAACATCCTCCAAGAATGCTTATCATATTGTCAAGCAAATAGCCCCTCAGAATATGGTAAGATCTTGAAACTCCCTATGTGCCAGTTTGCTAGACCTGGTACATAAGCAATAGACATTTATTTTCTTTTAATTCTGGTGGCTAGAAGTCTAAGATCAAGATGTTGGCAGGATTGGTTTCCTTTCTGAAGCCTCTTTCCTTGACTTATAGATGGCTACCTTCTTCCTGTGTCTTCATATGATCTTCTCTCTATACATGTCTGTGTCCTAATCTCCTCTTCTTATAAAGATGCCAGTCGTACTGGATTAGGACTCACTCATATGACCTAATATCTTAACTATCTCTCTAAACACCCTGTGTCTAAAGACAGACATATTTGGAGGTACTAGGGGTTATGACTGCAAAATACAAATTTTCAAGACACAGAATTCAGCCCACAATACCATGTGACCTAGAAAGGGCTAAATTTAAAAAATTAAAGTAGTATCTCTAAATATTATCTTCTCCAAAATACGTTTCAGTTATTAATGCACATTATTCTCCTTTAACATTAACTGGTTGGAACTACTACACTCTCTCAATAGTGCCAGTGTCTAAACTTATTCTCACTAACATGTCTATGAAAAATGCCTTTTTATTTATATCTTAGTATCTTTTAAAAATTTTATTAAATTTATTGGGGTCACATCAGTTAATAAAATTATATAAGTTTAAACCTATATACCATCATCATCTTTAGTTTACATTGTGTGTTCACCACCAAAAGTCAAATCTCCTTCCATCACCATATATTTACCTCCCTTTACCTTATCTACTTTTCCCCCTCCCTCCTTTCCCTCTGGTGAACACTATACTTGTCCCTTCCCGCGGGACAACTAACGGGAGCTCTGACCAGACGTGAGACTCGAGGAGACAATCTGCAAGAGAATGGGGGACAGGAGACGTGAAGAATGGAGGCAAGACAAAGTTCTGATCAAGCCTCGTTTATTGTAGGTAGGGGTAGAGTATATAAAGGGGAGGATTTGCATAATCACGGTTGCCTTGGATATCAAACCGCAGAACATTCCATTTCCTTATATGACCCAAAAATGCAGAAGGGTCCCGGGAGGTCACCTATCTGCAAGGCCAGATTAGTTTAAGCAAATGGCTCAAGGGGCCCAGGGCAAGTCAGGGCATGTCAGGGCAACTGACCTTATGCTGTTTATCCTATCAGATAGCACAGGGCGAGGTAGATTCTGTCCCAAGGCAAAGTTGCCTAGATCACAGGTATGAGAGCCTTGATAAGAACGGCTCCCAACATATACTGTTGTATGTGTCTATGAGTTTTTGTTTGTATTACTTGTTTGTTTTCAGTTTTATATCCCACACATGAGTGAAATCATATGATTCTTGACTTATTGTATTTCTTAGCACGATATTTCTCAAGATCCATACACATTGTTGTAAATGGCAGTAATTCATCTTTTCTTATTGCTGAGTAGTATTCCACTGCATATATGTACCACATCTTCTTTAGCCAATTATCTATTGAAGGGTACTTTGGTTGTTTTTGTCTTGGCCACAATAAATAATGCTGCAATGAACATAGGCATATATGTATCTTTATGAATAAACGCTTTCAAATTTTGGGGGGCAGATATCCAAAAGAGAGATTTCTGGGTCATACAGTAATTCTATTCTTAATTTTTTGAGGGAACTCCATACTGTTTTTCATAGTGGTTGTACCAATTTACATTCCCAGCAGCAGTATATAAGAGCTCCTTTCCTCCCCACCCCACAACCTCTAAAACATTTGTTATTACTATTTTGGTGATAATAGCCATTCTAACAGGTGTGAGTTGGTATCTTATTGTGGTTTTGATTTGCATTTTCCAAATAACTAGTGAAGTTGTGCACCTTTTCATATACCTGTTGACCATTTGTATGCCTTCTTGGGAGAAGTGTCTGTTCAGGTCCTCTGTTCATTTTTTAATTAAGTTGTTTGTTTTTGTTGTCAAATTGTATAAATTATTTATATATTTTAGCTATAAGCTCCTTATTTGAGGTGTTGCTTGCAAATATCTTCTCCTGTTTGATTGGTTGCTTCTTTATTTTGTTAATGGTTTCTTTTGCTGTGCAGAAGCTTTTTAGTTTGATATAGTCCCATTCTTTTATTTGTGCCTTTACTTACCTTGCCTTTGAGATCAAATTCATAAAGCCTCTCTAAGACCAAGGTCCATAAGTTTAGTACCTATGTTTTCTTCTATGTATTTTAGTGTTTCAGTCCTTACATTTAGGTCTTTGATCCATTTGAGTTAATTTTTGTGTATGGTGATAAGTAGCAGTCTAATTTCATTCTTTTACATGTGGCTTTCCAATTCTCCCAGCACCATTTATTGGAAAGGCTTTCTCTTTATTGTATTATTGGCTCTTTTGTCAAAAATTATTTGCCCATATATATGTAGGTTTATTTCTGGGCTCTCAATTCTGTTCCATTGGTCTGTGTGTCTCTTTTTCTTTCAGTACCATGCTGTTTTGATTATTATCACTTTGTAGTATAATTTAAAGTCAAGGAGTGTGATACATCCATTTGGCTTTGTTATTTTTTCTCGGTATTGCTTTGGCTATTCAGGATATTTGGTGGTTTCATATAAATCTGATTATTTTTTTGTTCTATTTCTTTAAAAAATACCATTGGAATTTTGACGGGGGATTGCCTTTTAAAGCTACGTAGGGAAACTGAGGATATAACTGATAGCCTCAAAAGAGTAAAGAGTTTATATGCCAAAACAATCTCAGCACACAAATTCTTGATGCTCTCCTCAGATGTGTCATCTGTCATACAAAATAACATTAAATTTTTCCTTCTTTAGTGAAGATGGAAGTTGTATATGTCATGAAGTTTCTTGCTTTGTTCTGAAATCGCAGACAACCTACATTCCTGGGAGTGTTGTCTACTGCACTGAGAGTGGGCTCATTCCTCTGATGTTGGGAGCCATTCTTGATGAATGCCCTCCAGACAGAGTTGGAGTTGCCTGCAAGCTAGAAGTTTGCAGAGCAGGTGGGTTTGTTTACTGAAGGAGGAAATTTGGCTTAATGTTGAATGTTTCTTGCCTTAGGGAATAAGAGACATTCCTTGCCCCAGAAAATAATAGACAAAAACAGGAACAAGGATGTTTTGCGAGAATTTACCTAAAGGTCAGCGATCATTTGCATATGTGTGGGTGTTGCTTCCCCAGGGGTATGTATATGCTGTGCTAAATAAACTCAGGGGGCAGTATTTACTGTTAGCTCTCCCGACTCTTTCTCTCTGTCTCTCTATCTTCTCTCTCTTTCTTTTCTCAATCCTCACTCCCCCTCTTGGGAACTGTTCGATCTTAGCCGCTGGCTCCGGCACTCTGAGCTAGAATTTGAATCACAGCATCTTCTTGTGTTTTCAATCAGGAGAAGGCTGAACAAAGATGCCTTCTACACAGATGTTCCCCAGCTTACAAGAGAATGAGTCTTGAAAGGCATAATTGAAAATTGGGCAGAAGTTACATGTTTTTATAAGAAAAGTATATCATATTCCCAGAACAGTGGGAAGGAAAGGAGTTCATTTAGGTCTTGGCTCAGCTGGCAGCTATCAGGGCATTTACAGATGAGTTAAATCATTTAATTGGAGATCTGCAATCACTTTTATGGATGCTGCTGCTGGATAGCTCCATTGGTCAATTTGCCACATTGTTAAAAGAGGTTGGAATCAGAAATTTGTGAAAACTTTCCAATACTGGAAGAAGTGTTTCAGCAAGTTAAAGTTGAAAATGATAAAATCTAGTCAATTTGTCAGAAGTCTGCGAACACTCAGAAATACTATAAAAGTCTGCCGAAAATTACTTCTGTTGAGATAGAAAAGGCATTCATAATTCTTTTCTGGCAAACATACATAGCATTAATTATGAGGCTTCTAGAGAGATACCCTCAGTGTTTTGAGGATAAATGAAATCATAAATTTAACTCCAAAAGGAAAATTTTGGAACTATCTAGTACTTCATAAGATAAACGACCCTTACATAACATTGAGCATAATGGAACATAATGAAAATGAATACACAGTTTGCCTCCTATTCCTTTGTAGGTCAGCATTTCCAGCATGTATTCTTATACAAATAAAAGTAAAAATCAGATATAAAGGATGCCTGCATATAGCTCCTTCAGCAAGCTCTAGCTACAATCTTACCGTCTCACTAAAACAAAACAAAACAGAACTGATATGAGTACAATTTAGATTTCTTTCAACCTTTTTTCAGAAAGTAGGTATGTTTTTTTTTTAATTAAAAAAGAGAGTAAAAAATCTATTTCTTAAAAAAAGATTATTTCTATTCTTCATTGTGAAATAAATTCCCAATCAATTGCTTTCATTGCACTGGCATTTTAGGCTCTAATCAAATAGGTGACACATGTCCATTTGGGTTTTAGATTTAATATGGAGTAGTGTTTGCTAGGTGTCTCCCATCTCCCTCTTTCAGATTTAGGGTTATTGTAATTATGCTATCCCTGTACTAGCATTGTATACTGGTGTGTCAAGGCCAAAAATCTTCCCTTAGTGCCAAGAGTTTCAGATTCAGAGGAGCTGTGACCAGAGAAAGAAATCTACATCTGGACCTGACTTAGATGACAGGATTCTTGACCTGAAGCCTAAACTTCATGCCTTAATGAGCAAGACTTTGAGATTTGGGAAGAAGTGGGCATATTTTGCAAGTAGAGAGATAAAAAATAGTGTGTGGCTAATAGGCAGAATAGAGCGGTTTTTAAAATATTCCAGACTTGACCTTCTTCTCATAGAGGTAAACCTTTGCGTTCACTCCAGGGGAAGTCGGCTACCAGGTAAGAAGTCCTCTTTCCCTAGCACGGACTGTAAAGGGCAAGGGTAGGCATTCCAGAGGGCATCCCTGATGAGCTCTCAGCCAACAGCCAGCAACAATGAGCAGTCATGTGAAGGAGCCACCCTCAGGTCCAGTTTTGTTAAGTATTTTGCCGTCTGATATCTGACTATCACTGCTTGAAAGATTGTAAGTAAAGGTGGCCCAGCTGAGTCCTTCGCAAATACTAACCCACAAAATCATGAATATAATAAAATGATTATTTTAAGCCACTTAGTTTGGGGGTAATTTTAAACAAAGCAGTAGAAACTGAAACAGCAAACAACAAAATACTTGGACTAATTTCAAAAGAAAAATAAGCTTATTGGAAAAATAAATATGGCTTATAGAGTCAGATGAGAAGAAGCCAGGCCATACTCTTGGATGTAGAGCTCAGAAACTACTTAACAGTTTCATCTGAGTCTTTCAAGTGAAATGAATGGGTCTTAGCTTAGGCTTCTGTAGCAACATACCATAGACTGGGTGACTTAAATGACAAACATTTCTGAAGGCTGGAAGTCTAAGGTCAGGGCGCCAATATGGTTGGAGTCTAGTGAGATCCTGCTTCCTGGATTATAGATAGCCACCTTCTTATTGTATCACAAGAGGGAGAGCAGAGAGGGAAGCAAGTTCTCAAGCCTCTTCCAATCAGGGCACTAATCTGATCACGAGGACTCCTTTCTCTTGACCTAATTACCTCCCTGTAGACCCATCTGCAACTACTATCACACTGGAGGTTAGAATTTCAGTATATGGATCTGGGGGAGACACAAACATGCAGTATGTAGCAGAATGATCACAAGTTTTTTTCTTCACTTTTCCTCATTAAATTCAAAATTTAAAGCACCCAATTGTCCTAGCTTTTGACTACTGTAAACAATTTGGACAAAATAAAGGCATAGTATTTTGATTAGTGACTCCTCTGTTTCAGTTACCTACTGCCATTATAATGCTGAATAATAATAATAACAACAACAATAACAATAAAACAATCATGAAACCTCAGTGGCATACAGCAATAAGCGTTTATTACACGTGCATCTAGGGTTTCCTCAGGATCAACTAGGAAGCTCTTCTAATCTCAGCTGAAACTGCTCATCTGTCTAGGCATTGGCTGGTTGTTGGATGAACTACAATGGCCTCAGCTTTACATGTCTCTGTTCTATGTGTTTCTCATCTTCCATCAGACTAGATGGTAGACCGTGGTAGGCATGAGAAAATGCGCAGGAATTCTCAAGATCTCCTTTGGCCAAAACCCAGAACTGGCACACCTTCACCTCTACCACGTTCCAGAGGACAAACTCATAACTAAGGTAGAGGAAAAATATATTCTATTGCTTTTGTGTTAACTGCAAAGTCATATGGCAAAGTATGGACAGAGGGAGGAATAAAATGCTGGGACAATAAAAGCAACTTCACACCTTCACCAAGACTATACTCAGGGGCAAGGAGCTTACCCCAGGAATCTAAATCACCAAAAGTAGGTTTAGGTTAATTCTGAAAAGCCAATTATAACAATAAAGTAAATTTTCTACAAAATACTGCATGTATAGGTGAGTATATGTTGTTCTTTTAAAAATATGAAGGAGTCTAAAGTTTCCAGCAGATTCTTACATCAGTTTTAGATTTCAAAGAACATATACAGAATCAGAACACACAATGGCAATTCAGTCCCAATACTTTATGTATAAAAGCACCGACATTGCTCTGCATTGTCTAGGCCTCAAACTCCTTGTCTACAAACTGAAGGTGTTGCTTAGAAACTCAGCATATCGAGTAGGGCTTTTCATTATTCCTCCATTCTAAACAGCCTCTGTGGACATATAATTTATTTAGATTTTACTGTGTGCCTAGTTATCACACATATAAAAAATCAGCATAGAAAGATTAAAAGGTCAGACTCTGAAACCAGACAATTCAACCAGGCAATGAAAACCTGCCTTGGACATTTCATTTACTAGCCGTGTGAATTAGCCAATTTACTTAGCCTTTTTGGGCTACAGTTTCCTCATCTATAAGAGGGAAGTAAAAATAGTAATATCTACCCGCTCAGAGCTGTTTTTAGGAGAAATGAAAGGCAGAAATCGGGGGGCATGGCTGTAACTTTTTGTTCTAGCAACACACGTGGCAATCTTCCAGTGATAGAAGGTTGTCAACACCCCAACACTAGGACCCTGTCATGTGCCACAACCTGGCTCTCTATCAGATCTCTGCTGTGTGAAGTATACTGCCGCCATGCCTAATGGCAGAAAATAGCAGCCATTTAAAGATAGCCGCCGCATCACTCCCATTTCCAAACCCCAAGTGAGTGCATCATATTGGTAGAAATAAATTATACTCAAAACGCCAGCTGCAAAGGAGCCTAGGGAATGCAGCGTTCCTTTATCTTTCCAACCTCCGCAATAGACAGAGACACAAAAACCCCATAGGCACCGTGCTCATTCTATCAGATCTTCCCAATGGAGAGGAGGGAGGTAATGTCTAATTTTGCTTGGGGTGGAGATTGTAGATGCTGTGAAGGCAAGAAGAGGGTAACATTACCTAAGAGGTGGGGATGGCTTCTGTAGATCCTACATAGCAAAAGTAGCAATGACAATGACACCTTGGGAAAAAAAGAACACACTCATTTAGATCCCACTTTATCTCTGAGAGACTTGAATCATATTTAACCTCAGTAAAATACTAGTACTACCCTCAAACACTGACCAAAAATTAATGAGGTGATAGATATAAAGACATTTATTGCAATAATGACAAAGCTATTCAATCTGAATTTCCAAGGGCAAGGAAAGTGCCTGTTCTTTGTTATTCCCAGGTATTGTGCTTGGCCCAGAATGAGACATCAATACATGTTCACAGATTATACCAACCAGGAGGTACAAATCTGCTGTAAATGACAATGTATAGAAATCTGAGGATTAAGAAAAGGAAAAAAATAAAAGAGAAAGGAATTCTTTTTATAAAAATCATAAAGAGGACATTGACTTTGCCTCTGTGAAGAAGTAGACTTCACCTTAACTATAGGAAGATTTCTAAGTATTCAGTAGTCCTTCCAATGAAGAGTTCTAAGGAAACAGGATATTATTGGCTTTTAATATTAAATTATATTCAAAGCTCTTAGGCTTCCTATTCTGTCTACTTATGCATTTACCGATTTCATAAGTTTCTGAACCTCATCTTCATAAATGACAACCACTGTGCCCTTCAGAATCGACAGGATAGGAGTATTATTGGTGTGCTCATCTTCTGCTTGCTTTAAAAGCTGCTATTTTATTTATATCTGAAAGAGATCAAGGAATCCTATGAGCCAAGGCAACATCCCTATTGTTATGTTTTATTTTGCTTTTTCCCATGAATCAAACAATGTGTCAAACACCGAGCAGTAAATGGAATAAAGAAAACATCTCCTGAACCTCTACTATGCCACTTGCTCTGCCAGGCATTATATTCATGAGACATTTTTAAATAGGCAGAGCCTCCATATCAACTGGCCTATGTTAGGGCCACAGTGTCACAGTGACAGTTGACACGCATCCCCTCTGAAGTGTGATGTTCTCACCTCTAAAACAGTAAAGTGCCTGAACTGTTCCAAAGGGCTACTGAGATAATACATACCAAGGCAAAATAGAAAATTATAAAGCACTTACTACATTGAGAGATTTTAATGCTGATCACTTGGTATATATTGAAATAATCAGTCTATTGATGTTACAAGACAAATATTTTTGATATACAAAACCAAATGTTTAAAAAGGACTTTCAGTTTCAAAAATTTTCAAAGATTTAACATGAGCATGTCAATGGAATGTAAGAAAATACAAAAGAAAAGCAAATTAGTATGATAAAAAAAACAAGAATTAGAAACATTTCTAGACTTTATACTTGAAGTAAGTCCAACATTTATCCTACAAACATCTTTTAAAATTAGCTTCTAACAGTCTCTTAAAAAGGAAACGGTTCTTCATAATAGTTTTATGGAAATGTTTACTTTGCTTAAGCTGATAAAAACTCCTATCATATAGATAATATATTTCTAAAGAAAGATGATCAAATTACCTGTATTATAAACTTCAAACTGGGCAGACAGCAAAATCAAATCTTGCTTGTCTACAAAAATAGTTAATCATGTAGTTGAATCTTGAATTACTAAAGTTTTGACTTTAGCAACTTTCTGTTCACCATTGTATTGGAAGTCCTAGCCACAACTATCAGATGAGAAAGAGAAATAAAGTGTATCCAAATTGGAAAAAAAAGAAGTAAAACTCTCTTATTTGCAGATAACATGATACTATATATAGAAAATCCTAAATATTCCACCAAAAATGTTAGAACTGATCAATTAATTCAGTAAAGTAGCAGGATACAAAATATTCAAAAGTCAGTTGTATTTTATACACCAATGATGAACTTTCAGAAAGAGAAATTAAGAAAACAATCACATTTACAATTGCATCAAAAACAATAAAATATATAGAAATCAAATTAACCAAAGAGGTAAAAGACCTATTCTTAGAAAATTATGTCATTGAAAAAAGAAATTGAAGAAGATACTAATAAATGGAAGCATGTACCATGTTCATGGTTAGGAAGAATCATCATTAAAATGGCCATGCCACCCAAAGCAATCTATAGATTCAATGCAACTCCTATCAAAATACCAATGGCATTTTTCAGAGAGCTAAAACAAATAATTTTAAAATTTATATGAAGCTATCAAAGACACCGAATAACCATGGCAATATTAAGAAAGAAGAAAAAGTTAGAGGTATCACATTATCTGATATCAAACTCTGCTACAAGGCTACAGTAATTAAAATAGCATGATACTAGCATAAAAACAGATACATTGATCAGTAGAACATAACAGAAAGCCCAGAAATAAATCTGTGTATACATGCTCATTTAATATATGACAAAGGAGGCAAGAATATTTAATGGGGTAAAGACAGTCTCTTCAATAAATGGTGTTGGGAAAATTGGACAAATACATGCAAAAAAATGAAACTGGACCACCTTCTTATGCCATATAAGTAAAATCACATGATATTTATCTTTCTCTGTCTGATGTATTTTACTCAGAATAATAATCTCTAAGTCTATTCATGTTGTTGTAAATTATAGAATTTCATTTCTTTTTATGGCTGAATAATATTCCATTGTATATATGAACCATAACTTCTTTTGCCAATCATCTGTTGATGGGCAATTAGGTTGCTTCCATTTCTTGGCTATTACAAATTGTGCTGCCATGAACATATGGGTGCATAAATCTTACACCATATACAAGAATAGACTCAAATGTAATTAAAGACTTAAATGTAAGACCTGAAACCATAAAACTTCTAGAAGAAAACATACACAGTAACCTCTTCGATATTGCTACTAGTAATTTCTTTTCAGACATATCTCCTTGAGCAAGAGAAACAAAAGAAAAAAACAAATGGGACTACATTAAAACTACAAAGTTTTTGCATAGCAAAGGAAACCATCAACAAAATAAAAAGAGAACCTATTGAATGGGAGATGATATTTACTCATGATATATCTTATAAGGAGTTACTATCCAAAATATATAAAGAACTCATACAACTCAATGACAAAAAAGCAAACAATACAATTAAAAAGTGGGCAGAAGACATGAACAGATATTTCTCCAAAGAGGAAATACAGATGGCCAATAGACATATGAAAAGATGCTCAAGGTCATTAATCATCAGAGAAATGCTAATTTAAACTACAATGAGATATCATCTCACACCTGTCAGAATGGCAATCATCAATAAATCAAAGAACAGCAAGTGTTGGCAAAGGTGTGGAAAAAAGGGAACCCTCAAACACAGTTATGGGACTGCAAATTGGTACAGCCACTATGGAAAACAGTCTGGAGGTGTTTCAAAAAGTTAAAAAATGGATATACCTTTTGAGTCACAATTTCACTTCTGGGTATTTATCCAAACAAAGAGTTCTTTATGTATTTTGAATAGTAATTCATTATGTTTGTCATAATTTAAAATGTTTCATGATTCCCTATTTTCTGTCTTCTTAAAAATCTTATTTTGCCAGTTCAGTCATGTGGGATTTTTCTTTCCCAAGAGTGTTTGTGGAACAAACAGAATGTAGTTATCATAGGGTTCCCTTCCTTGCTGTCCCTTTGTTTAAAGAATCTACCATCACAAAATACAAATAAACATGGGATGTTATAAAGCTTTGACGTCCAATAAAGTTCACAGTAAAAATAGTCTCTATTCTCTATGACCTGACTCCATGCTGATAGAAGTGAAGTCCCACATTAATTCCTCCCTTTCCTTTGATTCCTGAGACAGGAATTCACCAACTTCATTCTTTGTGTTAAATGAACTAACATAGCTTCTGCTGGCAGGCTTAACCTTCTCTGATAAAGAAGGTATGCTGATGATTCTTTCTTCATGAAAGGCCCCAAACGAGATCATCGAACTACATAATAGTAACGTTTTTTTATACCCCCATTTGTCAAGAGCCATAGCAATCATAAAACAAAACAAAACTAAGGAAGTCAGTGAGCATATTACTTCCAGAAAGATCAGAAACCCACAATTAGAGCTTAGAGCTCCCTCTGGGCAGTTCTGGCGTCAAAGAATGGCTGGGTTAACAAACTCTCCAACAGCATCTCACTCTGCAATATGTACAATTTAATTCTCTGAATTTGATTTTAAATGAAAGGTAAAAGTAATTCCAAGCTTCACCTGCACCCCTAGAACGGGAGAGTACTATCACTGAAATCTTCCTATGTAGCAATTCAAAAGAACCCATCACATCAGGATGATGAGCAACATAACTACATCACTGATTAGGGAATTTTATGAGTATCCTTTGCCAAAATCTGTTTCTCCTGGAGCTTCTCTATCAAAATCAATAGCAATTCAATTCTATTAGTTTCTCAGTTCCAAATCCCTAATGTCATCCTTAACACTCTTTCTATCACACTCTAGATCTAACCCATCATCAAGTCTTACTGATAAGAATTCTCACCACCTCTTCTGTACTGGCATAGATCAAGCCACCATCATCTCCTGTCTGAACAACTGCAAATAGACTCCACAGTGATCTGTCTGCTTTTATTCTTGCATTCCTCTAATCTCTTCTCATCATAGCAGCTAGAGACCCTTCAAAAATATTGACTTCATTATATTATTCCTTTACTTAAAGCCCTCAAGTAGCTCCCCAACATACTCAGGGTAAACCCAAAGACTTTATTATAAGAACACAATATCCCCCATAATCTGGCCTCCCCTTCTCCTTTCTGTCCTTATCTCCTAAGTTTCCCTTTTTCTAATTCCATTATAGCAGTAGGGCATCTTCACTGATCAATAAACATTCATTATCTCCGCTGTAATCATGAGAATACTACTTAATTCAATAAAAGACAGAAACATAAAACAATGTGATTATTCATTAGCACTTAGAATTTAGATGCAGAGAAAATTTACAAATGCCCTTGATTGCTCTCTTCTCAGCCTTGGACAAGCTCAAACACCTATAAAAAGTGGTCACAGTTGGGTCCCAGTGTTTCAAGTCTGTCTATGCTGTGCCTCCCATCCTCAGTATTCTGGTGCTCTATCTAAAGCTCTCAGCTATTACTATTCATCCCCCTCTGAGTATGACTTTCTATCTCTTAATCCTGACTTGGCACCCATATTCTATCTTTCATACCTTCCTTCACTCATAATTTGTGCCCTGAGGACAGATCACACTGATACCCACATGCTCAATTCTAACCCTGCAAATAACAGATTTTAAATGATAGTCTAGGCTCCCTCTTTTTGAACAGAGATAAAGGTAAAAATGAAGGCCATACCATTGAATAGCCAATATTTAAAAAAAAAAATAGAAAAATGCAGACCTATACTAGGAGTCATTGTAGAAGTATGTTGTTGGAATATCTAAGGTCCTACCTTGAATTAATCAATACAGAGACACAGAATTATATGCCCCTAACCCATGTTTTAAGAGCTTTAAAACCATTCCCTGAAGTCACTGGGATGGAGAGACTAACATTTGAACCCTCTGGATTGAAAGAAATGGACTGAAAAAGAATAAAAGGCAGGAAAAAAATTATGACTTAGAAGTATTTATTACCTGTAAGACATAAACTTAACAAAACATAGACAGCATGAAGAAAAATAAATAAGATTTTTCTCTGTGTAATTCAGATTTACAGAAAAGAAGCACACGAAAGACCCAGAGAAGTTTATTTCACATCTGCCTCCCCTTGATTATCAGCAAAAAGGCCAAAATACGAACAACCAGGATGCATTCATGTCTCTCTTCTCTCTTTCTTCCATCACCCCCAGGAAGCTGCTGTTGTCTTTGTTGAATTGAGGAACTAATATAAAGCCTAGGTCCCCCCATCCATATGCAAAGAAGAAATACCTCTGAATATAAGTCTTTAACCCTGAGGCAGGACATTTAACAAAAATTCAAAAGAGAAAGAACTGAATTTTGTCACAGAAGTGTCACATAGACCCAGATGGGTCGCCCACCTCCTCCAAATATTTTAGACTCAAGCAAATAAACCATGGTGTATCTCAGAGGAGAAAGTTAGAGGGTCAAATTAGGAAATAGGAAATCAAGGAGAACTCAGTCTACTATTCGTCAGAGCAAAGAGAAGCCTGGATGGAATCTCCATGTTAGCATGCATAAGTAAGGGAGGGAAGAGGGAGGGAGAGAAGGAGGGAAGGAGAAAAAGAGGGAGGGAAAGCAGAAGGGAAGGAGGGAGGAGAAAGGGAGAGAATAATAGAGAGAAAAAAATAATGGGAAGACTGAGGATGAAACACAGCATATAGCTAAGATCTATCTTTCCTGTGCCATGACCCTTGGAAGGCTAGAGATCCTTTCTTAGAATAGTATTTTAAATGTATAAAATAGCATGTATAAGATTGTAAAAAGAATCTACTTACATTGTAAATATGGTTGCCAAGACAATAAGTTTTTTATTTAAAAACATATATACTTCTTTATTATTCCATTAAATAATGTACAATGGTTGGTCTGATAACTACCACAGTTTCTAAGTAGTGAGAGACATGCTATTGCGAGACATCAGCACAAACTGAAGCGTAATATGAAGATAAGTGTGACTTCTATCAATAACAAGGGCACAATACAGCTAATACTAGTGAAGGATGTTGCTGAAATTGATAATGAAAGCCCTGTTAAAGTTTAGAGGTTAATGAAATTAAAGGTACTATTTTCCCTATCCAAGTTCAGGAATCCTTTAATAGGCCATAGACCCCATAATCAGAGGCCCTGTAAAAAAATATATAAACCAGGGAACAAAAGAAAATTTCCTAAGAGTGTCCCATGCTGAGACCAGTTGGAGAGAATGCCTATGGACACTTCTGCTCAGTTTCCTTTATATTACTGCATCCATGAAATAGGATAATATCCAAAACTTCACTCTTCATAAATAGAAAAGAAAGTATGTACAGTTTTGCCTCTTAAAGGACAGTTTGGTTCAGTTACTTTGAGAATTCCTACTACAAGGCTAAATCAGTCACAAATTTCATTCCACAGCATTTCTTATTGTTTTGAATGGTTTTGGTTGTGGTTCACTTTCCATTTATTCTGTTCGTTTGCTTGCTACAATCTATAGAGTTGGAATAATATACCTACCCACAGGGTTATTGTTGCTCTGACACATTAACTGAATTCTCAATAAAGTCAGTTCTCTACCTTTTACATTGCTTGAACACCAGTGAGATCTCTGGACCAGTGAGGTTTCCAACAAAATATACACCTTTAGTCACAGAGGATGAAAATGTAAGAATTGACTAAAGTCAATCCATCTTCAAGACTTAAAAATATTCCAGCATAAGATTTTAACAATCTCAGATAGGAATGGACGTTTAATTTCTAAATGCTGACATTTTACCTTTTGGGAGAAGGGAATTTTTATAGAGTTCATCATTTTCTGAATAGAAAATTATGTTTGGATTTTTAATATGGATTACTCATATCCAAAGAGATCTTTAAAAATGCTGACAAGAGATTCTAGAAACACTTAAATTTTAAGGCTGAATCAGTTCCAGCATTTATTAAAATAATGGTAGAAGTAGATGGGCTAAAAAGACTTTCTTCTGTCTGGAATTGTGTACAAGCCTTTTAAGATCAGGAACGAGAAATAAACTCAGGGGCTAAAAAACAATTCTCAATTTGGCAAGGGAACTCCCTTGAGGCAGAAGACAGTATCCCAGTATATTAATGAAGTTACAGAAGTAGTTACATCATTGTGAATTGGGGAATATTTTAAAGTTTAGCAAAATGTGATTTTTTTTCTTCCAGATTCCTCTTCGAATCTCTATTCTGATACTTAAAAAAAAAAAATTATATTCCTCTTGTTGGAGGCATGTTGTTTCTCTTTCCAAATATTTACTCTTTGCTTGTTCAAACTTAAATTTATTCTTCCCGTTATTTATCAAGCCTCTCTCACGTGTCAGACCCTGTGCTAGGAGCTTGGAATACAAAGCAGAATAGGAGATGGTCTCTTTCATCAAAGGACTTAAAAAAAGGCAGATGGCTCGCCTCAAAATGAATTGCAACAGATCCATGGATTATCAAAAAGATGTGCATTCCCACATTCATTGCAGCATTATTCACAACAGCCAGAATATGAAAACAACCTGTCAGTCTATCAGCAGATGAATAGATAAAGAAGATGTGAAAGATGATAGATGTAAATGTAGATAATATCTATCTATATACAGATACATTTTTCATTCCAAGATAATTTCTCTATCTATATACAGATATATATAATGGAATATTATTCAGCCTTGAGAAGAAAGGACCTCCTGCCATTTGTGACAACATGGATAAACTTTGAGATCATTATGCTAAGTGAGATAAGTCAAACACTGTATGCTCTCATTTACAAGTGGACCTTAAAAAAGCCAAACTCATGAAAACAGAATAGAATGGTAGTTATTAGTATCCAGGTTGAAGGAATTTGGGAGAGGTTGTTTAAGGGTATAAACGTGCAATTGGTAGATAAATAAGTCCTGGAGAGCAAATGAACAGCATAGTAATTACAGTCAACAGCACTGTTATATAAACTTCCAAAGTGCTAAAAGACAAGATCTTAGTAGTTCCCATGACAAAAAAGAAATGGTAACTACGTGACACAACAGAAGTGTCAGCTAGCAAATCAACACATTGTATACCTTCAACTAACCCAATGTTATATGTCAATTATATCTCAATAAACAATAGTTAAACAATATTAAGAACAATTTTTGCTCCCAAAAAGTAGATCCATGGACTAATGAATGGATAAAGTCATGAAATGACAAATACTCAAATACTGCATGATTCCACTGATATGAGTTATCCACAGTAGTCAAACTCATGCACACAGAAAAGAGATCACTGGTTTCCAGAGGCTGGGGGAGGAGGGGTGGGATACAGAGTTTCAGCCTTGTGGGATGAGGGGCCATGTTCTGGGGCTTTGCTGCAAAATGGTTCACAATATTGAACTTTACCCTTGAAAATTGCTGGGAAAGTGATTTTATGTGATGTGATGTGTGTGTGTGTGTGTGTGTGTGTGTGTGTGTGTGTTTTCCCTACAATAAAAACTAAAAAGTAATTGCAGGAGAGCAGGAGAGTGCCATTAGAGAAATACCAAACCTACAGGCTTGAGTATCAGCCTAAATGAGAGCACCAGGCTCCTTCTGGGAGGTCAGGGAAGGCTTCCCCAAGGAGCAGATAATTAGGATTAAATGCAAATGATCAGCAGAAATCAACAGGCATGAAGATAGGAGGGAAAAGGGCCCAGTCAAAGGGCAAAGTCAAAGAGGCATACCCCAGCGAGGGCCTCGGGGCTGGTACGGAGCCAGTACCAGGTGCTGCCTAAGAAGAGACAACCGAGTTGGAGAGGAGAGGGGATCTCAGGGCCACGTGCACTGGGCTGAGAATTCTCTTTGGAAAAGTTATGCATGAAAGAGCTCAAACCTTGGTGTCTTACTCGGCTCCCGCTGCCATGACAAAATACCAGACTGGGTGGCTTAAACAACTGTCATTTATTTCTCATAGTTCTAAATGCTAGATGTCCAAGTTCAAGGCTCCACCATACTTGGTTTCTTGTGAGAGCCCTCTTCCAGGTTTGCAGAGGGCCACCTTACTGTCTTCATACTGCAGAGAGACACAGAGCTATGCTCTCTCTTCCTCTTAGTATAAGAGCACTAATCCCACCTTGGAGGCCCCAATTCATGACTTTATCTAAACCTAACGACCTCCCAAAAGCCCCACTTTCAAATACTATCACATGGGGTAGTTGGGTTTCAACACAGGAATTTGGGGGGACACAAAACATTCAGTCCATAACACTTGTCTTCATGGACAGCTGGCAACTGATGCACTAAATCTACCAGAACCACCACTAACCACAGACCAGAAAAAGATCAGGTCTGTTCTTTCTCCCATACCAGAACAGCACGTAACACAGGACTGAAGGTGACCTACATCCAACTGCTAGTGTTTCATTGTCATTGAGAATGTGTGCTCCAGACTCTGACTGAGCTGGGGTCACACCCTGGCCCTTCTGGCTCTTAGTAGCTGTGTGACCTTAAGAAACTTACTTAATGGTTCTAACTCTTAGGTTTCCCCATCTATAAAATAAGGATGGTAATGATACCAACTTTATAAGGAATCTTGAAAGACCTAAGAAATGCCCACACAGTGCCCGGCAGAGAATAAACACTCGATAAATATGAGTGTGGTTGTTTTCCTTATCATCTGCCCCAGAGGCTGCAAGTCACTTGAGGAAAAGCAGAATTAAAGGAGGTTATCAAAGTGGAGGAGGTGGAAGAGAGTAAAGGGGGTCAAATACGTGATGATGGCAGATGACTTTGGGTGGTGAACACAATGCAATATACAGATGATATATCATAGAACTGTACACTTGAAACTTATATAATCTTATTAACCAATACCACCCCAATACATTTAATACATTTCTTTTAAAAAGATTATGTGACAAGCTGATATTGCAAGTATGATACTTGGTATCAATCATGTTTTCCAGGCTTTTAATAAAGAATCCTGAACACGTTATTAGACCACACACATACTCATGCACCCCAACCAAACTTTTGAGTAGCCAAAAGGAACTGCCTTAAAGTGCTCATCTGCATACATTTTCACACATTTATACTAACATTTTATTGGATATCTTCTCATTTCCGTTAAGACAAAACAAAAAAAAGTGACATGATTGTATAGATCTTTCAAATATTTAGTTGTTTCAGTTCTTTCAGTTCATGTTGTTGTGCTTTTAAATTTGGCGCCATTTTATCTTGCCCTCCTTACATAAAACATACCCAAGAAATGCAATGCCCTAAGTAATTTTATTACTGAAAGTATATCCATTAAAATGTTTGTGAAATCCTGTGGTTTTATGTGATCTGCACTGTGTTCAATAGCTTCCACGACTAAAGAATCTCTGATTTCAGAAGAGTACGTACGCCAGAACCCTATAGGAACCCGCCTGTGCTTCCTGTATGGGAATTGTGCTTTTCTGTGGGTGAGAGGTGTCTGCTAACCCCCAACTCAATCTCCAATCCACACAATTTGGACTCACTAAAAACTGATACACTGAGAAGCTGTTCCCGACATGTGTTTCTTAAGGCAAGCTGCATCTCTCCCTGACTCCCTGCTGTCCATTAATTCTAGGCTAAGGTATCAGAATTGAAAGAACCTTTATAAATCCCTTTTACCAAAACTAGGAGAAATTAGGGTAAAGCCAATGAAATGACTGCATGAAGGCACACAACTTATGGAATGGCCAGGACAAATCCCAGAGACCTATTCTTTCTCCACAGTATAAACCTGAATCACCAACACTTTCCCCCCATCGATAAAGTAAAAACACATCTGCTTATATATCATTTACATTACTTCCTCATAGGCAGCACTAAAGGGCAGGGCTGTTCTTTCCTTATGCCAAGTTAGTTGTAAACTTGCATGATGGAGGGAGAAGCCAGGACCCATCAGGAGTGGCCCGCATGAGGGGGCAGGACCCAGGAGCAGCTGAGAGAACAACGCTCCACAGCCTATTATCCAAAACCAATTTCTTAACTTCAGACCTGGTCATCCCATTCTTAAAGAGAAAAGAGTGCCACTAGCTTTCTGATAGAAACACGTAAGGTTCTGGTACAATATCATATGTAAGACACATATCACAAGGGCTTGAGCATCATCGACCACACCCAATGAAGGGTTGCTGGTGGCACTGTCATAGTAGCAGTGGTAGTGGTAATAGTCACAGTGCTGGAGACAGCAGCACTAGTTATAGTGACAGCAGAGCAGGAACAGAAGAAACAGTGGCCATAGCAGCAATAGTAGCCACAGCAGTGGCAGCAGCCACAGTTGAAGTAATAGTATTGTTATTATCAATAGTGATGGTGTTATTTGCATAATGATTAAGAACACTGGCTTTGGAGCCTGGGTTTAATACCTACTTCTGCCACTTACTGACTATGTCATTTCTGGCAAATTATTTAATTCCCCTAGGCTTTAGTTTCTTCATCTGTTAAAATGAAAATAATAAAAATGTAGCATTTTTTAAATGGCAAAAGCCAGAGCCTATGTTCTCTCCCTTCAAGTCTGGGTAGGCTGATGACGACTTCTACCAATAGAATATGATAGAAGTGACACCACATGTCTTCCCAGAATAAGTCATAAGAGGCTACATAGTTTCTGCATTTTTTCTTGATTCACTGAGTTGCCATGTGCCACCATGCTGGAGAGGCTTCAGATAAACACTCTGGATGATGATCCTAGCCATCCCCAGCCTGCAAGGTGACCATTCATCCTTGTCGGGGAGCCAGATATGTGAGTGAAGTGAATCCCCCATTCCCAGACATTTGAGTCTTTTGAACTGTGGCTCCAGACATTGTAGACAGAGAAAAGGCATGCTCAGTGCACCCCGTCTAAATCCCTCACCCCAGAATCTGTGAACATAATATATATATATATATATATATATATATATATATATATATATATATATATAATGGTTTTTATTTTACACCACTACATTTTGGGAAGGTTTGTTAGGCAGCATTAACAAGAAGGACAGAAATAGTACCACTGTGATTAGCTGGGTTAAAGGTATTAAAACTCAGAATTGAGCTTAAGACATTGCAATTCTTCAATAACATTAAGATTATAGCAATGCTGATACTTTTTCTTTTGACCTTGGCTGTCCTTTTTGGCCTTTTCTTCCTTGCCCCAGGCCTCATGATTCCTTCCCTCTAATTTAAAACTGCTGCTGGCAGCATCTTTTGGGTTTCTTCTTCCCCCCAAAATGGCTGTGGAGTCTGAGAGAGCACCTCTTTACTGTCACCTCAATTTCCATCACAAAGCAAGGATATAAGTATTTCTTACTGGAAGTTTTTATTGCTAGTCATTATAAAGAATATACAAAGGAAAACCAAAACAATGGATATAGTAAAGGTACAATATTTTCTTAATTTCACAAAGATTTGGAAGCTACTGTCTTATCTAGAGACTTGGCCTCTCTTCTGAGTCAATCACTGAGAGTTTGGTCCACTTTGTGCTCTCTGTCTTTATCCCTAAAGTAAATTCAGCACATCTTTCATCATCATCCCCTGACCTCAGGAGAAAGACATGGTGACCTAATCCTCATTGAAAGTCTTCTTGCCAACACTATACCTGAAGGGTGTTTGGTAGAACAGAAAGGCAGATAATCAAATTAGCCTCTCTGACAATTCTCAGAGAAATGAAATAATGACCTCGAAAGACTTTTCTCTGAGATTAGAATGGTCACCTTTCATATTTCCACAAACAAACAATTTATTCCTTGCTCAGTATAATTTTACTCGCTGTTTCTCTATAGACAGTATAATAGTTTCTAAGATGTCCACCTTCTCCCGCTCCTTTTCTCCTTAATGTAAGTACAGTCCAGTCCATCCTGCTCTCAGTTGAGTTATTTAATCTCATTTCCTCCATCAAAAGCAAACTCAGAAGAGAAGCAAAATCAAAATTTGCTTCTTTTTTTTTTTTTTTTTGACCAGGGGGCTTATCTGGACAAGATGGATGGAGTAGGTAGAAATCTGTGGAAGGCCAAAATGGCCTCCAGTCATACAAAAGCATTTCTGAGAAAGAGAAGTATACAACCTAGTCAAAGAAAAGAGAGGATCATTCACCTCAGGACAAAGAACAACATGAGTCACCTCAGGCCAGTTGCTGGGAAGCATTTTTGCTCAGCTTTGTCAAATACTATTTATACACTTCACAAGGGAAGGAAAGGAAACAAAGTGGGTCTCTCTGCTGCATCCGACAACACGAATGAGTCCATCCTCGATGCTCCTTTCCTCGGTCTTCCACGGCATTCTCTCCCCGCTCTCTTGCCAACTCACACCCTTTCTTCTCTTCCTTACTTGTGGTTCTTCTTCTGCCCAGACTCTAAATGTGGAGCCATCAGAATTTTATTCTCTTCCTGCTGTTCTGATTAGTTGATACTGTTCACTTCCTAGTTTTAAATTCCTGTTATAGAAGACTCCCACATCTGAATCTTAAGCTGAAAACTTCATTATAACTTAAGACCAGCAGATTCAACTGTACCCGTCTCCATCTGGCACATCTGATTTGGGGTAGATGGTCTATCATCAAGTGATATATCAAGTTCCCTGTATCCTTGAACTTACCCCAGTAGTATAAATACCCATAAAAATGATCTTTAAATAATGAATTGCATATTTTACCAGGAATTGTGCAAAAAAATGTATTTGTATATATTTAGTTAGATTATATATGTATATATGTTATAGAATAATGCATGCTTATAATGCATACAGGTAAGAACACAAACTCTAGAGCCAGATTTTTGGTCTCTGCCCAGCAATTCCATTAACTCGGAGTCCTCAAGCAGATCTATGAAACTTTCTGCATCACAGTTTTCTCATAAATGTTGGTGATAATTATAGTTTTCTCAAATAATTTTTATGAATATTAAAAAAATGAATATATATAAAATTGTTAGAAGAGTCTCCAGTACCTAGTAAGTATTCACCAGACTGTTACTATCATCATTACTTATTATTTTACAATAAGTATATTATCAATCACTGCTATTTATTATTTTATAATAAATGTTAGTTATTTTTTCTCTCCCTTCTCTCAACTACTATAAATATATTTTGGAAAGGACATACTTTGATCAATACTCAGACAATAGGCCAGAAATAGGCCTCACTGTAGATCTTCAGTACTATTTAATGAATGAATGAATGAATGAATGAGTGAATGGATGTGTAAAGAGCAAAGTAAAAGAACTGGGAAGTTGAGGTGGATGACCAAAAATAGGTGGAAGAGGAGAAGGAGAAGAAAGAACAAGATTTGGATTAAGAAAAATGAGTTTAATAGGCCAACAAATTCTGACAGGAAGATAATATAGATGAAAAATTACTAGAAGAGAATCATGCTTCAGAATTACTGTGGCCTGTGGCATTGTGTTTGATGAGCAATTCCCTTTTGAATTTTTATCTCCAAAGAAATTCCATCCAGCCCTCATTAATCAGTTTCAAAGTCAGGCTGAACCTTGAGGTTTGGCTGTTGCCGAAGAGCTGAGAGACCCGTCTTTTCCCAACTGCAGGAGAGAGAGACATGGCTTTTCCCCCACAGTGCTGTCCTCTCGGTCTCATAAGACCGCTTCAGCATCCTGCTTGTCTGAGGAACCCTTGGGGGTCCTAGCTGGAGGTAAGTGTGAGCCTCTGTAAGAGACGAAGCCTTTGACACATACTCCCTCCACCCCCTGAAATGGACGCGAGGAATGATCTGAGGACTAGTGGGACGACTCCTGTAAAAATGTCCTGGGAGCTTTCTTTGAGAGGGAGAAGATCTGTTTTTGTGAAATCTTGCTTTTGCTTCTTATTAAAATCTTTTCTCTTCAAGATTTTTTTTTTCTGCTGGTTTAGACATAAAATTAGTATACACTGATGAGAAAGAACACAAAATAAACCCTTCCTCAGGAGACGACAGAAGAAGCTAAACAATGATTTAATTAAAAGCTGGTGCTGAAGAATGACCTATTTTAAATTCTCTTCTCTTCGAGTTAAGAAGAGAGCCCCCATGTCATCTTCTGTACTTTCAGAATCAGAATGTTGTGTTTTTTTCTAAACTTGAAATCTGAGCATGTCACTTCCCTGTTTAAAACCCTTCATTGGTTGTTTTTTTTTTTTACTTTATCGTGAGTGTAGGATGTAATTTGGCCCAACCTGCTAGGTCTAATCTACTTCTCTCTGAATACTCTGGTCTGCAACTCGGGACTCCATGCTTACCCAACCACTTGCTGTTCCCTTGAAGTATGTCCTCATACTTAGAATTTAGATTTGCTAGATTTAGAAAATAAAAACAAAAAACAACAAACAAACAAACAAAACAACCAACAACAGAATTTTCAGTTAAATCTGAAATTTAGATAAACAACAATACTTAGTACAAGTATGCCCTATGTAATACTTGGGACATGCTTATACTTAAAAAAAAAAAAAAAGAGAGAGAGGTATCCATTGTTTATATAAAGCTCAAATGTGGTCATCCTGTACTTCATCTTACTGTACCTTAGTCCCCTTCTATCCTTCAGCCCATTTTCCAAAATACAGCTTAAGCGAACACATCTTCCTTTTCTTCACTCACGCACCCTAGGCTATGTGGCTTCCCCAATGGGCTTACATGTCCGCCTACGTTTACTGTTTTTACAGAACTTACTACGCTATTTACAATTATCCGTTGACTTCTACAGCTCAAGTTTTAGATTATAAATTCCACAAGGTTAGCACTTATATCTCATTCATCATTGTGTCCTCAAAGCTTAAAAAGGTGCTCACAGTATAACACTTGTTCAATATTTACTTATTAAATGAACGAATAGAAATTCATTGTTTACAAAGCAATTTCACAAGTCAGCAAATTATCTATTTCCATAATATATAAATGGAAAAATGATTTCTGTCCAAGAGTAATCCAAAAAGATCTTTTAAAGTAGTAATCAGAGTACTATATCTCCTGATTAAAATCTTTCAGTGACTTGCCACCATAACTAGAATACACTCCCAAGTCATTTCCACAGTTTACAAATCCCTATGTGGTCTAACACCTGACTACAGCCTCAATCTCATTTCATAGCACTCTTCTCTTTGCTCTTTGCTCACAAAGCACTGGCAGACTTGCTGTCCATGATGGTGCCAATCAATTCTCTACCTCAGGAAGTTTGCACATGTGCTCCCAGAGGGATCTGCCTGGAAGGGTGTACATAGAGGGTTCTCTGCCTCATTTCCTTCAGGATGGAGAGTCACCTCCTAAGAAAAGCCTTCCTTGATCATCCTCTCTAAAATAAGTCTGCTGTCACTCTCCAGGCCTTCATCCCACTTAACTTTTCTTCAAAGTACTCAACACTCTTTGATATTTTCTATATATATTTATTTATTGGTTTGCTTTTTTGTTTTTCCCAGGAGGATATAAGTCCTATGAGGATAGGGACTTTGTCTTTTCCCTTGTATTCTCAGCACCGAGAACAAAGCCTGGAATGTGTAGATGCATAATAAATACCTGTGGAAGGAAGGAAGGGAAGAAGGAAGGGAGGAGGACTTCTGGAGCCTGAAATTCTTCTTCACTGGGCAACATTTCCTTCCCATGTCAGACAAAGGCTTAAACATATATGCGCCATGGAAAAGGATATATTGCCTTAAATTTACTCTAATATACATGAGTAAAATTAGAACCATTCCAGAAAGTAAAAATATTCAGAGGTGGTGGAGGAGCCACTTGTCACCTAAGGACTGGGTTAGGGGATAATACAGAAGGAATAAAGGCCACAAATGGAAGAGAAGGTTGAAGGTGCAGAGACTTAAGAGACAATCATCATTCCTGTAAAAGTTAGTTCACTTTTAATCTTGTTTTTTTGCCCCTATGATAACCCTGACCTCCATCACCAACAACATTGTGACAGGTATTTTTAATTGCTTCCCCAGTAATCATTACTACTTTCTCCCTTGCTAATAAAATACATTTTTGATGTCAGCCTTGCGCTATGGATCTTTATTTGGTCTAAGCCTGGTGTTCATAAACTTTTTTGGTGAAGAATCAGATGATAAATATGTTAGGTTTGGCGGGCCATGTGGTCACTGTTACAAGTACTGGTTTCCGTTGTTCTAGTGTGAATGCAGCCATAGGAATATGTAAATAAATGTGTGGCTCTGTTACGATAAAACTCGGAACAAAAACAGACAATGGGAAGACTTGGCCTATGATGCATAGTTTGCTGACTCCTGATCAAAGCAATGTTCCCCACATTTTTGGTCTTCGATACAACTAGAAACAGTTGATCCTTTGACAGGTGGATCTAATGGCTGGGGCGGAGAAAAGGCAGAGGAAGCTTTTGCTCTCCTGAGAAGAGAGAAGGATGACAGCCTCCTTATCTTCTGGATTATAGAAGATATGGCTAAAGCTGTAGCAGCCATTGTGAGACCATAATGGAAAGAACAAGAGATGAGCCGAGTCTTAGCCGTGACACCACCGAATCCTTTATTCATCAGCAAACACCTACCACCAGAGTTCTTGAAACATGAGAAAAGCAAACCCTTATTTATTAAATCCACCCTAGTTTGGTTTTCTATTACTTTCAGACAGATGCATTCTCAATGTATACAAAATACACACATACACATGCATACAGACACAAGCTCATAACACATCACCAAAGTATATTCACTGAAGTGTTAACAATAATAGCCTCACATCCAATGGTTCGGTTCTTCATTTTTATACTTTTCTATTCTGCCTTAATATTGTCATAATAAAAAGTAGCTACATTTTTTTTTTATTTTAAGAAGAGAGCAAATGTTAATTGTATCTGCTGAAACATTTACATTAACTTAGTCCCTAAAACTCTCATGCCTACATAGAAGAAACTTTCCCAGGCAAGTTTAAAGATCTGGTGCTGAAGAAGAAGAGGACCGGGTAGGATGGCCAGTCATTTGGACACTGAATCGACATATTAATAACAGTTCTGTCAGGAAAATTCTCACTCAGACCTCTTATGAGAAAGAGTCAGCATCCTCTTACACTTTATCTGTCATCATCAGCTTTGATAGAAGACATTTGGAGTTTGTTTTCCAAGCTGATTTTTGCATATTATCATCTGTTATTACTTTAATTGAGCCCACTCCTCCTCCCAAAATATATGGTCAACTACAAAGTCCTAGTATCTCATAAAATAACCTTATTTGGAATAGGATCACTGCAGATGCATTATTTAAGTTAAGATGAGGTCATCTGGAGAAAGATGGCCCCCAATCCAATATGACCAGTGTCCTTATAAGAGAAAAGCCACATAAAGACACAGACATATGGTGAATCCCACATTGATGATGAAAGCAGAGACTGGAGTGATGTGTCTGCCAGCCAAGGTTGTCCACAAACTGCCAGAAGTTAGGAAGAGGCCAGAAAAAAGTTGCCTACAGATTTCAGAGGATGTATGCCCCTGCCTACCCCTAGATTTCTGAGTTTTAGCATCCAGAACTATGAGACAGAAGGCTTCTGTTGTTTAAAGCCACCCAATCTATAGTACTTTGCTTTGGCAGCCCTGGGAAATAAATTCAGCATCTATTTTTTTGTTCCTTTCCTCAAGGATAAAAATTGCTAAACAACTCTTCAAAACACTTAAATATCCAGAAACTTATTACATTTTCTAAACAAACTTGTGAAATAGGTTAAACAGTATATATCATATGGTTTTAAATGAGAAAAATTGAAGTACAAAGGGTCCCTGACAGCCTCAGTTGTTTCTCCCATTACCCTCTTTGTTCACTTTTCTACGTAACAGGACTGTTGGGATGCATCTTTTATCTGTTTACAAAATTCTGTCTCATGTAAGTTCTATAAGGAAAAGACTTTATCAGTCTGTTTATTGCTGATCTTCAGTTCCTACAGCAGGGCCTACTCTATGGTTCTCAATTTATTAAATAAATGACTGAAATGATTTGTCCAGGAAGGAAGGGGCTAAAGCAAGCTCACGCCTATTAAACACTCTGTATTGGCCTTTTCTTTTCGTACTTCTTACATTGATCCTCCTAATGTTAAAGAAAGGAATTGATACCCATAATTTGCATACAGAGAATCAGTGCTTCAAGAGTATGCATGGTTTGGCAATAATCTCATGGCCAAGAAATGGCAAAAGGAGTGAGTCTTCATCAAGAGCTGGTGCACTTGACGTGGGATTGCAGGAGGTTCAGCCTCATGGAGGAGGATCTGGAAATATTTACTAAACTATGCATACATTTACTCTTTGGCCTTGCAACCACATTTCTATAAATATACCCTAAAGATACATAAGTAAATAAAGAAGGAGGAAGGCACAGGACTCACTGCAGCACCATTTATAACAACAAAAGGGGCAGATTAAATAAAACCATTATGAATAGATTATGGAATACCATGTAGCTATAAAAAGATCTCTATAAACTGCCATTGAATGATCTCTGGGAAACATCAAGTTAAAAAGTAAAGTAAATGGTATGTGAAAAAGATTAATTTTTACTTAGATAAGAAAAACTATGAATATATGTGTATATATATATACATACAAACAAATATTTGTTCATATTTTCTTAAAGTTTGATGAATCTAAAACTAAGAAGTAATAAAAGGTAACTTGTAGAGGAAAGAAAATGAAGGTCGGGAAAGGAGACAAGCAGCTAAAACTCTCAGATTTTTATATTCTATTTTTTTACTCTGGAATTATGCAAATATTTCACATTTAAAAATAAAATTAAAACAAAGACAAAAAACCCACAACCCCCAAAATTAAAAAAAATAAATTAATATATTTATATAAAATTGGTAACATAACCACTTAGTGAAGAATAATATCATACTTTAAGAAAATGTTTTTCACTGTAGCTTCCTAAGGTTAAGTTCTAATCCCTTAGGAACAAAACTTCAAAGAACTGTAAAACCAAATTCAGCAAACTCATTATTAGTCATAATATTTGCATTGTTAGATAATAGAGAAAAACAGTAATAAATTAATGTTTTGAAACCAAGAATTTTAACAAAGCAATTGAGTATAAAACTCAAGGTATAAACCATGTATTGTAATCTTTGAATTGGAAATTTAATGTAAACTCATGATTTTTTAATTTCTAAAAAACATGTTCTATCTCTGCCTACTAAGATGGCCTTGAAAGAATGACAAAAGCACCCTAGAAAGCCCAGATTGTGTTCTCTAAACAGCCCAAAGGAAACAAAAAATTCTTGAGGAAATGGACAATGCAATGTCATAGACATAAAATGTATAAGATAAACCTTAGATAATTTGTAGTTCCAGAAAGTAAGAATGTTATCATAAGTAATAAGGCCTTGACAAAAAAAGAAAAAGGATCAAACTTGAAGGAGTTTTCATTGGCCACAGGTGGGATCATTTAATCATCAAAAAGAAATTAATGACAGAAATGTGGTTGAAATATACAAATATATATATAACACTCCATGATTTCATAATACAAAAAAACAACAACAACAACAACTCAAACCAAAACCCCAATTTGTTGCCTAAAATCATAGATTTTAAAATCACGCTCTTCATATACAGAATTTTTTCATGGAAGCTAATTATTGATAAAGCAAGATATTTCTTTCGAGAAGAATTCCATCTAAAAAATGATAGCATTAGAAAAATTACCATTTTGTAACCACGAATGACAACAGATCCAAAAAACAATCAACAGCTGCTGAAACTTTACGTAAAAAAATCGTGGAGAACTTTATAATAGATGGATCAGGCTCACAATTCCTGCATCCACTTGCATTAATTATCTAGAGGAATACCTCCCTTTATTGCACTTGGATTTAATGTGCTGCACAGATGTTGTATTTTCTACAAATTGAAGGCAAGACTCTCCACCAGCAAAAGCAATAAGACCTGTTTTATTGTGGTGGCCTGGTACTGAACCCACAATGTCTACAAGGTATGCCTGTATTGCTGTCATAACAAATATCACAAATATAGCAGCTTAACACAACACAAATTCATTATCTCACCGTTCTGGAGGTGAAAAGTCCAGGTTGGCATGACTGGTTTCTCTGCTGCAGATTTAGAAGGCCACAACCAAGGTGTCAGCCAGCCTAGGTTGCAACTGGGAGGTTCTGGGAAGAATACAATTCCAATCTCCAAATAAAGGTTGTCAGCCAAATAAAGTTCCTCGGAGGGGAAGGACTGAGATTTAGTTTCCTTGCTTTCTGTCAGCTGGGTACTGCCCTTAGCTCCTAGAGGCCTTGCGCAGGATCTCCTCATCTCATAGCCAGAAATAGCACATCAAACTTTTCTTGTGCTTGCAATCTCTCTGACTTCCCTCCTCCCTCTTCTGCTTCTTTCTGCCAGGCAAGGTTCTCTGCCTTTAAGGTCTCATGTGTCTCCATTGAACCCACCTGGACAATCTTGGTTATCTGAAGGTTGGTAATGTTAATTACATCTACAAAGACCCTTTAGCCAATTAGCATAAGAAATTTACAGGCTCCAGAATTAGGGCGGAGATATTTTTGGAGAGAGGGAGCATTATTTGGCCTCCCATACCACTGGTCAATTTTAACCTCATAAAGTAGGCATCATGTATATGCCCTGATGCTATGAAAGATTTTCTATCTAAAATGGAATCAGAGGATAGGAAATGGAGAATCAAAAGCATGTGTCCTCAGGAAAACAAAACTTATTCCTTAACCAGTGAAAGTTCACGAGAACCTCTCCTCTTCCTCAAGCCAATGAACTTGCTGCTTGGATTCTATCTAAACTGCCCGCTCTTTGCACCCCTTACCCATAGAAATAGCTCACCCCAAATCCTCAATGACTTTCCTGTAGTTTGCCACAGTTTGTGTCTTGAATAGTAGTAATTCCTCTGCTATTCCCAAATAAATTTAATTTCTGGTCATTCAAGCTGGCTTCAGTTAACTACTTTGATTTAGGTTGACAAGCAATGATATAGGTAGGATATGAAGCCACCTATGATTATTCTGACCCTCTCCCTATCAAAAAAGAATATAATCAAGCCTCTAGATGTAGCTAACAGTTTTACAGTAAATTAGGAGAATAAAGAGGTATTTTTCAAATGCCTCACAGTGCAATCTAGTTATGGGAAATTCTATAGGGAAAATGACTCAAGATTCTCAACAAAAATGGCAAGGAAAAATAAAAAGATAGCCAAAATTTGCAACACTGACAACACCAAACACCAGTGAGGACACAACAGGAATCATCATCCACTGCTGGTGGGACTGCAAAATAGAACAGCCACTTGGGAAGACAATTTAATGGTTTTTATACAAAAGAGACATACTCTTACATATGGTCAGCAATCACACGCCTTGGTATTTACCTAAGGGAGATGAAAACATATGTTCACATAAAAACCTGCACACGCATATTTATACCAGCTTTATTCAAAAATGTGAAAACTTGGAAGCAACCACGATACTCATCAGCAGATGATGGATAAGTAAATGCTGGTACAGCCACACCATAGAATGTTATCCAGTACTAAGAAGATGTGAGCTATCAAGGCATGAAGAGACACAAAAGAAACTTAAATGCATATTACTAAGAGAAAGAAGCCAATCTGAAAAGGCTATATGCTGCATGATTCCAACCATATGGCATTCTGGAAATGCAAAACTATGGGGACAGCAAAAAGGCTGGTGTTTGCCAGATGTTGAAATAGGGAGAAGGAATGAATAAACAGAACAAAGAGGGTTTTTAGGGCAGTGAAAATACTATAGTAATAAATACATGTCACTATACGTTTGTATGAGCTACAGAATGTACAATACCAAGAATGAACCCTGAGGTAAACTATGAACTCTAGGTGAGTATGATGTGTCACAGTAGGTTCACCGATTGTAACAAATGTACCCTCTGCTGGTGATGATGATAATGGAGGAGGCTGTGCAGGTGTAGGGCAGGGCAGGTGTAGGAGAAATCTCTACCTTCCTCTTGGTTTTGCTGTAAACCTATAACAGCTCAACACAAAGTATAGTCTCATAAAAAAGAATGAAATAAAATCAAATAATTATGAATAAAAATAAAAGAATAAGAGGAAGCAGGTGATTATAGATTAAAGAAATTTACGAGATAAATTAACCAAATGCAATGAATGGGTGGTCTTTCTTTTGATCTTGATTTGATCAAACCAATTGTAAAATATATATTTAAAAAAAACAAGAAAACTTGAATAAAGGTTGATTATATATGGTAATAAATAATTATCATTAATTTTGTTAGGTTAATATTTTGGGGTTATATGTGTGAATTGTGGGTTTATGTTTTTAAGTTCTTATTTGGTAGAGATACATACTAATATATTGGTGGGTAAAATTATATGATTCCTAGGATTTGTTCGAATATTCCAGAAAGAGAAAAAAAGAATAGTGGGAAGACATAAGAAAAACAAGATTGGAAAATCTTAATAGTTGTTAAATTGGAATGGTAGATACAGAGTTCACTTTATTATTCACAGTAACTTTGTATATGTTTGTAAAAATATTAAATAAAATATCTGCTAGATTTTATCACCTCTCAAAGTCACATAGATAACTAGAGGTTCTACAGCAGAAAATCCACATCCAAACCTTTGGTCCTACCTAAATAAAATATCTCAAATAAAATCATTTCTCACCACAGCCACATACATCCTAAATTGCTGTAACAGTTGTCTGCTGATCTCCTGTTTCTATCTGGACTCTCCACTGTTCATTTTCCACATAACTGCTGAAGCGATCTTTCTAGAACATAAACCGCATTGTGCCATTACTCTGTTCACGCTCTCCAATGGCTTTCCATTACCCATCGACAAAATTAAAAGTTTTATCAAGACCTATAAATCTCCATGTAACATAGACTCCAGCTTGCTCTCCGATTTATTTCTTATCTCTTATTCCTACTTTCCTAGCTCAATCCTCTCTAACCACCTTGGCCGCCTTGTTGGTTCCTCAGATAAGTCAGGTACATTCCTGCCTTGGGACCACTGCACACACTATTCTCTCTTTAAGCATTTTTCCCCCAAAATTCATGTCTTGTTCTTTCACTTCCTTCAAGACTTATTTTAAATATTAACCCCTCAGAGAGTTCCTCTTTGACCACTTTCTCTAAAGAACCTTCAATAGCCCTCTAAATCTCCTCCTGCTTGATTTTTTTTTTAATCACAGTAATAACATTTGGGTGATATTATCTTTATTATGTCTTTCACATGATTATTCAAGCTTCATGAAGGCAAGAACAACAATTGGTTTAAAACTCTATCCCTGACACCTAAGACAGAGCCTGATGCTCAAATATTTAGTTTTTGCATGAATATCAACTGGATGAGAATTAGAATGATGTCTCTTTATCCCCAGCCACAGTACTAGGTCATTTTCTCTTCTTCAGTTCTTTAGGCTTTCCATTAATTGATGTGAAAAACACCTAGCAAATTCTAGGTGCAAAAGAAAGAAAAATAAATAGCTACCATATTAAGATATACAATGTTCTGAGTAAGCTTAGTATTTTTTTAGAGGTATAGACCCAAAGAAAACAACTTATCACCTGGAAAATTCTCTAATGATGGCTTTCCCATAGATGTCTTAGAATTCTTCAGGTAGAGCAGGAAGCTGCTGAAATGCAAGATTTCCTTCTTGATTAGGAGGCCAAGCACCCTAGGTACATGCAGATTAGCTGGAGTAGTCTAGTGAGATGCAATTTTAAGGTTTAATCTTTTGAAGAAGGAAATACTGCTTCCTCCACTTGTTTTGTAACCTTAGGCAAAATTTCAGTTTACCTTAAATGCTCAAGCTGCTCATGGCTCAGTTGTCACCCACATGTCCCTGAGCTTTGTACTCTTGCTTTGTATTTTCCCTTTGTATAAACCTGTTTATTTTTATCCACAGGCTTGTTATCCAGCTTTTACCTTTTAGCAGAGACGTTTTAAGGTAAACCTGAAATTAAGCTGTACGTTGGCAGAGAACTTGGCAGACACAAGATATAAATAACTGTATCCCAGATTTTTTTTAATGCTCTCATTTTTACTTCTCTTCAAGCTCAAGAATGTGAACATATAAATTCTAATGGTAATACATATGTTTTCATTAATTTATTGTGTCACATGACTTCCTTTCAGTGAATGGCAAGAAAGTACCTAAAATAAT
Organism: Macroglossus sobrinus; assembly: GCA_004027375.1. Taxonomy (NCBI): domain Eukaryota; kingdom Metazoa; phylum Chordata; class Mammalia; order Chiroptera; family Pteropodidae; genus Macroglossus; species Macroglossus sobrinus. The sequence continues at coordinate 450,484 of PVKZ01001042.1, read as the reverse complement.
TTATATGTCAAAGGAGAGTTGTTAGAGAAACAGCAGGTTTTCAGAAATGCTGGTGTGGAGTAGCGTTGCCACAGGCTTGTGGAGTTTACAGAGGACATTCTGTCTAATCTATTATTTTCTTTGTCCCTCACATCAACTTTCTAAGGAAAATCATTACTCTCATTTTATAGACAAAGAGACCAGAGTTTAGAAAGAAATAATTTACTTTAATGTTGGAGGTTGTACAGAGGTCATGGCTGCTCGATGACCCTTGACCTGAACCCTGGCAATCGGGGTCTCCTCCCCACCTCACTCTCCTTTGCATGTATGTTTCACCCACCATTCCTACACAAGAAGCCATTTCAAGGACGTAACCTTGAGGGAGTAATGTGTTGTTGAGACTATTTGGACTGAATATGTGACTGAACCCCGCTAAGTCCTTTATAAAAACTCTTAAGATTATGGCAGGTGGGTATAGCCCAAGACAAGCCTCGTAGGTAAGTTCCCTTGCTTAAATTAAATAAAACTTGCTACTTACCAGTCTTGGTGGTTTGCCTCTTTCTTTGGTCTCTCCTTGCCTTCCATGTCCTGAGGCCAGGGAACTCTTAAGGTTTTAAACCAGCCTTAAGCTTAGAAAGATTTTAAGTGGCATATTATTAAGAAAAAAATGTCTTTTTCTTCTCAGTGTCTCTTCTTTTTATGCCATTCCACTTATTTCCAATGGGATTTACCCTACCCTCCCATGTACCCAATTCTAAGGGCCAAAGGAACATGATGTTGGCCAAGTGAATGAGAGCCCTTCATTCTCTTTGTCCATAGTGATCAGTTTGGGTACCCAAACTTGGTGGGTCTTATGAAATACGTCCTCTTTCTCTGTGATCACAAGCTTTAGGGAAAACTAGGCCAAGGTCATGTCTAGCAAATTTCCTGGGTCGAATTTGGACAGCATCTTCAGTATGAGAAGAAAGCTGACCAACAGAAGGAGAGACTGAAGTCAATAAATTTCACCTATTTGCTAAAGCAAACTTGATCTGAACTTGTGGCCAAGGAATCGGCCAGAGCAGTCTTAGACCAGAAGCAAACGCAGGTCCTCCAATAGCCAGCTCTCTCTTTGCACCACATCCAAGCAGAGCTAGCGTACTAAAATCATAAGAGTCCATGCCACAAGCCTTTTGCCACACAAAAGTTTTACTTCTCATACTTTGGTATCACACATAGCTGGGTTGAAGGCTTCCTCCAGCACTCATCTGGAGTGATTTACTCAACCTCAAACTGAAAAATGTTATAAGTCTACCAGGAATACAAGAAGAACTTTCTCTGATCGTCGCTACTACTCTGTAAACAAACATCTAACTGGCACATAGTAACGACCCAGGAAATTGTAGCTTCCATTGTTAGTTTTCACCACTGAATAAGAGAACTTTGAATGAGATAAGGCAGAGAAACATGAACCTTTCAGAGGAGTGCACAGCTAACCTTTAGCGGGATATATTGCATGGATTCCTGAGAAATGGGATGGAGGAAGAGAGGATAAGGTCAAGAACTCTGGTTTTTATTGAAAAGCTGATTCAATGCTTCAGATGCTAACAATTTCTGGTGCTGAAGGAAAGTGATTTCATGAGGGATAAGGGGGAAAAAGTAGTATTTGCTGAGTGTCAGCCAAGGCACTGTCATAAACAACATATCATTTAATCCCCACTGATACCCTGTAAGGACGTAGGCATTATGACATTCATTTTATGGATCAGAAAACTAAATTTCTTAAAATCACATGTATAAATACACTGGTAGTGAGTGGAGCTAGAATGTAAAAGCAGTCATATCCGTCTTCAAATCAGTGTTCTTCTTTCATGCTGTGTATCTCTTATAACAAACCAGTAGAGCAACCCCTGTGTGTTTGAAAAGTACCCAAGACGTGTGGAGGCACAGAGAAGCATGCCCCTCCCAGATCATAAACTCCCACAAGTAAGGCTAGGGTCTCAACTCCCAGTCAGAAGGGATCCAACATCTTAAATCACTGAATCCAGAGAAATTATATGCCAATTGTATCCCTAATTCCAGACACCCACAATTTCTCCTTTAATTCTTTCCTCCTTGTGAACCCCCATCAAAATGCACATTGTCTTACTAGAGCTGGAATAGTTACCATCAAAATGTCTCGATTGCATTTCCAAACTTGTCGTTTATTAGCTGTGTGATCAAGAACTTTCTCCCCCTCTCTATCTACAAAATAGAAATAATATCTGGATAAAAACATTAATTTAAAAATCTCACGAGAGAAATAACCGTACAACAAAACGAAAATCAATGGCATACATGTTTACTTGTTTGCTCCATTGCCTTAACAGTCACCTACTCCCCTCATCATTCCCACATAAATTCCTAGGGAAGCAAACTGTATCTCCTTTATCAGTTCCAATGCGTGGCCCATGCTCTATGCACAACTGGAAGCTATTGATTTATGAACCTTTCACTCAACCCTAGAACACTATTCTTTCCAGTCCCTTGGTCTCCAACATCACCCTCTTGAGGTTGGGGTAGCAGTTATGAATGAAGCTTTGTAACAGCCTAAAAATAGCCTCACAGTATTTGCAAGGAGACGCTTCATCAGTTACCACATGTTCCGCCATCTTTCTACTGTGAAGAAATGACCATTATCACAAAGCTGTGTCAGTGAAACGCTGTCGATGTGACAAAGTGCACGGTATTTTTAGCACACGTCCTGTTCCAACTGCAAAACACCCTCAAATGCTCATATAATTTGTAGCTGTCTTTGGAAAGACTGAATGATGAAGTAGCATTTGCTCTTATTATTCTTACTACGGTTCCACTTCGAAGATTCAACTTCTTCGTCATGCATGATTGTCTTGGCCTTAGTTAGCTATCCTCAAATGCTGTAAAATAACCTCTGCTTTCTCTGTTGATTAAATTCTCCAGGGTGTTTTTGTGGGGGAGATATCCCCTAAAAATAAAAGTAAAAGCAAAACCAAAAACATGTTAGATGGTCAAATAAGTTTTAGAAATGCTGCTTGGAGAGCCGTGATGTTCATTGAACATTTAAAATTCATAACAGAATTTTATGAATTTTATGAATTCTGCTCTAAAGGAACCTTTTAACTTAATTTAACATAAGTCTTCCCTTTGTGGACCTTGTTTAGCCGTTTGTCCATTTGCCTCGAGAACACTCAATGGCAGAGCCTGCAGCTGTGGATTCCAGTCCTAAGCTCACCCCCAAAGTTCGCCAAGAAATAATATCTCGCTTTTATTATTATTTTCGCATCGCTCTAGGATGTCAATAGTCTTTGGAAACAAATTACATCATTCTATTTATAACATTCTGTTTTTAGTAGTTTAGTCGCTGAAAATGTCAAATCCTAGAAAATGTAGCATTCCTACATGAGACGTGGAGTGAACGCTGGGAGTGAGCTACACTTCTTTTCCTAAACGGGAAAAGGATTCAGTAATCTTAGATAACAACATAAAGAATGACTGTTAATTTTATTAGGCATAGCACTGTCTGGAGTGGGTACTGTGATGATCCACCCTGATTCCCTTTTGGAAGTTAAAGATTATTCCCTACACTTTTGGAAGCACTGCAAGCTAAGAGCCACATGCTATACGCCTTCTCCAGAGTTTGCCCTGTGATCGCCGTTGGATAAAGAAAGACACCTACTCCAAGGTTACGCCCACTTCCTAGGGGAGCCTGATAGTATGGGAGTGTTCCCGGAGTATGAAGGCCCAAACTTCTCACCCAGATTCTGGACTAAGAAGTGCTCAACTCTGCACCTTTGCATGGGGAACAGCTGAGTCCTTTCGAGAGACTGCCTAGCGGCCCAGTTTACTGCCTTTTCTTCCAGCCTATGAATGCTAATACTGCAACTACCTAATAAGCTTTCTGCCAGCTACTCCTCCTCTCAGTTTGCTTTCCAGGGAACCCAACCTGCAACAGTGTCACGGGGGTTGTGTGTGTAGGTGGGAGTGAGTGAGGAGGGTCAACCTATTGGAGATAAACCTGAATAATTTAGAGATGAGATAATATGATGGCTTACAATTGGAAAAAAAATAACAAGGGGGCAAAGAGATAAAAATGATGGCAAAATGTTGGTAGAGACTGAGCAATGAATACATGAGGTTCACTGTAAGTTATTTTGTGTGTGTGTGTTTAAAATTCTTCATTATAAAGTATATTGAAAATATTCTTCTCCGGCTTCCAGAAAATTCTCTTTTCAAGTACTATTCTTATCCTCTCAGGACAAATCTGATACTCCTTTGGGTCTTTGCTAGGGCCTAAATAAGCTAGGGAAAATTTCCAGTCCTTCTGATGGCACAGAATCATTCCACTGGCTCTGGGTCTGAGTTTTCAGATGGGCCTCATTAACGTTCATGAAAATGTTGCAGCTGCTAATGAACAGCCAACCCTCTTTAGCTCCACAGAAAACCAGCCGAGGTAGCTGCAGAGGCTTGGAAATCAATTGTTGCCTGATGATAGACCCACCCTTCGAGGTAACCTAGATTTGCAGAGCTGGCTGGACCGTGAAAATTCTCCAAGACTGCTGGAGAGGAAGCAGAATGATGAAGAAAGCCTCGGGAAAAGAAACTAAGATAGCGGAGCCAATTAACTATCTGAGGGGCCTCTTGGACAGTTGGAGACCGAGAGCTGTAATTACTTCTCATCTGGAATATTCGCCTTCCTTGAATCCTAAGAAATGACCTGGGGGCCGCTCCAGGGCACTTTGCAAATAAGGAAAAGAACAAGATTCTTCTCCTGTCAGACCTGAATGGCCCCAGATGGATGCTAGCAACTCATACACGGAAGAATACTACTATTAATAACGGCAGGCAAACAGGTCTGCTGTGGGGGGCTTTTTTCCCCTTAATTAAGGCTGCATTTCTACGAGTAGCCTGAAGTGTGCGGCTCAGCTCATGCAGCCATCTGCTCTGCCTTCCGCCTCCCCTCCCCCACTTCCTCTCTGGGTTCAGCTTCCTGACTTCGAGGAGACCTGCTTTGAACTGAATTTGCATCTCCCACTGAACCAATTTTAAGGTTTCTTTTATGAACCATTCCCCCACTTTCGGTGACTGATTGTGCCTCCTCTGAAGACGCAGAGGGCCTATATCTCCCCCAGGGCTTCCGTTTGACGTAGGCAGACACTCTTCACCACAGAAGCCATCTGGCACAGCAGCGTTTGATAAAATTTTTATCTCTATTCTTCAGAGTTAGGAGGAAACAGATTTCTCTAGAACCTTCTCTGCTCTTCATTTGCGCAGACAGATCCCTCCATGAAGAGGACCTTCGGGCGGAGAGCTTGTTGACGGGAGAAGTTCCAAACCCATAGAGAGTTTTTATAAAAAACTGAGCCAAAGAGATGATAACGCTTGGAAGCAAGATCTCAACAGACTGAGATAAATGCTTTGGAGAGTAACAGTTGCAGTTTCTTTTATGAATTTGAGATTAAGGTGAGAACTTAAGGGAGATTGTCAGGTATGAGAAGGAGGAGGCCATTCAAAGTTGTGTTGATCCAGAGGCACAGAAATAAAGAAAAGAACTTGCTTATGGCAAAGATTAGAGTTTCACTAAAAATGTTATATGCCTGGGAAGTGACCACCCACCACGACCTGCCCAGCTAGGAGTTTATGATCAGATCACCCTGAGAGGTTGCCTTCCACAGAACTGCTTTTTTCATTGCCAAGCTGTGCGGGCTCTTTCTAGATTGCTTTCCTGAATTATCAAAACGTCTGCTTTTCACACCTTCACTCTCCTCACCTTCCAGACAGGCGACATCCTGGTTCCATTTCAGGTCCTCAGAATGCCAAAGCCCACTGCCTTCCCTCTCTGCCCTTTGCGATTATGCTCCGTTAAAACGACCGAAGTTGAACTGAGTCAATGTGAGGATCTCACTGGCTTTATTAAACGATTCACGGGTCCATCAGCATCCCATCATGCAACGAGAAGGGTGCTCGGAGGGGCTTTGCAAAATGGAAGGTTTTTATAGGAAGAAGGGTGGGACAAGGGAGCTATCAGCAGAGGAACAAAAGGACCATTTTTAGATGGTAGAGCACCTTTTGGAGGGCAGAGAATGGCAAGGGGTTTTATTATGCAGATTGCCTCCTGGGTGGGGGTGGGGCAGTTGGAGTAACAGATTACCTCATTGACATTGACCAGAAAATTCCAGGCTGGTTGATCAAGATTATGTTTCTGGGAGAGGTCGAAAGAGCAGTTAGGTCAGGTATTAAATCTTGGTTGGGTATCATGGGCTTTAGCATAAGAGACACCATTCTGGGCCTGTGATTTTTCTCTTTAACGGTTCTCTTTCTCCGAAATGTTCTTTTCCTGGCTACTATTGTATGGCTGGTTCCTTGTCATTCACGTCTGGGCCCCAAGGTCACCTCCTCAGAGAAACCTTCTGTGACTACTCCATCCTAAGAAGCTACTTCGTCACTTTCTATCACATCACCCCATTTTAATCGCCTGCGCGGCACTGATACTTTCATTTATTTCCTGTCTCCCACATCCCGCATCAGTATGGCAGCTCCACAGGACGACAGACTTTAATCGGCTTGCTCGCTGCTTGCCCACAGTGCCTGGAACGGTGCCTGGCATATGGTGGGTGTTTAATAAATATTCGTTGAATCATTTATTAAGTAATTCTGCTTTTCACTGTATCGTCCTAACCACTGTTTTGACAGAGGAATGATGGGAGGCTTAGAAATTAAATCGCATGTACGAGGTCACTGGGTTCTAGGAAGGAAGCGGGTTCAGAATCGCAGTGGAGGGCTGACCCTGCTCTCTCCAGCTGTCGGGTCTGTGAGACATCCCGCGAGATGTGAGGATGGGTCTGCATGTGTCTCGAGCATCTTTGGCTGTACTTTTACTCTGTACCTAGAATGCATGACCTAGATCTTAGAAGTCATTTTATTTTGTGCCACTCACACAAGGGGACAAGCCCACCCACAAAGGGACAGTGACCGGCCAAAGGCAAACATACAGTGGCCAAAGGCAAACATACAGTGGCCAAAAGTGAACTTTAGCCACGAGCCTGTGAGGGCTGTGTCCTGCCCAGAGGTGCTAGAAAGACAGTCTGGAAGAGGCTGGCCTCCACCCCTGCTCAGGTCTCCACACCTGCACCCACATGTGCCTTCATGGACCTGCCCCGAGGGGGCGCTGTTTTCCATGCTGTACATTATTAAACCGTCTGCCAACTCTTTGTTTACTGAATCAGATTATCTGAAAGTGCTGAAAAGTTATTCATCTCAGAGGGATGAGTTGTTAGCCCTCAAATAGTTGCTGACGCATCGCTTCTCTTCCTGATTAATTGATGAATCTAAATGTGAACTACTGTAGCCAAACACCAATCTGGGAGTTAACAGAGATGAAAGACTTATACAGAAGGTGCTTAGGCATCTGCTTTTTCTGTGTCTAGCATTTTTCTCCCTTTTTTTTTTCTCTCCCTTTGAACACACTTACCCCTAAATAAAACCACTTGGGAATTCTCAATATCTAATACATATGAGCAAAAAATAAAAATAAAAAAGGCATAAGCTGGCAATCTTTTAACTCTAAGGATGCTTTAAAAAAATGTGTAGAAGGAAAGGGACCAACATGCTTACAATGTTTATCTTTGGGTGGTAGGGCTAGGAGTGAATTGTTTGCCTTTCTGCTTCTTTCTATAGTGATTTCCAATAGGAAGCCTGAATTACTTTTACAGGGGAGGAGGAAAACATTGTATCTTCGAAACGAGAGTGGAACAGGAAGGAAAAGCTGTAGGTAATAGCCAGGGGCCAGGTTTTGGAGCCACACGCAGAGTTGGCTTCAGCAAACGGAGCAGAAGAGGTACTAGAATTTAAAGCTTTTGCCATTCAAAGCAGGAATTAGTCTGTGGGTCCTTCCCTGGTGACAGCAGGAAGACAGCAGGATCTGGATCTGGGAAGAAAAAAAAAAAAAAAAAACCTAGACCCAAAAGAGGGAATTCTTTTTATAAGCACCTTTGATTTGGATCGCAGGCTCATCGCTCTGCTTCAAAGGAAGTGAGCTGGGCTCGGGCTCAATGCCTTCCGGCAGGTGTCCAGGACCAGCAGGCCCCTCGCAGGCCACTGGGTTCTGTTTGTTTCCTTTGTGCTGACTTTGCCTGTCCCCTATCAAACAGTTAACAGGGGAAAGAGCCCCAGGAAGGGTTCAGAGATAAAACCCAAAGGAAACAGTGTGTAAAAGTGAAATAATAGAGCCGAGAAAAAGCCAGGCAAGAGAAGAGAAAAAATGTTCTCTTATATACTCTTAAAGAAGTGGGACATGCAAAGGTTGAAAGGAAGGCAAACCAACCTTCTTGCTTTTCTATTTGTAAATATTTTCTTCTCCTATACCCTGCTCCCACCATCCTCCATGAAAGTCTGAAAGCAAAACTCTTCTCACTGAGATGCGCCTGAGACCCACTCTAACTTCACCTGAGCCTCCAGGTGGCTGGAGATGGGGGGAAGAGGACGTCTGCCAGCTTGGATGTCATGTCTCCTGCATTCTAGGCTCAGACCAGGGACTTTCTTGGGATGTCTAGCAACAGAGAAAGTTTCTAGGTTCATTTACAAGGCATGCTAAGGGTCCTGGGGAAAAGGAAACCCAAGGTCAGAATTCTCAATAGAAATGAAGATAGAAATGAAGAGCCAAAAGGAAGAAAATGGGAAAAGCAGAGCTGTTTCTTCATCTGATGAAATGAGATAGGTTTGACAATATTGGGTGGTTATGAAGATTAAAGATGATAGCTCTAAAGGGCTTAGTATGTGCATATCAGTGTCATGTAAGAACTCTAAATGAAGGCCATTATTATTATTATTATTATTATTATTATTATTAATTTGCTGTTAGTATTATTATCATCAGTTATCGTTGTTGGTCAGGTGGCACCGGGCTGCCTCTACTTGGGTGGTGGCGTTGTCACGTGTGGTTGGCTTTGCTGGGGTTAAAAATTTTGGTTCAGGGACTGAAGCAGAGTCGGCTGCTCTGGCAGAGTGGTTAAGACAACTTTCTAGGCCTTAGCAAGAGGACCCCACAGCGGGGGGTGAGACAGCCAGGCCCGGTGACAATGGAGGAGTCCCTAAGACTCTTTTACTCATTTCCTTTGACAAATGGTGTGCGTGGCCTTGGAACTCTGGACCCCAAGCCCTGGGAACACAATGGCAATCGAAAGCACACGTGTGCGCACCCTCTCACTCCCCATGGAACCTATTCATCAATTAGGAAGGCAGACACTGATCCTGCACAAATCACATCCAAATAAGTAAAAAATAAAACTACAGTAAGTGATATAAAGTCCTGGGGCTTTAGAAAGCCAATACGTTCTAACCATGTCCTCACTGCCTGAGCTCTGAATCACTGACATACAGATGATCCAGGCATGGGGAGGCTGATAAAAAGCTGGCCTGCAGTATGGCGTTAGGTATACAGCAACAGTGGGTTGCCTTTCCTGAGGTTTCGGGTACAGAAAAGACACACTGACCCAGCATCATTGCATTGAACAGAAGAGGAAAGGAAACAGCCTCCAAAAGGCTGGCATCAAGGACTATCAGACACCAACCCGACAGTGCACCCCACTCCCTCAGGGCATCAGTGCAAGGCTAGAGGCCACGACTATTTAGGGGAAATTTCTACTCTTGGGTTGCAGGACTGGGAAGAGTATCCCTTCCCTACATGCCCTGTGCTTCTGTTCTCTTAACCTATTGGGCTTGGCTAGTAAATCTATATTCAGCCAAGACCATGGGCTGTTTGCCTCAGGAGGGGTCAGCAATCTGTTTGTGCCATCCAGCTCTGAACCTCAAAAGCCCAGAACCCAACACAAACCTCTGCTTCACCGAGTATTGTCCTGGTACCTTTAGGGTACATTTGACTTTGCCACCAGAAGGCCCTAATATGGATCTGAAGAACGCGCTGATAAAACTAACTCACAGGCCTCTCTGTACCCATCTTCTATTCTCTTTTTCATCCCAAATTGTATCATCTATTAACAAAATCTAAAGCCCCTGTGAGTGAAGCCACTGGTTGAGGGTTAGAAGTACAAGACCTTGGCCATAGCCTATGTAGTTAACAGACAGATCCAAACTCAGACCACATGTTGGGGAGTGATGGCTAAGAGCATGTGGATAAGGCTTATTATCCACGTGGACTGTCACAAATCCAAGAATAATGGTTTCCTTCCTTGTCCCTCAATGCAGTTCTAAATAACAGCCTCTCTTATTTCCCACTTGGATGACTTAAACTAGAATATGTGATACCAGAAATCTCTGCAGCTTACATGCTGCTTAGTTGTATCTTGAACTCCTGACATATAGACTTGGCAGAGAAACCACGTAAATGCCGAAAATAACCCTTCTGTCCACAAGAGTCTTAGAACTTGAAAAGGTTCTCTTTTTCTCCTAATTAGTTTTTTTAAGAGCTATGTTTGCTCTTGAGGCCCACATATCTCATAGTACTAGACCCACTGCACACTGCACTGTGTGAATCACCACACAGTAGTGTTAACTACACACAGTGTGCACTAATACACAGAATAGAAGTGTACCACACAGTATAATTGTATAATCAACCACAAAGTCACATGCAAACAACTGTATAGTGTAATTGTGTACACAACCATGACAACTACATGTAATCAACTACACGGTGTAATCATGTACTCAACCACAAAGTGACATAATGTGAACTGCTTCACCATGTAGTGGCAGGAACTGTCACACATATAATGGTACAAACTACCACACAAGGGAGCAGGGGGAGCAACCCCATGGGGTCTTACTGTGTTGGTCATATGATCTTTGAAACTTTTCCATAAAATTATTTCAAAATAAAAGATATGCTCAGGAAAGCTTTCAGTAAGTTGCTTTGTCTTCATAGTTTCAAATATTCTCCTCTTCCAAAAGCCTATTACAATATCATAACCTACATGCCAAAATAATTATTGTAGTTTACCTTAAAATTTGATTTTGAGCCTGCTTATTGAAAAGTGAGAAGCAATCATTACAGAATTCTTAGTATCAGAAAGAAGGAAACTTACTAGATCTTTAGCACAGGGAAAACTTTTCCCAGAAAAACTGTCTCAAAGTGCTGTGGAGGGCGATGTCCTTAGAAGCAAAAGCAATGATAAATCTCAAAAATTTCTTGAGGTAACCAACCTTACATGGAAGCTGATGGTAAAGCTGCACAATAATTTGAAGAAAGCAATTCTCGAAAGGCAAAACAAGCTAATGTTAGGTATTTAGCATATGTGTGGTCCAACCAGATAAAGACAATGCAGATTACCTGGCAGGGTAGACAAAATGTGTGTCCCATACTCTGTTTCCCACAAGTGTGTCTTTCTTCAGGAAGCCTCCTGATTGGAGCCAGGAAGCAGAGAGCTCAAGTTGACTTAGGCCTGGAATACAAAGATTCTGAGTAGCTGCTTGTAGATATCTCATTGGAGAAAATAAACAGTCATTAAGTGAAGAGATAGGGTTATAAGTTTGCGTACAAGAATTTGAAATCTTTTGAACACACCAGTTCTGGGAGAAAATGGTTTCATGCTAAGTAATTGATGACAATGGACAAGTCACTTAACCTCTTTCAGTGGGGGATAATTATACCTGCAGGGCTGTTGTGAGCACCTAGAAATGTACCTGGCCAACAATGATAACTGATGATAATAATACTAACAGCAAATTAATAATAATAATAATAATAATAATAATAATAATAATGGCTTTCATTTAGAGTTCTTACATGACATTGATACGCACATACTAAGCCCTTTAGAGCTATCGTCTTTAATCTTCATAACCACCCAATATTGTCAAACCTATCTCATTTCATCAAATGAAGAAACAGATTCGAAGTTAAAATAACTTACCCGGGGCACTGAGCCAGGAGACTTGACCCTTGAACGACATGGGTTTGAGCTGCACGGGTCCACTTCTATGTGGATTTTCTTCAATAAATATAGCTACCCCTTCGTATTTCTGGATTTCCTATCATAGATTCAATCAACTGTAGATCAAACAGTGTTTCCCCATTCCCAGTCCCAGATTCCCAACAGGAGAATGAAATATCCTGTTTTCGATCTGCAGTTGGTTAAATCTGCGGATGCAAAGGCCGACTATATTGTTAAGTTTTGGGACAGTTGGAAGTTATCTACATATTGTCAGCTGCATAGCGTTGTGCCCTCATCCTGCATTGTTTAAGTGTCAATTGCACTTGTCAGAACCAAGTCTGGATTCAAATCCCAGCTGCAATACCTCCTAGCTACGTGACCTTGGGCAAGTTACTTAAATTTCATGTTCCTCAGTTTCTGTATCTGAGAAATGGTAGTAAAACAGTACTTCCTCCATGAGGTTGTAGAATTATACGAAATAAGAGATGTAACATGTTTCGCACAGTGCCTAGCACACAGTTAAGTCCTCAGTGAGTGATGGGCTTTTAGATGAGAAGTTAAGGCTGACACATTGAAAAACAGAGGCATGCATCTAAACAGAGTTTTCTCTTGGATACCCGGTTGGATCCAAGGTTTTGACTGGGAGGCAAACTGCAATAAAAATAAACCTTCCCTTGGGAAGTAGCAATGTTATGATGCAGTATATAAAATTAAGCAGCATTTAATACAGTCTCCAAATTTGTATGAATCGTCACCAATGTACCTTTTTTTCAGCCCATAGCATATAGTTCAAAATAATCATTCAGAATTAAGATAGATTTTGTGTGAACAGTTATTAAAGCTGGATCGTGCATACACAGTGGTTCATTAGACTATTTTCTCTACCTGTGTTTATGTTTGAAAACTGCATAATTAAGAGTTCTAAAAAAAAATTAATTGCATCAGCATATGTTATGGGATTTTGTTGGTGTTTGAGTTAAAAAGGATGTAGCATATTCCAGGAAGCAAACAGAGGCCTGAAAATGCTTGCTTCTAGGGGCTTTCCCTCTGTGCTATGCTCAGAGAAGTGGGGGTGAGCCTCAGCTTGCCTGGGTGAAAGTCCATATGAAAAGGAATGAGGGTACCTCAGCTAATAGCTTGTTTAATGCCTTGAGCTACACCAAGGAGGAAAAAAGAGATTGCCAGTCAATCAAACCTACCTAATCTTTGCTGTAAAAAAATAAAAAATAAAAAAGGAACATATTCGGGATATTCCAGAAAGAAAACTATTCCAATTTTTAATCCTGTTTTATAGAAATTAGAGATTTGGCTCTAAATTTAGCTGGATGTGACCTGTTTCACACAGACTTACCGTTAACAATGAGAAAGAAATTTAAAACTCCCCATTCCTGTCCATTTCTATTATTAATAAGGAAAGTGTTTCCTTAATCCTTCACCCTAAGAGCAATTTCATTATGGTTTCAAAGTTAGTGTAGAGAATTCTGCTTGAAGTGTTATCATTTGTTGAGAAAATTTGATTTAAAAAATGGAAATGTTTATAAACTCTTCATTTTTAAAAGAAAATTCGAAGAGACAGTATACTCATATTATGAATTTGTCTTAAAAATTGTAACTGTTTTTCTAAAGAGAGGTGGAATAGCAGGTGGCCAGGAAGTAGTCTTTAAATAGAAAACCTTTTGACCTTGAGTCACTGGCCCTTCGATTTTCCTCTAGAGAAAAAAATAGTTAATTTATATTATTTTCATTTTCCACGAAGGAAAGCTCTAGGCTCTGCATTGCTGAGCTTAGTGCCAAAGCTGCATAAAATGAGAGTCCACATTACAGATTCTTTCATCAGCATCTCAAAGGCCTTCGTGCTCTTAAAATACCACTGTACCCTTCCCGTGTAGGTAAGCATGCAGTTTGGTGTGAGAGTAAGAAGTTACATCTCTGCAAGTGCTTTTTCCCATTTGCTTAACTTTGCCTTAATTTCCTTGCAATTCATTCAGGACCACAAATTTAAGATAAAAGAGGCTGGACACTCAGGTAACGAGCACTCTGACCATGCCACTCTAAGTAGAGAGAGATTTTTGACTCCCCAGTAAAAGGAAGAAATGGCAGAGCCCCATGAGCAGCTTAGAGAACTTTCCCATGAAACTCTTTGACCAAGAACTTGGTCCACACATAGTCAGCATGGAGATCACCCACAGCACTTTGACATAAGTAAATCTTCATCCTTCGGTGAGAGGGACTGAGCCCAGGGAATGGGACACGTTCAGTCTCATCCCAGGCTAATGACGTGGGTACTTTTGGTAATGAGGTTACAGTGGCAAAAGCTGGTTCCCAAAAAGAGATCTGAGAGAGGGAAATATCATTAGAAATAATCCAGCTCCTAAAATGATCATGAAAAAGGATGACAGCTATTTGGACATATATGTTAAAAAAAACTGTTTCATAACTGTTTCTGTTTAATAACAATAACTCCATATTCAAAACGAGAGAGTTTTTCCAGTGGTCTGTAGTTAGGATTCTCAAGGCCAACTTTCATTCTCAACCTAATAATTGTATGTGATCATATGCAGTATAACTCTTAGTCCTAAATTGATTTCCTATCTCTATGTCCCATCAAATATTCATTTTCGCTTTTACTATGTGCCTATTTACCTTGAATGATTTTTAGAATGAGGAAAGATGGCATACACCCAAAGAAGAACAGAACTGAATGAACAAGTTAAATGAGTCAGGCCCTGCAAAAGCAGTTGGGGCCACAACATGTAATGAGACGCTGCCCCCCATTTAAAGATTCTATCAACTAATGAGCAAAAAATGGAAACAAAGGAACATATTTCACTATAATACAGCAAATGCTGTGGGAAGACAGACCTTGGATGCAACGAGAGGTCAGAACGGGGTATTTAGTCCATTCTGGTAGACCTCTTGGAAGCTGAGCCCTGGAAATCATCAGTGAGAGAGAAGTACTTCCATCATGGCAGAGTAAAAACCTCCAAAAATCCACCTTTCCATAAAAGCAACAAGAAAACTGGCAAATATTGTCAAAAGCAACTTTTTCAGAATGCCGAAAATGAACCAAAGGCTTACAATAATCTGAGGTATTCAGTAAAAACACCCGAATCTCAGGAAGACTAGTAAGATTGGCTATGCCTTACCTTATTCTCATTCCTTTTTCCCAGCTCTGCAGTAGCCTTAAAAACCAGCAGAGTCACAATCATGATAGCTTCGAAAAACAGCGGCCTAGCAGACACTGAAGGGGGCAGAAGGGGTTAGAATCTCTGCAAAACAAAAAACAAACAAACAAAAAAAACGCATGCATAGAGAATTGTCACTATTGGACCTCTCTGGCAGCTCCCTACAGAAGCCCCATTCACAGAGCTTGCCTTCAGGTGACCCAACACAGAGCTCTCTCAGTGTGAAAATTCCTAACCTGAGGGCATTTGTCAAAAGCAATCAGAAGCGATTGTTTAACATCACAGCTGCCTCAGCTGGGGAAATAAGTTCAGAAGTAAGAAGCTTCCAAAAAACTAAAAGAAAATTCTAGGGGGAAAAAAATGTCAATAGAGGGTTTTGAAAAAGCTCTGACTTATTCTTGGGGATCTAGAAGGCCCTATGCATGCCAAGAAAGACAAGAAAAGACCTTGAGCCCTCACCCATGCCCAAACCTGAGGCTCTCAGCAGGTAATGGGCGAAGGATAAGGTGGAGTCATACACTGCCAGAGTGATGAAGGCACGCCACAGCAAACTGCAGAGTCTCCTGGGAAAGAGTAGATGTATTGCTCAAGGCACTTAACGAAAGTTTTGGTCCAATCGTTAGTTGACCGCTAAACTAACAACAGAGCAAGGACTTAAGTGACTGCATGCAGCAAAGAATATAGACATTAGGAAATTAGTTCAGAAAAGTCAATAAACATATACAACAACAAACAGCAAAAATGATAAACTCTAGGTGCATGTGAGGGGGATCAAATTTCCAAATTTGCCACTTGGAAGATAGCGCAAAGTAAATAAAATAGAATTAATAACACATAACATAATAACAATAACATGTAATAACAAGGGAATTAATTTCAATAACAATAATGTATAATACAATAACAAGGGAATTAAAATGGAACAATAGAAAATATCCATGTAACACAATACAAGGTAATAACGGAACAATAGAGAAACAAAAAACAAATCACATAGAAAAGAAAGAGCAAAATGGCAGCTACAAACCCTATCTTATTAGTAACTACATTAAATTTAAATAAAATAAATATTCTAATCAAAAGGCAGAGTTTGTCGGAATGGATCAAAAACGTGTTCCAACCATTGACTGTCTGTCTACGAGAGACACACTTCAGAGTCTAAGACACAGATAGGTTGAAAGTGAAAGAATAGCACACAAATTATAACCAAAAGAAAGTTGAATGACTATACTAATAGACTTTAAGACAAAAATCGTTTATAGAGACAAAGGACAGTTTATAATGATACTTTTCCATAGGAGAAAAAAATATATATGAGGTAAAACATATATACCCCAGGTGTGTACTAAGTGTGGAATAAAATTTAAAATATACACATAAAGAGAAAATTTAATTAAGAAATGTTACTGGTAGAGGGTAGAGGGACTGGGTTACTGTGAGCTTGAATGTATATACTCTGGGATTCTAAGTGCATTCATTCAATTAAAAAGAATTGGTGCCTTTGGCTAGGGGTTTAGTGTATGCACCCGTGAAGGGAGGAAGAAACACACACAAACATGCACACGCACAGCACATGTCCACCCACACACGCGGCTAGCTCAGAGCTGTGATTCTTTTTCCATGCTCATCAAGTGTCCAGGGAGGTATACGAACCTTTGACCTTGACGGAAGCTCCGGCTCTTGCTCAGAGGGAGGGTTTTTGGCAGTAATGTGCTGACATTTAGAAAAGCCCCAAAGGAGGTCCAGGGAAAGCAATGCCAGGAAACCCCATCCCTTCACAAATGCTTTGTGTATATCTCAAGAAATTCACACTTATTCGGAAATTCTAGTTTTCCATTGTAAAATCATGTATAATTAGATCAATGTATTAATATTATTATATATGATTTAATAACGAACATAGAAGTGATCTATGCAATTTTGTTTTTCATTAACATCTGATTGTGTGGGAAAAAAAGAAAATTGATAGAATAAAATATTCCTGGAAAACTACTGATAGGTCTTTTTTTTTTGATGTTACCTTTAATTGTCCTAATTAATTTGGACTCTCCTAGACCTACCTGTCTTCTGGTTCTGCCTTTAATCAGCGATTTGAGTTCTTTACCTGTCTAATGATGGAGATAAACTAGAGAGCCTTTTTTTTTAAGTTTCCTTTCAACTCCAATAATATTTGTGTTTCTGAAGTTGGGATTAAAATTTAGTTATAATCCATTGACATGTACATTTCTCTTGTCCTACCATACTAACTACAGTAGTGAAATTGCTAATAATAACACAGAAAATGTTTCAATTTAGTTCAGGGAGAAAAGTAAATGGGGAATTAATACCTTAGTTTATTAAGCGTGGATTTTGCAGTTGCCTATCTATTATTGTCAAAAAGTCCAAGGCATAGTGCCCAGTTAGAGCTAAATTGCATTATAGACCACTTTTAGAATTTTAAAAAGGATTACAAAATAGTTAACCATTTAATTTTTAAAGTGTTTGCTTCCAAAGTTTTTCTCGAATAACTAATAGAAATATTTTCAAAGAAAAATAAGTTGTTTTTCCCTATAAATCTAAAACTGCTCCGTATGTGCTACTTAGCCCCATATAGGCCATGGAGACCTATGCTGTTTTGTGACAGTCTCCTAGATTATGTAACCCTGTTCCTGAACCACCCAATAAATACTCTGCAATAGGTACACGCAAATGTTATTATCTCCATTAAGTTATTCAGTTGGACATCATGCTTTCATTGCTATACAAATATGCTTAAACAATGACCCATTTGCAAATATGTATGCCCATAACTACAAGAGTAGATAATACCAATGTTACATTTCCTCTGACTTCAGCCAAGCATAAACGCAACAAATGGGTTTATTGTTCCACTTGTGTTCAGCTCAAATCGGAAATTTAAATGTGAATAGTCCTAAATGGCTCTCTACACTCAGGTAGCAGTCCCCTGACCATCTGCCAATGTGAAGGTTTCCTAATATAGAACACGGCTCCCACTGGCAAATTTGTTTCCTCAGTTTTCTAGAAGCCACAGAAAAGCTTGGCATAGGCACAGGCTCAAACCTTCCCTTAGAAATGATAAACAACCTCAAACAATGAAAATCATCCATTTCCTTAAAAAATTAAAATACAATTTGGCATACATACTTCCTCTGGGTAGAATCTTCCTTTAGTAACACGCTCTGTGGTTGACTAGTTATTTATTTGAATCATTTTAGAGCTATCTGAAGACAGATGAGCTTAAATCACATCTTTAAGCAAAGCAAAATAGATTTAGACTTCCACAAACATCTGTTAATTTTTCATACACAGCAAATCCATTAGGATAATTCACCTTATGGAATAACTCACAACAAGGAGCACCCTTCACAATACTGAGGAAGAGAAAATTCAGTTATGCAAATGGGTTCCATTTAAACTGCGACCTGTGAACAACAGAGAGAGTAAGTGATTCAAACCGCATGTTAATCACCTTTGCACCTACAAAGCTCTAGGAAAGTCAAGGCCACAAAGGTCAGAATGACAGTATCCTGAGGGTAGAAGCCTTGTTAGGTCATCCATATGCTGGAGAACTAATCTGAGCTGCTATGAGTTTCTCTACTTGAATCTACTTTAGGGGTGACTTTTTTCTCTGCTGGTATGTTAGGATAATTTGAGGTAATAAAACAGTACCTGATGATCTTCCTGAAACTATTTGACTAGGATCAAATTAAAAAATGGTTGCAATGACCTTGCAACTGTGGCTACAACCGCCATTGATCCTTGTGAGGAGGAGATAATGGTCATTTCTGTGTGGCAGCAGCCCCAAGAATCTCTGAGTTGAAAGAAATCCCTCTGACTTCTTCTAAGCTTTGAAATTCATCAATCATGACCAGGAAGATGTTTCTACAGCTAAAAACTTTGACAAGGGCATTGTACCAGTTTTGGGGACATCTAAAGGCTTTGGTATGTTTAGAGTAGCAAATTCTGGCACAAAGCTGTCTTTCATATATTCCAAAGAATAGTGTTAATGCGTTTACAAAAATATATATACTTCTACCATTTCTTTACTTTCCTATGAACTTACTTTAAATACTGAAGACTTACTTTTGGGCCAGACACTGTACTAAGTAGTATATAATTTCATTGAAGTATACCAAACAATACTATGAATAAGAAATGTTATGCTCATTCTACATTTGTGAAATATTCGGTTCAAGGAGTTGTATACCAAAAGCAAGGACAGAGCTGGGATTCGAACCCTAGTCTGAATGACTTCCACAGTCCATGCTGGTACCAATCTACTGCTCTGCATTCCACATAGCGAGAAAGAGTTGTAATCACCCTGGCTTCCAAGGCCATAAGGTCCCTTCCTCCCCAGGTATAGTTTTACATGTCAGTCTGAAGTTCAAAACGCACATGCCTGGGCCTTTCCTCAAAGCATTCCAATCCCATGGGTCTGGGAGTCCGACAGGCATACTTCTCAAAAGATTCCCAGCTCGTTCTGATGCATTCTGTCCTTCAACAACCACCGATCCTATAACTTGCTGATCCTATAACAGGGGAGGCCGTGTGCACGTTCTCAGACATCCTTGGAGATAGACGAGAAATGTAAGGTTGTATTCTCATTTCAATAAAAGTTTTTAAAAATATTCTTTACCTCTGGATATGGGTTACCAAGACCTGCCAGCTAACTTTATTCCTTTCCGTTTGTTTCAGCTTTGTATCTATAGTCATTCATTTATTCACTCAACAAATATGTATAAGTTCCTAATATGTGCTATTATTCATTGTATACTGATAAATAAGAAAATGAGCATATTTCCTGATTTAGAAAATGGTGTTTAAAATAGGGATGATCTCACAGGGCGGCTGCAAAAATTTAATGAAATAATACATATAAAGTACTTAGAATAGGGTCTAACATATAGTAAATGTTCAAGTTACATATGGTTACTGTTATTGTTGTCCTTTATTTTTTCAATTAAACAAAATGTTTATTTTCATATAAATGCTGTGAACAAAGATAAAGCAGGGTAAAGTGACAGAGAGTGGCTGGTGAAAAGGGTCAGCTAAGGTACCAGTTGGTGGTTTGGGAGACGCTCTTCATTTAAGGCATATTTAATGGCTTCTAGAATTTGGGAACGATCTACACAAGGTATTTATATTCATGCACTCACTTAGCTACAGGTGATCACGGAAGGACAGGGGTCTTCAAAGCCAGGGAGCCAGGGCAGCACACCAGTACCAGTTTGTGGCCTGTTTGGAATTTGGCCACACAGCAGGAGGTGAGTGGCAGATGAGTGAGCAAAGCTTCATCTGTATTTGCAGCTGCTCCCCAGCACCAGCATCACCGCCTCAGCTCCACCTCAGATCATCCGGCGTGAGATTCTCATAGGAGCACCAGTCCCTGGTGCCAAAAAGGTTGGGGACCGCTGATGTAAGAGACAGAATGTAGCTTTAAATTAAATGTTTCTTGGAAGGTTAAAGATCTTGTTATGTGATGATTTATGAACTCCAATTCCTATGTTGAGGTCCTAACCCCCAAGACTTTAGAATGTGACCGTTATTTGAAGTTAAGGTCTTTACAGAGGTAATCGAGTTAAAATGAGGTCTTTAGGGTGGGCCCTAACCCAATGTGACTGGGAATGTGGACACAGACACATACAGAGGGAAGACAATATGAAGACACAGGTAGAAGAGCTGTCTACAAGCCAGAGAGAGAGAGAGAGAGAAGTCTAAAACAGACCGTGGACCTTAGGAGAAGCCAATACTGACAACACTTGAGCTCAGACTTTTAGCCTTCAGAACTGTGAGAAAATACATATCTGCTGGTTAAGCCACCCGGTCTGAGGTACTTTGTTATGCCAGCCCTAGCGAAGTAATACAGACCTCATTCTCAAGAATAGGAAGAATTTTTCCCTTCAGATAAATTTATTACTCAAACTTAAAAGTTTATTCTTAAAAGATTTTGATCTATTCCAAAGGATAAGTGCTAATTCAGATTAGATCTCCCAGGACTTTCGCCAAGTGGGTTGGTCGAACGGGAGAAGTCTAGAAACAAATCAGTTCTCTAGGAGGTATCTGGACTAGTTGAGCCTCAGTTGTTTTTGAAAGTATCCTGACCAATGCGGGATTGTTAAGGTTTCTCATAAAAGGATTTAATGGCGGAAGTTAAGATTCTGGGAAAAATATACAGAACAATCCTCTGGCAAGCTACTAAGTACCGTGAGGTCCCAAGCCTTCTGATTGGAGGACAACACGCTAAATGTCAGACCATGTGTGATCCTAACCCTCAGGCTGTATGCTCAGAAGGGGCTGCTCCTCACCTAAGAGTAAAAGGTGGCAGGGTTGCAACAAAGAGGTTTGGTGACTAGACTGATGATGTCACACCCTTGAAGGTGTCTGACTAGCAAGAGCGAGCTGGGGCTGAGGAAACTGAGTCACATGTTTATCAGGCTGGAGGGACAAAAGCAGGAAGAGAAACACGTGCTGACAATGGGGAGGTGAGCAGAGGGAAGTAAGGAGTAAAACCTCTATCACAGAGGGTGTCTCCTTAAAAGCTGAGAAATTGTGCCCTATCAAGTGGGGGATGGGTGCTTTGAAGGGTGGGACTACTTCTGAAAATAAACTTGTTGGAAGGCAAAGACTTGGGTGCAATTTAATGAAAGCAGTGCCGAACCACCTAGGAAGAGAAAAAACATTTTCAGCAAACATAAGATGCTCCAGCAGGCAATGTTGCCATGGCATTTCAAAGTGCTGGTTGCACCAGAATCTTGGCTGCAAATTGAAATGGAGCCATAATCAGGTGGCATTCAAACTCCGGCATACTATGATTAAGTAATTATTCAAACCAATGGTTTTATTAAGTTTCTCTGCACAAAAGCCAGCACCCCTCTTCAATTCCTGCCAGATTCCTTATATTTAGCTACTGCTTGAGATTTTCTAGTAGAAAGGCTGAATATCCAAAGTTTCTTTTACTCGGTTTAAATAATTATGCAGCTCAAATATTGGAAGTGTATCACTTATTAAAATACAGTCAATCTCCTTAGAGTGAATCAATCACATATGAAGAAAAATTATTATTTCAGATCCAGATACATTCTGTGAAGAAAATATAATTGATTAAAGGGATGGAAATTGATTCAGGGATTATCTGTTTACTATTCTGAGGCAAGGGTATTTGGGTATCACTTATTAAAATATAATCAAACCTTCTTAGAGCAAATCAGTCACACATAAGGAAATATAACTTCGGGTACATGTTATAAAAAAATATATAATTTATGAAAGAGTTGGTAAATGACTCAGGGATTGTCTGTTAGCTTCTCTGAGGTAAAGGACAGTTGAGCAGAGACCAGAGAATGAGACAAAGGCGACCATAATAAGCTCCAAAAGAAAATTATTCTGACCAGAAGGAATAGGGAGTGCAGAGGCCCAGAGACAGCAGTGAACATGCCTGAGTGATAACAACGAGAGCGAGGATAAATTTTAGTGTGTGAAGGCCGAGTGGGGAGCTGAGATTTCAGAGTCATGCAGGGCTCTGATGATGTAAGTCTCCGTGAGGTGAAGGAAGGATCCTGGATTTTATTATATTTGCAACCATCGCCTCCTAAAGATTTTTAGCAGGAGGCTGATGTTGCCTGATTTATCTACCCAAAAGATTCTACTGGGTACTCTGAGGAGACTGTAAAGGAAACAACAGGACCAGGTGGGAAGCATGAGCGAACCAAATGATGGGAATGGAACAATGTACAGTTTGGTTAGTGGTGATGGCGAAGAGAAATTACTGACTGGCTGAGGGGTATGAGGAAAGATGAATCATAGAAGAGGCAAAGAGGCACCCCAGGTATGGGCCTGAGGACAGTGATGCCACTTACGGAGATGGGAAATCTTAGGGAAGAATAGATAAGATGGGAAAGGCCACTAATAGCTCTGTTTTGTTCACGTTAAATGTGAATTAAACTTCCACACAGAGATATCTAGTAGACAGCAGAATATATAAATGTGACCAGGTTAGAGTTTGGGGATAAACCTATAGATTTGGGTTACGCTACTGTAATTATAGTCCACTTCAGAAGTAGGTATGAATGAGACCTCTGAGGGTAGAAATTAGATGGCTAAGAGAAGAAGCTGCAGGTCACTACTGCATTTTGAAATCTCGTGAAGAGATGAAGCCAGCAAGGGATATTCGGAATAAATGGCCCATATAGTGGAAAGAAAATCAAAGAAAACAGCATGGTCAACCATTACGAATGCTGCTGGCAATTTAGACTAAATGAGGATGGAGAAATGACCACTGGGGTTGAAATTAATGGGAGAGGAAGGAAGTGGAGACATTGAGTGAAGAAGAAGACTCAACAGAGTTTTTCTTTGAACAGAGAGCAGAAAAATGGGCTGCAGGAGATTGAGGCCAAGAGAAAGATATTTTCTAGTAGGACCATATTAATGAATATATGAGAAGCCCAGCAAGAATAGTCCAGGGAAGAGAAGGTGATTGAGTGTGTTAATTAGGCTAGGCTAAGTTGTTCTGCAGGAAGAAATAAAAAAAAAAAATCTCATTTGAACACAGTAAAATTTTACTGCTCACTCTTAACCATTGTCACTGTGTAAGGGGCACAGGGGTGGGGGTAAGTTCCTCTGTTCTGGTTTTTTCAGTCATTTACAGAGGCACTTTTCGTCACAACTCAAAGTCTCTAAACTTTTTTGAGACAGAGAATACGGAGGTTTCTGCAGAGGGGTTGATGGCAGGGTCTAGAGGTTGTGCACATCACTTCCACCCACATCCTATTGGCCAGAACCCAGTGTGATATGGCTCTGCTTTACACAATGGGGGAATAAGCAATATGGTCTTCGGATGGAGTCAGCGAGAAAATGAATTGGGTTTGATAAATGCCTATCATTATCGCTGCAAATGTCTCTACTTCTAGTTTCCAAATACGCCTTTTGTTCTTTCTCCCCTAAATAGAACATGTTCACACCTTTCCCAAGGAGGCAATGCAGAAATCCAATCTGCACTGGAACCAGCTCAAAGTCCAGGATTTCTGGGTGACCTCACCATTTACATCTGGAGGTAGCCCTTCATTGAATAACAACCTTCATTGAAAAAGACAGGTAACCTTCCTCCAGTCCCACATACAGAGTGGGACATGGTGGGACAGAGACAGAATGGCCACGTAGACACTTTCAGTCAGAAAAAGGAAAGTCGGGAGATGCTCCATAGCCACGGGTCTGTAGCAGCTCTGTGACACCACTGAGCCAACTGCGTGCAGGTCCTCCACGGCTGGAAGTAGCAAAACCTCCCTGCATAGCCCCCAGCTCTGCTCTCTGAAGGAGAATCTCATTTGCCCTCTGTTATTCATGTTTCTGGATCTCGCTCAGGGGCATTCTTTCCCATTTATTTCCCATGCTGGTGCATCTGAGGGTTGGAGAGTATGCCCTCGTTGAGAGCCACACAACTCACGTGACCCATTTCCTGAGGGCTGCTTTACGACTCCCCAAACAGTTAAGGTTTCTTTTTTTTTTTTTCCTGGCAAAGCTCAAGAATCCTTTGGCAGCAAACTCTCTCAAATAATTAGTATGCTTCTGATTTATTTGCTTCTAGTTAGATCCATGTGCTGTTCACTATATTCAAAGTTCTTCTGTAGATTTAGATCACAGATCTCTTTATTTCTTTACTTCATCACCCCCATGCCTGCCTCTCTCCACATAAAGGCTGAAGCCTGGAGGCTATGAAGCTTGAGTGGGCAGGTCTTACAGCTTATCACCGTCTCAAAGCTGTCGCTCCATTCAGCTAAGAAGTCTCAAAACCTCTTCAGATCACATCTCGTCCTTGGAGTCGAGAAGCAGTTGACTTTTCCGACTCTGTAGGACCTTGACTTTCTAGATTTTATTCTTTTATTTGTGCATATAAACTGTTCAATTCATTCTTGAGCTCATCTCTTCTTTTTGTACCACATTTCATTGATTATAAGATGCATATTCATTTCTCATTTCAGCATGTTTGAGATTGGGCTGCATTTCATAACTGATGCAGTAAAAGGCATGTCAAATCTTAATTGACTTTTTTGAGTGGCACATAAAATAAAGGTGTGTCTTGTAATCTGTGACAGATCATAGTCTACAAACGACATAAGTAACTTGTGAAGTGTAGTTCATGAAACCAAATAAACCTGTTAACATCATTTTTAGATTGCCTACCGCTGAGAGCATGTAAAACAGTGGGCATGAAATGCATCCATGTTTTGTAAAGCCTGAAGCTTATACAATTTAGAGCAGATGCTCGCTTTAAGAATACAAAAATGTTTTGTAAAGTTTAAAGACACATACGGCTACGTGACCACCTTGCTGAAACTCTTTCTGGGACCTTAGGAGGGTGTTGTACAAGTTGAGGATAACTAAAGCTTGTTTCATTAGCTTTGTAGAAATTCCACCCTGGTTAGCTGCAATCATTTGTTAGCTATATAGACAAAGGTAAAAAGAAATGTGTACATCGCCTCTACCAAAAAGAAAAGACATAAAATAGTAGATGAATAACATAGATATAAAAACAAATCTATAAACCATTTAGATGAAAATACAGAAAAATATTTTCATAACCTTAGGATAGAAAGAAATTTTTTTAAAGTCCAAATCTTAAAGAACAAAACTGAAATGTTAACAGCATTAGAATTTAAGTATTTTATTAAAACTTTAAACTCCGCTGTTTCCTTTTGACTTCCACTTGGCTGAGTCTGAGATGGGCCCATGCCTAACTAGTCCGTCTGACTTCTGTCAATATCGCAGGAGTGGGAGGAGAATGCCAAATGCTGTCCCCCTAGAAGTAATAACTTTAGGACTGGCTATATGATACAGGCAGGTAGTCCATTGCATAGGAGATGGACAGCATGCACTTCCTGTGCAATACTGTTCAACCTCCTCCCTACAGGAACTCAAAGTCTCATTGCACAATCACGGAATTCTCAGAGCTACTGGACACCGTCAACTGCATGTAACCCATTGTCCATGAAAGACTTGCTTTGGCCAATCTTGTAATAATTTTCCTAACTATATTTTTCCTTCAGGATGAAAAAGGCTTGGCTGACTATTGGAAAGCAGGATATTTGGAATGAAGATGAAAAATCAGTGATGGAGAAAAGAGGCCCATTGTCACTCATCTTTTCCATCAGGCTGCTCTGACACTAAGAGTTTCCAGCCATTGCTTTATGTGCCAACTTCAAGCTCCTGTTCATAAACAGAAAAGAATTTAAAATATAAAAGATTATCCAAAGAATTACTGGAGCCAGATTTCAATTTGGTCTATGCCAGTGTAGACTCCTTAGTCTTTATCTTTAACCAAGTTTTAGTTCCTTACCTTCGGGTTCTCCTCTGCTATAGGTAGAAGAGCTTAACTAAGACAATTGCAGTTGCATTTTTATCCACACCCATGCTACTCGCAAATTCTGAGAATGTGCAAAGCAAAAGCAATGAGGACTGGTCTTCAATATCCCTTTGAAAACTGCCAGTCCATCCGAGTGCCAAAAGGAACCAGGAGCTCAAAGGCTGTCACAGACACTGTCTTTAAAAGAAATCTCGTGTCATGTGCCTCAAATATCTCCTGCTTTCAGCCAATTCCTTTGGCAGCTAGCATAAGTGCTACTGTCGCTTGAATTTCTCTGACAGAAGCAAGGAAAGGGCCAATTAGGTTTTCTCAAATCTGTGTCCTTGTGCAAACATGGCCATTTCTCCATGCTTTCTCCACTGGATCTGAGAACTGTTCAAGCTACAGCAGTCAGTCCCAGTTTTTGTTCGGCTGATTTTGTTGTTCTTTTAGTTATCACAACGTGGGGAGGAAGTAGGAGTTAAGAAGAAAAGCACATGCATCTAGCATATTCTCCCACTTTTTTCTTTTCTCTGAGTCTTCTCTTTCTTGATTCAGGTAACCAGAGCTAAAACCAGCAGGAAATGGATCTGGATCTCTTCAACAGCAGTTTCTCTCATTCTCTTTTCATGCCAGTCACTCTGCACTAGAAACAACTATTTCAATTGTCCCCATTTGCCCTTTCATATGGCGTATAAGTCCCAAATCGCCACTCCATGCATCCAACAAATACTCTTTAGGCACCTGCCAGGCTCTGCACTAATTTCTCGGGATGTGAAGGTGGATAAAATATGGTTCACTGCCCAAGGGAAGTCTCGGATTCATGAATAGGGAGTGCAGAACCAGTAACAATACAGTGCTGGGGAGGCTGTGTATGAGAGCACAGAGGGAGAGTCCCTGGCCCAGCCTGGAGAAATCAGAAAGGGCTTCCTAGAGGAAGTGGCATCTTATCTGGTTCTCAAATGAGTAAGAGACATCGAGTCAAGAGGAGAAGAGAAACAGGGACAGACAAGGCAGAGGGAATGCTGGTCACTAATATAAGGTTTCTCAGTCTTGGAACTACTGATATTTTGGGTTAGATCATTCTTTTCTTCACTGGAGGATGATTGTACTGTGCATTACAAGATATTCATCAACATCCCTGGCTTCTAGTCACTAGATGACAGATGCACCCCCTCCCTCAGTTGTAGCAATCATAAATGTCTTTAGACATTGTTGAGTTTTACCCCCAGAAAACAAAATTGCCCTCCTCTGAGAACCATAACACCAAGCATGAAAGAAAGAACTAGCAGCAGATTGGCATAGCTGGAGCTTAAGTCACGAGACAGAGAGTGACTGGTGTAGGAGACGGAGAACCAGGCAAAAGCCAGATCGTCGAAGGCCTCACATGCCTGTCAGCTCTAGGAAATAGTTTCTTCTTCTGAAGAATTAGGATTAGCCAAACTTTTCCCAGAAGAATCTGGTGAAGTCTAAATCAAATCGTGTGTGTGAAATAGCACAGTGCTTGTCACATATGAAACAAGGTTCATTCCTTCTCTCTCCTGCTCAGTTTCATTGTCCAGACTGGGAGTTACGGCGATGAATCGAGGGGCAGTCAGAGGCCAGCATGAGTAGTGAGCAGGGCCTCCGCGGCAGGTATAATTGAGCCACAGGCAGAGCTGACTAGAGAGCTGGATGTGCCCCCACCTGGCCAATGGAAGCTGTAAGTCCTCTGTCCCCAGGACATTGCCCTTATCCACTCCTAAGCTTATCTTTCCAGAACACCTGGCCCACATGTTAGTCAGACACACTTCCTTGTCTAATATTTATCTCATCCCAGCAAACAGTGACAGTGGTCCTTATATAGACACGCCAGGTTGTGGGAAAGAGGAGAGTAGACATAATGATAAATAGAAATTCTGGCCTTCAGGACCTCTACATCAAGGGTGGAGAACATAGCAGCCCCTGCTCCTTCTGTCAGCAAAACCTCCCTCTCCTCAAGCCAACAAATTCAGGTCCCAGCTCCAGCATCAGTTCCTCTCAGAAAGCCTGTCCTGGTAGCTTTCCTGTCCCCACCAGACCTTGAGCATCCCTTCCCTAAGTGACTCACAGCATTACATATCCCCTTTGTCATAGCCCTTAGCGTGTTGGATTATAACTGATTTGTCAGTTGATTTGGCCATTAGCCAATGACTTAAGTAACTTCAAGTCAAGAATCCTGTATTTCTCAAATACTGAATGAATTATTGTGCCAAGACACAGAGCTCCAGTAAAGCATTTTAACTGCCTATTGAATGTAAGCAAGCACCCTGGCCCTCTCCACACACCAAAAAATTTGCATGTGAATTACATCCTCGCAGGCACACACAACTTGTTCTCAGTTCTTACTCTCAGATTTTTTAACCACCTCGATCAGTCTTCCAGGGCTGTCATAGCATACCGTAAAATTAAAATAACCTTGGTGACTTAAATCAGCAGCAGTTTATTCTCTCACAGTTCCAGGGGCCAGGAATTGGGACTCAGAATCCCAGTGCCAAGGTCAAGGTGTTGGCAGGGTGGGGAGCCCTCCAGGGGCTCTAGAGGACACTTGGGTCCTTGCCTCTTCTGGCCTCTGTGGCTGAGGGCATTTTCCTTTTCTTTTCCTTGCGTGTCATTCATTTCTCTGTGTGTCTCACATAAGGACACTTGTCATTAGATTTAGGGCCTAAGTAATCTAGGATGATCTCTTCATCTCAAGATTCTTAATTACATCTGTAAAGACTCTTTTTCCAATAAAGGTCACATTCACATATTCTGAGCACTCAACGTGGACATACGCTTTTGGAGGCCACGACTCAAGCCATCATCCCATCCTTCACTCGTGACGTGTCGTTTAGAATCCCGGCTGGCTGCAGCCCTGTTCCGTATCCTTTTGGCTTGCTGAAATCCAGCTTCATACAGTTAGATAATGTGGTTGTTTTTCAAGCATAGTTCTATCTAGTTATATGACACAATGTATGTTTTTTAGAAGTATTTTTTTTTTCTTCAGCATATTGTTGTAGAAAGACTACTGTGCTCAGAGGTAGGCATATGAGACGTTTGAGGTTTTCCTATTTGTAAGTCGAGGGCCTTGCATAAGTTCATGGGTTTCTTTACCTCATTACCCATATCTTCTCTCATTTGGTCTTCATAAAAAGCCTTCGAGGTGGGAACTAAGGTAATACTGATTTTTAGAAATCAGAAAAACTGCCATTTAATATGACTAAGTAATTTCCCTACAATCACAGGAAGGTCAGTCTGAGGCATGCTCTGGTATGTAAACCCAGTCTTTGCTAGAGTCAAAATCTCTCCTTCTACTAAACCTTGCTACCCATCCCATCAATCATTTTGGGGACAGACACTCT
This sequence comes from Macroglossus sobrinus, assembly GCA_004027375.1. Classification (NCBI taxonomy): domain Eukaryota; kingdom Metazoa; phylum Chordata; class Mammalia; order Chiroptera; family Pteropodidae; genus Macroglossus; species Macroglossus sobrinus. Next base: position 420,738 of record PVKZ01001042.1, on the reverse strand, counting down.
ATTTTATCCTGAAGTACTCCAATATAGGATTTCATCAGAGATAGAAACTCAAATTCAATCTCTGTCTGTTTCTGTCTCTGTCTGTCCGTCTCTGTCTCTGTCTCTCTGTCTCTATCTCTCCACAAAAGATTCTTTAAATAATTAAAAATCTGTTTTCATCTCCTCGACACTACGTGTTGACAGGGCCTGGTGCTTGTGTCACCATTCTTCAGAGCCTTCGCTGGTATTTTGACAACTTCTCACAGCTAAACAAACCCACTGTCAAGAAAGCCAGGTTTGGTATATGCTTCTGCAAAGGAAAAAAAAAAATCTCTTCTGGATTGTCAACCTAACCTCAACAAGGTAGTGACCCTGCTAGGACTATCCTCTTGTCAGTGTTGGCTTTTGTCCTGATTTCTTGGTTTGGCAGACAAACAGCCAACCCTAGCTGAAGGCCAAACCTGCGGTGAGTGAAGAGAGAGAAGAGTGGTAAAAACTTTAACAAAAGCTGCCCTCATCTGGTAAACAGTATTCCCTCCATGGAACCCATGCTCTGAAATATTTGGTCCTCTGTGTTGAATTTGCAAAGTAATAATTCGTCTTGTCCTTTTTATTAATTGTAGATGCAGGTGAATACCAGAGACACTGGTTAGTAGGAGTTCATCAGTATTTTCATCCTGAGTTAATGCACTTGTATCCAAAAAGCTGAACTCCTAGTGCCAAGGTCCAATACTGTTCTAGGCCTTAACATCTCAGGTATGAGAAAGTCAGAATATTGGAGCATGGGAGGGTGGGCAGGGGTTGGTGAGATGAGGGAACAAATCTTGAGCTCCCTCTAGAGGCTGGAGTGCTTCTCACACCTGGGGCTCACGGATAGAAAACCATCTGTTAGGCAGATGGGATGTCATCTTGAAGAAGGGCCTGTGCTGATGGCTCATGCTGACCATAGGGTTTATGAACTCTCAGGAGGAAGCGCGTGACCACCCTAAGGCAAAGTTAGTGTATCGACTGAGAAATGAGACATTACACCTTTAATTTTCTCAAGAGCTGGATGACTTCACTCATAACAATAGGTTCACCCGTAGTCTCCCTGACCAGGCACTTAAGACAACTTGGTCTGCTCGTTGCAATGATCATTGTGACACCTAAGCACACATGGTGTATCCCTCACTTCCTTCAAGCCTTTGCTCAGCCTTCTCCATGACACTTGCACTGATCATTCTATTTTAAATGACCCCCACCTCCTACCAGAGGACACCTGATTTTCCTTACTCACTTTTCCTTTTTTTTTATTTATATCAATAATGGTCAGCTTCTAATAAACACTATTGTATATTTATATATTCTACTTATTTTCTATTTTCTACCTCCCCTGCTAGAGTATAAGATCCATGAGGTCAGGGATCTTTGTCAGTTTATTTGTGATAGAATCTAAGTAACTAAAATAGTGCCTGTCACATTGTGAGCGCTCAATATTTAATGAATCAGTGAATGCAGACAATACAAAATGCCAAATATAGAAGATCTTGACATAGAGAAATGGTGAATGGTAGAATTATGTTCAGAGGATAATTTTTTGCTTATTTGTTTAGGATAAAATATTTTTTACTTATCTCTTGTTACAAAAATGACCATCTGTAACTCTGGGGGACCAGATATACAGGGCAAAAAATCAGAAAAATGCTCTCCAGCAAGGCCAGGGCATATACTACTTCTGGAGATGACTTGATTAGAACCCCAAACCCTGGACTCAGCTTTCAAAGGTCCAAGTCTTGACTCTGCCACTTTCTCGTGCAGGCAAAGTAAACTCTCTAGGCCTCAGTGCCCTATTTATAAAATGAGGATAATAACATCAGGTTTAAGTAAAATAATCCATGTAAAAGTCTAGAATTCTTCCTGGTGTTCAGTAATTGCCATTATTATTAGATATTTAAACAAAATTCTAAAGTACATCTAGTCCGTCTGGACCTGATAAACTTTCAGCCAACAGAACACATCTGTGCATACATAAACATGTAAAACCAACCACGGACATCCATCCATTCATAGCGATTTCCTAAGACTTTCCTTACTTACAGCCAAACAGTTCCTGAATCTGCCTCAATGAGGTCGCTGTTTGTAAATCCAATCGCTTATTAATGATCATGTTCTACCTATCACTTTAGTCACTAGTTCTTAATATTGCTTTGGGGAATCTGACCGAGGACAACTTATACCAAGTCAGTACTAGACTATGCCACCAAAATCATACATCAAGATCTGATTTGTGAGTTGTTGGGCTTAACCTTGACCATTTGATTCTCCTTGACCAGAAGCTTTGAACATTCTCAAGCATAAAACTTGAATGTTGAATCCATCGCTTATTTTCTTTGATGTTATACAAGAACCTTACTCATTCATTTACTCAGTGTTCATTGAGCATTATTTTATGTGTTTATATACTGACATTGATGCCAATGTAAAAAAATTAATATACAAAAATGAAATACGCTGTGTAAATTATCCCTGACTTGCAATTTATTCAATAACATGTAATACATTTTCTAGCACAATCAAATTCGGCTGACTATAGATCTTGCTACCTGTGAATCACAGTAATAAACTATAAAGGAAAATGCACATATACTAATTCAGATCAATGGAGCTTAATGTTGCTGCAAACTTATTAAATAGCATGCCACCACTGCCTTTCTCATGAAGAAAGAATTGCCTAAGTAATATTAATAAATTTCCAAAATGAAAATTCTTATATAAGACCATACCTAACTGAGACATATATCATCCCTTTTACAATTCAGATTTTCAAATACGTAAATGGTACAATAAATTTTGAAGAACACACAGTGGTGTCAGTTCTTGCTCTCAGTATTCTCTGTTAGCAAGTGTCATCAACATGTGTCCGAGGAACTGAGCTCTATTTCAATCTTTGGGAAAATCCAATTTCAGAACCGCAAAAAATGAATTACTGTTTCCTTTTACCATTACCAAATACACATACACACACATATATATTTTTTTTCTTTTTTGATTTGATACGATTAAATTACAACCCCTCGTTTTTATTATTATTCTCACTGCTCTCAGACTGGATTTTTCCAAAGGACCCATTGTTTGCAAAATGCCACGGTGATGCTGCTTGGTGCACAGAGAGCTTTATGAGCGTTGTTCCTTTCGGCACACTGGTGACACACAGTTGCATGCACAAGATTGCAGAAACAATGACTGAGTCGGCAAGCTTGGCGGTAAAGCATTTAATTATAGTTTTTGTTCACAGTCTGAATTTCTTGGGCTGCATCCAAGGTTTCTGCCTCCATGTGGGCATCTATAAAGCAGGTAAAGCATGACTCCTCACCTGTCTTCTCACAGAAAATTATCACCCACATGAATTCCCACGCAGGAGCTCTGGCTCCTGCAAGGCCAGCTAGGTGGTAATAACAGTGTTTAAAATACAGTTTGAGATCGGGTGGTGAAATTTGCCAAATGAAATCATTATGATTATTAAATATAAGGAAAAGGCAATCGAATTAAGACAAAGGTAATAATGGGCACATCGCAAGAGCGAGGTGTTCTGCAGGTTGCTTTACCTACATCACTGTACAGCCTCACTGCCACCTTGTATTTTTACTCCCACCTTTTAAAATAGATGAGCCAACTGAGGTTTTTAGAGGTCAAATACTTTGGCCAAGTGCCCAGGTATAACAAGTATCAGAGCCTGTGATTAAATCTAGCTTGAGCTCTAGTTTTTATAAACAAGCTATAGCTATGGAATTGTCATGAGATTTAGAACATAGGGGGAAGAGGTGGGCTTCCGTGAACCTCACAGTATTCTGAATATCTCAAGGGCTTAGGGATGGGTGTGTATGTGTATGTCTGTTTGTAAAATACCAGTTTGCATACTCCTTTTCCTTTCCTCTCCTATATTAGTAATTTCTCAAATCACAGCAAATCTTCAGCTATCTTTGGCCCTTCCACAAAACATAAGTTTTAGACCATTGGTCTCTGTGCATTGCTTCTGATGACTGTTTTTTTTTTTTTTCACATATAATCAACATAAATTAGTTTGGAGTATATGAACTAATGATTTAATATTTGTATATCCTGCAAAGTGATCACAATCAATCTAGTTAACATCCTCTGGTGACAGCTCTTATATGTTGAGCAGGCATATCACCTTTCTTCTATGTCCCTGTCCTCCCTGATGATGGTGCCATTTTCATGTCTCATAGCGATTATCATTGCCCTTCAATGTCACAGTTCCAGAAAGTCTGGTAGCCATAACCCTCCAAAAGAAGTGTAAGTAACAGTTTTTGAGGCCCTTATGTTTATGATCAATTTTTTAAAGCTCTAGGAAGAATTTAACATTGGAGAAGGAGCAATCTAGCAGGTAGGCCACTTGATGTTCCTCCCAACACACTGCCTTCTAGACTAGCACTAGGCCTTTGACCATGTTGGTTTCTCTACCTGAAATGTCTTTTCTCCCTTCTCTGTATAATAAAATTGTATTGACAGTGTTCATTCTTCATGGTCAAGGTGAAATATCACGGTTTCTAGGAAGCATTCCCTAAACATCACAGATAGAATGAATCAATCACTTTTCTGTGTTTCTGTTAATATTTTATAACTTAATATGAACATTTAGCATCTATTTTAGTAGAATCAGTTGTGTTCATCTTCCCCATTGTACCTCATGTCTATATTCCCTGCATCTACAGGGACTGGCACATGACAGCAACTCAGTACACATTTGTTTAATTGCACTGACAAATGATGTCATATTTGCAAATTTGAGGAGATTGGAAAGATGGTGTGTCAATGACTTACTGGATGCATTGAAAAAGATACCTTGGGAAGTAAACACTGAATTAGATTTGTTTTAATTTCTATATAAGGATTTTATGCAGGTAAAATTCTGAAGAGATTGAAGAAAGAGAAACAGAGATAACCTTGGCTGGGGTGGGCAGGAGAAAACGTAAAGCAAAAGACAAAGGTATGGACATTTGACGTAAGCAGTATAAGTGTGCCTTGGATCAAAGCTCTTATCTGTAGCCATTGATGCTAAAAGTAAACACATTTTTTGAATGCTGGGAAGTTTACAAAATGCTTATTGACAAAATTATCTAAGGTACAATCTTCCAGTTATAAAATAAATAAGTCATGGGGATATAATATAAAGCACGGTGACTATAGGTAATAATATTGTGATATATATTGAAATTTGCTAAGAGTAAGGTCTTAAATTTCTTATCATAAGAAAAAAAATCATTACTATGTGGTAATGGATGTTATCTAGAATTATTTGATGATAATTTCTCAATATACACAAATTTCAAATCATTATGTTATGCACCTGAAACCAATGTCATATGTCGGTTATATCTCAATTTAAAAAATTAAAACTAATCATCTTATGAAAAAACTATGACTCCTCTTTTATAACAAAGAACTTGAGTCTCAGCAAATTGATCAAAGATCACATGCCAAATGTCACGTGATTAGTGAGAGCCTGAGCTAAAACTAGAACCTAGGTGTTTTGTTTTGTTCAGTCTAACTCTGTGCTCTGTGCCCTATAGCATATACCGTCAATCAACAACTTTCAACAGGCAGTTGGCCTCAACTCACTCTTCTCCTTCATTATCCCTTTTTATCACTTTTTCCAGTTCCCTTCACTTCGCTTCCTGAAATCTCTGTACAGATTCTGTGAAGAAAGAGCACTGTAAACAATGCCAGGTGCTCTGCCTTGCCTTAAATCATTAAACCCTGAGTCTGCAGCAGGAAAGTGACTATTGGCAGCAAATTGGTCTTTTCAGATACACCTGTTCATACAGAGAACTGTCGCTCCCGGGAGAACAATCCTAAAATATTGACTGTTCTACTTTCAGTATTCTCCAAGGCACTGCCATTTAATGCACTTGGGAAAATAAGTTCTATTTGCTAATAGTATTTCATGTTGGCTGCTTTGTACCTCCACACATTTCAAGTCAACAAAAGCATATTAAGCATCTAATACAGGTCATGTTCTGTTCTGAACACTGAAGAATCTCCACATTCATTGAAACATGATCTCTGCCATTGCTGTGGTCTTAAGAATAGTGAGTTATAATACAATGTAGGAAAGTTATGCATCTCTGAGCTATGCAAACTTAGCAGAATGGTACAACTGTTAGAGTTTCCTTGAGCCCTTTCAAAGCCAATAACCTGCCTGGCTACCAATTTCTTTTCTACTGTCCACAACAGTTCAAACCTTCATCACTTCTCTTATCTAACACTTTGGTCCAAAGACCTCATCTCTTACCTCTTAGAGAAAGTTCAAGAATTCTCTCAATTTACAGAACATTGCTACCCCATCTAGTGTGCCAGAACAGACCTATCTGTACCATCTTTCCCCCTTTATCCTCTGCTCTTATATCTTGAGAAAATGATATTTCTCCTCCCATCGCTATCCCATGTCCCCTTGCTTCTTCAAGACCTCATGACATCAAACAACCTCCATTTATCTCATTTATCTAATATTTTCCACCATCCCTGGTTCTGTGCTCTTAGCAGACAAACAGATGCTAGTCTCTCTCATCCTCCTGACACCCATTAGCCACCCAATAGTCATCCTTGACTCCTCTCTACCTCCACAATCAGTTGCTATACTTTTAAATTCAGACTCTTAAACCTCTTGAATCCACCCTCTGTCTCAACTCACTGCCACTGCCTCAATTCAGGTCAGAATCCTTTCTCACAAGGGTCATTTCAGAAGCCTCCTAACAAGTCTTCTCTTGCTCCATTCTTAGTTCTTTCCAATTCAGTAGCTGCCATCCTTCCAGAGAGCTTTCTTAAATCTGAAACTAGTCATGCTACTATTCCCCTTAACATATTTTCATGGCTCTCTCTTACCTATAGAATAAAATTAGACTCCTTTGCATAATGCACAAAACTTCTCCAGACCTGTCTCCTACCTGCCTGGCCAGCTGTTTTGCCTCTCCCATTTGTACTTCTTAAACTTCTTTCTTCCTCATCTTCATTCTTTTATTTGTGTTTCTCCTCTAATTGAGACATTGCCCCTCCTACATTCTAGCTTTGACAAATCCTTTTTGTCCAGCAATCCTTCAGAAAGACTTCTCAGGCTTCAGAGGGTGCCTCCCATGAGCTCAGACACATTCAGACAGGGTGCTCAGTGAAGGCAAATGTTCAGGAAAACCAGAAAAGGAAAGTAATTTTGCCTGTTAAAATATCATTTGCTTTAGGTACTTTATCTCTAAACAGATTCATTCTATGTGTTATTCGGGACCCTGCTTCACTAAACATCTACCACTAAATTATTACAAACTCCACTCATTTTCCTTTTTGATATAAAAGTCCTGTTTGTATGAAACCTAATTTTCATGTAAGAGGAGTTGCTCTGAAAATTCCAGTTACAAAGCGCAGCAGATGTAGACAGCTCTGGGAAAAGAACAGTCTACATCTGTTAATCACGAGTCCTTGCTTTTCAGTAGGCAAAGCCAGATGCTACAGTCCGTCATAGGTCAGTGACAGGTAAACTGCAAATGAAGTAAATGATCACCTGGGCCACATCAGGTATCAAAGCCTGCATGGAGGCTGAGGTCCTTCATTCTTCAGTGGGAAACAGGCACCTGTTTTCTATTAGGAGTGAACAAAAACATATCAGCCCTTTGGAACACAAAAAAAAGTATGCATTAATACATAATTTGTTCACTTGTAGCCCCCATCCTAAGGGCAGAATCTGATTATCTGATTGTTACAGAGATGAGCCAACAATGGTGTACTGCATAGCTTGTGGACTTGAGAATCCATTTGCCTGGGTTTAAACCCTGGCTCAGTCACATACTGGCTGTGTGGCCTTAACCTCTCAGTGCTTTCATCTGCTCATTCATAGAAGAGGAATAATAATCATAAGAATTACCTGGAGTCACTGTTAAAACTAAATAACATATGCAGAGTTCCTGGCACATGTTAGATGTCCAATAAGTGGTATTAATAGGTCTCTTATTAATAAATGACAAAAAAATCTAACAATCTATTAACAGAAAAATGCTCGCATTTTTACAAGATTTGCTCAAATTTCACACCTCTCCTAAGTTTCCCACTAATTATCTTCCTTTTGATAGCACAGTAGAACTATCATTTGGGACCTTGGCTGAAAAGGGGTGTGAACTGATGAAGTCAATTTTACCACTGAGATCCTTTTTAATCTCAATGCTTTTTTCCCCACTAATTTTGATTTCCAGGGGGATATCTCAACCGACACACATATATTTCAGGAAAAGTCTTGTTTAGCCCCCTCAGTGTTTCCATTTGAAGGTGGCTGGTCAGGAGTGCACAGGTGTTCACGCCATCACACTGGGCGCTTAGGTCAGGAGGGATCCTTCAGACAATGAGGTTCCTCAACCTGTGAATGAAGGAAAGTGGCCGGCACTCATCAGATGCAGAAGTCAGCAGATCTCACCTTGGCGCGTACTTTCAAAACTTCATTGTGGCCCTTGGTACCCGAAGGCACATTTGAAGTTCATCAAAACTGAGAAAGATATTCCTAAGTAAGAGGAAAAAACTCTTCTGGTATTTATTTTGATAGGGTCATTTCAAAAAAAAAAAAAAAAAGGAAGAAAAAGGAGGAATAGGAAGAAGAGAAGATTTCAGCTTTTTAATACTTTATAAAATTTCATTTTTAACTTATTTACATATGAATGCAAAAAATCTGTTACTAATAAAAATATATGGACAAATTCAGTCTGAACTATGGATGAAGAGATATATCGACATATACAGATACACACAAATAATACAATTTGCAATGCAATGAAAACAGGAAACATTTTCTAGTTTCTTTTTGCAAACCTTTGAATGGTTTTTGAACATGTGTAATCCATTCTGTTACATTGTTTTGTTATCTCCTGTTCTTTTTTCTTCTAGTCTATTTCATCAACAGCCTATAAGTTCATGAGTTAAAAGAAAATTATCAAGAGGATGAGCAATTTCTATGTAGGAACCAAGGCCTGGGTTCAGTACTCCACATATACAGCCCCCATTAAGCTTAATGTAAAGGAAAACTTCTATTATCCCCATTTTAGTACAAATAAAACAAGAAAGCTAATAAGAATAGGCACTTTTCACTTCACAGACCCGCCTCATTGTATAACAATCTTATCTCTAAAAATTGCAATGTCATCTCTTTTTGTTTTCTCTTAGCACTATTTTCCATTCCCTTAATGGGTGTGAGTGTTTTTCTCAGAGACCTTCCTAGTTGTCAGGTTTATCCAGAACTTTAATGCCTCTGTCTGTCTGTTGAATGCTTGTGTGTGCACTCACACATGCTCGCATGCTTGAGTACAGACCTAGAGTCCTCATTCATTCAACGACCATAAAGTGAGCACCTACTATGCGCCAGGCTCTACTCCAGGTATGAGAGAGAAAAGAAGCCACATGAAGCTCGCACTTTGCAGGGTTAACAGACATTAAAGAAATATATCAAACAAAAAATCATTTTAACACAGTCATAACAAATGCCAGTCATAGATTATTTGATGATGGCATATCCTAACATGGGGACCTAAACCTAAAATTGAAAAAAAGTGAACTTAAATATTATCGTTAGTAAGAACATAACACACTGATTCCTCTGTGGGCAGATCCACTTGCTTCCTGATGGTGTGAACTAGTTCCCCTTCCCCTCGCTTTCTGACTGCCTGAAGCTATAGGACCTTCTTGCTCCAAGACACCTGGTGCTCTATACCAGATCGAAGGTTACAGCAAACTTGATGCTTTTGAGGTTTCAACAGGTGCCTAGGTTCTGACTGTCTTGGTGCATCCTCCTCTGCTAGCTTTCGAATATTTGTATGTTGCGGCCTCTATTTTTAATCTATAGGATGTATAATAAAGAATCCCTTTGCTGCTATATAATTCCTCAACTATATTTTAAGGTTTTAAAATTACTTATCATTGTGACAGATGCAGAGGCAACACAAAATAACACCTCTGCTCTTGCAGAGCTCATGTTCTGATGAGGGAGACAAGATCCACACACACAAAACGCCACATGAGAGTACACTGTCAAGAAAGGAAATGGATGCAGAGTTGAGTGTCGAGGGAAGACTTCTTGGAGGAGATGAAGTTTCAAAGGTGACTTGAAGGGAAAATAAACTTGGATAAGTGATTACAAGATAGGAGGCAATCCAAGGTGAAAATAACAGAGGATTGCCAGGGGAGAGGATGGCAGAGAGATCTGATTATCTAGACTGCAAGTGTAGCAAAAATAAGGGAAGATGGGGACTCCAATGATAAGATAAGCTACTGAGAATTGTTTTAACAAATAATGCAAAGCTCTTCTTTCCATAGTAAGGGAAGAGTTCTTGAATCCTTTTCTAATCATTTTTATTCTAGAAATATCATTTTTGAAAACCTATGAAGATTTGAAGGAAAAAAATAGACAGGGAGACAGATGAGGACGTTATTAACTCATTTAGCTGTGAGGATGTTGGTACACGTGTGTACCCAATGGGACTGAAAGGAATGAATCCAAGAGATAATATATAAGCCTGTGCTACAGTCTGAACAGAAGGGATGAGGGAACGATGAAAGGGAATACAAGAAAGGGAATGTGGGAGGTGAGGAAGTAAAATACAGTACTAAAAAATAAAATAAAATAAAATACAGTATTGAATAGCAGAGGAGTCTTAGTTAAGTTGGGGTCTGTTGACTTTTATTTGGTGCTAGAGCTATTGCATAAAAATGTCCTGTGATCATTTAAAACCATGGTCCTGGTACTTGGGCAAGAAGTCCAGCCTGGGAATTAAATTATCTTTGGAGCAGAATTGATTGTACTACTATGAAAACAGATCAGCTTTATGGATGAAGAAGATGCAGAGACAAACCCAAACTCTCAGAAGCCAAAAAAGTAAGCAATAACTAAATATGTCTTAGAAATAAGAAAATAGAATAATTAGACTTCAGATGGTAAGAATGTCTATACCATTGGCATCAGACATTTATAATGCTTACAAAATTTCTTGAGAAAATGCAAATGTGAAGTTGGTGGGGGTTGGGGAGACTCTTCATTAAGTCATTCACATTCTAATGTTGTGGTTTTTAGAGAGATTGACACTGTTGGCTTGGAAGTGGCCACATACCATAATTACCTGACAAGTTCTCATGATTCCTGGGAAAAGAGTAAATGCCCTATGAAGACAATAAGAAGATGGCAGCGGATTTATTTCCAATAGTTCCATAAATCATAAGAAAAGTTGGAGGATTCAATTAAGAACAGAAATGGTCCCCATACAACTTAATAAAGGTAGTTTTTTTTTGGTAGATTTTTGTCATTGTTTATCCAAGGATCCCTAGGTTAAACGTTTTAGTGACCAAGAATTAAATGAGCTTTTATTTATCAGACTTGCAAAAGATTTGTGATCTTGTCATTGAGTATGTCCCATATATACCAACATATTGCCAGTAAACACTCACATGTCACCTCTTCCCAATCACAAAAAAGCCCAAAATAGTATTGAAATTTTAAATTGCAATTTATTTTTGAAAATACCAGACAGTGAACATATAATTGGATAAATATAATCCATGTGATAACTTCTCAGTATAGACACTAGTTCTTTCTGACATTAAAAACTTATTAAAAATCAAAAGATGTTCCAAGTGGTCAGTCTTGGTATGGCTACACTGAGTGAAGCCTATTTCAATATGAATTATGCCAGATTATCAGGAAGTTATTCCCAACTGGAATATTAGCCATGGTGTTGCTAGTTTCTTATCTTTAAATTTCTTTCTCACTAGGCAGGAATGAATAATAGCTTAGTCTTTTAAATTTTCACCAGCCTCTTGCTCTGACAAACTCTTACCTAGTTCCAATTATTCATTCATTCATTCAACAAATATCTAATGATAAGTGCTGGTGGATAGATAAGAACTAAATGGAAAAGGTTATTCTTGATCTTATGAAGCTTTACATTTGTGAGACAGACTGTATGTGTGTGTGTGTGTGTGTGTGTGTGTGTGTGTGTGTGTGTGTGTGTGTGAGAGAGAGAGAGAGAGAGAGAGAGAGAGAGAGAGAGAGAGAGAGAGAGAGAGAGAGAGAAGAGGAATGAGGAAGGATTGGGATGATAAACTAATAAATGATAGGCAACAACAATTTCAGATACTGGTAAATGCTATGCAGAAGAAGAAAAAAAGATTGAATTGACAGAGGATGAAAGGTGACTTCTGAGCTAAGATAATGTCATGTCTTGTAGGTATTAGGCAGATGGTGAGGTGAACAACATTAGGTGTAATGGCAAGCCCCTAAAGGACTTTAGACAGTACAATGAAATGGTTTTGTTTAGTTTTAAAATACCATATCTATTACTGTGTGGAGAATTCACTGTCAGGTGGCAGGGATGGGAGTGGGGAGACTGGTGAAGATGGTTGCTGAAGAGGACCAGAGGAGAATGAATGGCAGTTTGAATCTGGGGGATAACAACAGGGCTACAGAAGACTTGGCAGGATTAAAATACAGCTTAGGGGAAGGGTCTGGCTGGACCTGATGATGCTCTGAATGTGGAAGTGCAAGGAAAAGGCCAATTCATGGATGATGCCTAGAGTTTTGGCTTCACCAGCTGGGAATACCTAGGGGAGATAGGAGAAAGTTGGAGCAGAAAATCAAGAGAACCTCCCTCTCCAGCTCTCCCTTCCAGTGGTAGCTTCCTTAACGCCTTAAACACACCTTTGTTGCTGGGTGTACCATATTTCTTGCAACTTGTATGTTTAATGGATTTTAAACCCTCGAAATAGATCTTGTTTTATTTGTATCCCAGATACTACCAAAGTGGTTGGCACATAGTAGGTGCTCCAAATAAATATAATTACTCAATAATGCATAAATTGAAGTAAAATGTTTCAAGTCCAACCACTTATCTTTTTGAAAAAGTAGTGTTTTGCATAACTGAGCACAGAATATCTCTTTTCCTTGATTGATTTATGAACTGTTTTATTCATACTGGAAAATACATGCCATATAAGATTAAAAGAGCCATGATTGCAATTTAGATGTGCCATAAGTAAAAGAAAACTCTATTTATACATAAAACAGATAACATTTTATGTAGAGAACAAACCAAATAAGTTGTTTATGAACAGGAAATCTTTGGAGTCCCTCATAGGGCTTAGATTAATCCCGCTGAATTTTGTAGGATTTCAAAACATATCTATTTAATAAATGGAATTGAATGTAACAGTGTATTTTACCTAAATGCTTTCACTGGTCTATACAATTTATATATGAGCAGAGTACTTTGGAATAAAGTATTTAAATCTGGGAAGATTTAAAATTAATATCTAGGAGGAGAGAGTCACTGATATTTAAAGGTTACCTAGTATCAAATCAAACAGTCACTTTCATGACAATTGACCACCAGAGATTGTACTTTCCGGGACTATACAGCATTTACTATTTCAGTATGGTGTTCACTTCAGATAACTTACTGCTCTTGTTGTTATTGCTTCACTACATCTCGTACTTAAGGGAAAATGAAATGTTTGAACCACAAAACCCAAGATAGAGTTCGGTCCACAAATATAAAAAGCAATGTGATCCTGAAGTATAACATTATGTTAATTTTTGATTAATGGGAAGGGAAATTTTGATGTAGCATGCAACCTTGATTTTTTTTCCCTTTCTTAAGCCAGAGTGTTCTATAAAATCTCCACCTACACAACCATTACCAAAAAGCACAGGGAGATGTAATTCTCTGATTGCAGTAAGGAAAACATTGGGAAAAATGCTGGTCTACCTTCAGTGCCAGAATTGCAGTAGCAAATATAAAAGAAACTATAGAAACACAAGGGCTAAGATGGGGAAATAAAGCTGATGAGAACTCTGTGGTTTATTGCTGGAAACTCGAGCCAGTGCAGGCTGTGAATTCTGATTCCTATCTATTGGGACCTGATCAATTCATCACTGAGCAGAGTGGGACACAGAAAATGATGATGATAAAAAGAACAACAAAAACAGTAATAAGCAATAGCACTATTCATTATATCTTTTAGTAACCATGATCTCTGTGTCACACACATCTTCATAAACTTTATCATCGCTAATTTATCATCGTTAATTCCCACATTCATCCCATAAGGTAGGATGAGTATCTCCACTTCTAGCTAAAGAAAGTGCAATTCAAAAATGGTTGAAAAACTTATTCAAAACTATATTTCTAGCAAAAAGCAAGCCAGAACCCAAAGCCAAGTACATCTGGATTCAAGTACCTCACCCTGAACTAGTGAACGATGCAGAAACAGGTGACATCCAAGGGCCCAGTCAAGAGTCAATAAAAACAACTCCCTTAGCCATAGCCATTACATATTTGACCAGTTCTTAGGAAGAAAAAATTGATTTAACCCAAGAAGTACAGCATACTGAGAATAAGCATTTGACAGAGTACTCATTGTGTTTTGTTAATTTATTGAATATATATAGTTTCTAATTCTTGCTATCTTTATAATGTGCCAGGTATACCACCATTGGGGTATTCTTGAGAAATGTACGTGAACTAACTCACCTGATCAGGGTTCTCATTCACAGAGGGGCAAATCAGGTAAGCACAACCCTGTAAGAAGATGGTACCAGAATAGGGTCTCTTGCTACCTGAATGCACCACGCCTCAGAGTAGGTAAAAGTATCCTTCCTTCTTCAGCCTCTTCCACCCCAAAATCTTAAATATCTGCAGCACTTAGTATTGGTGTATATATGTTTGCATCAGAATAGTTTCTGTGCGATTGTATTCCATTAGTATGTTTCTGGTCCCCTTTTCAAGTGCTCTGTGATTGTGAGATGTGTGAGCATCATGAAATTCATCATTTATTATAGTTCAGCCACTACACACTTACGGTCCTTTTAGATCTTATGATTTATGATCATAAATTACCAGTTCTGTGCTCAGTCAATTTCTGGGTACCCTGGCATTTATGAGAAGTTTTTTTTCTTAGAGTTACAATCATATTAGTGAGTAAAGGTTAATTTTAAGCATAAGAGAAAGTATAAAGAAAAACTAAATTCTCTGGTAATAAGAGAATGAAATGTAGGAGTTTAAGGAGGGAAGAAAAGAACTGCAATTATCAGGGAAGAAAGGCTTTGTAAATGCTGTCAGGACCAACGTGGCTGTGAAGAACGAGCAGGGACAGGTGGTGTTACAAGGGTACCAACACTTACTGAGCAGCTACTGTTACAGAACAGAAAGGATGCGTCCACTCGGCTCCAGCAGAGCCAAACATCAACCATGAGAACTGCAGTAGAGGAGGACTGGTTATTTTACTGATGAAAGGTGCTACCCAGGAGAACGGGAAGCTCGTGCTCACAAGCTGAACTCCTCGATGGCCTGTAGGCTACAGATTCTATAGGGAAAAATCACAAGACACCATGGGTTAGGGGTTCAGGGTCGTGCTGGGTCAGAGGTGAGGTGAGGGTCGTGAATCATTTCTTCAGGTCTTGAGGACAGCCCTGAGGTCTTTTACAGTGTCCTTCTTTCCCATCTCATGGGAAAGTAGCCCAGGGGTCAATCCACCTTAGGGCTCAGAAACTGAAACAGAACTTGGGTCAAGATGTTATCTTTAGCCCATCAGAGGTCTGGACTATGTGACCATTAGGTCCTAGCCACTCTCTTCTGCTGCCTCACTTTGTCTGCAAGAGACTTCAACAGGAGGTTTGGGGGAAAAGGTTTGGGTCTGCACCCCTGGTGAGGAGCCTCTTTCAAACCACCTGTTAAATTTTCTATGTGGGGTGCAGAAGTTTACTGCACCTCGAATTACTTAATTCTGACAGCTGGGAATCTCGTCTGTAGGAAGACAGCCTCCTGAGCCGAGCTCTGGTCCCTTCCTTCTCTGCCTACAGCTTGGGTAGCTCTGGCCTCAGTCCATTTCTCTGGAGGACTTGGCTGAAATAAGCAACAAGAACACACACCAACTTATGAATGTTTCCACTTTCCCTAAAGCTGCAGGCTGAGTCAGCGCGTGGTCACTTTTCAGAGGTATCACAAGTAAAAGTTATACTAATTCTTTTGCCACAGCTTACAAAGGTCACCAGCTTTCCAGCTCCTAGAGTTGTTTCTTTGTCATTCACCATGTAACCGTCATGCCAATGTCACATTTTTAGGTTAAGTCCAGGAATCCAATTCAAAGAGTGAAATTTTGAATGAGGAATATGTTGCATTGTGTGTGGCGGGGGGTTGGGGGGGAGGGCAGGGGACAGGCAGAAGTATTGCGGAAATCAATTAAACGAAGTTTCTTACCTCCAATCTGTTATTAACTATTATTGTGAATAATCTGAAGTGCTTTATACAAATAGTCCTTAAGAATAATGGAAAACACTATTAAGCAGGTTTTTTTTAAGATCTTCCAACACTTCTATCATATTATCAAAAGTCCTTTTATACATTTCATATATTTTCCCAAAATTGTCATGAATCACAAACCCCATTTCTTGCTAACAATTCACAACCCCCCCTACCCCCCGAAGATGAGGCTATAAAATGTCTCCACCCTGGGCACCACCCTGGCCCCTGGCATTCACCACTACAGTTCTGGCTCTTCTGCAATGTCCCTCAAGCCCTCTAGTTAACCTGTAGAAGACCTGCAATTAAAGGCAGATTAGTTAAAACTAATTCACAAAGACCCAAGTCTCAGCAGTGACCTTGGGTCTTTGTGAATGAGTATGTGGTCCTCTGATAGTCTAGTAAAAATAAGAGTGAGTGACTGAGTGAGAGAGTGAGAGAGAGATAGAAAGAAAGAGAGAGAGAGAGAGAGAGAGAGAGAGAGAGAGAGTGTAGGTGGGTCTGTGTTTTCTGAAATGTAGCAGACAATAAATGTTTGTTGATAGAATGAATCTCTTAATAATCTCTTGAT
The DNA here is from genome assembly GCA_004027375.1 of Macroglossus sobrinus. Lineage (NCBI taxonomy): Eukaryota > Metazoa > Chordata > Mammalia > Chiroptera > Pteropodidae > Macroglossus > Macroglossus sobrinus. The sequence goes on along the minus strand of PVKZ01001042.1, from coordinate 403,878 downwards.
TACAGTTTGAATGACAAATAAAGAGATTTCATAATAAGGGGATGGACCTATTCCATCTCCTTCCAGACAAGGCGGGCTGATCCAACAGCCTCTATATCTGGGTTTGGGTCATCCTCAATGCAAACCTGGTTAGGTGCTAAGGAGGCTCCAAGACTCTCTTTTCTCTCCCCGCTTTGAGCCATCTAACTCCTTTCTTTCAGGCGCCTCAGGTCTTCTGGAAACCCCAGCTTGCTGTTTTCTGGATTAATTTATCCTCTCTTCTGCTTCCCCCACTCCCTGCTCCTGACTCACTATGCCATAACAGCAAAGGCCCAGGGCGTTCTGCGATGCTTTCTTTCAGAAGGCCATGCTGGGCTCATGAGTTACCTGAGGTGGGCGGTGGACTGCTTCAGTCCAGTGAGCACTGCAGACAGCAAAGCACAAATGCCAGCTTACAAATTGAGCTTCCTGTCCAGGGACTGTCCCACCACCAAACATGTGCCAATTCCCAGGTGAAGGTGACTGTCCTGGAACTCTGCTCCAACCTGTGCTTACTCTTCCATCAACCAGCCATTCTTACTGACAAGTGCGTTAGTGAAAATTAAATTAGACATAGCTAGTTTCTCATCTTCATAGAAATAGGGAATAAAGTTTAAGATGGTGAGAAAAACACATTTGGGATATATTAAAGTATTCGGGGAAGAAAGTTGAAGTCCTGGGTAGGACTAATAGAGTCACTTATCAGGGCATACAGGAAATAGAAACCTGGACCATTTTAGACTTGATGAGAGGGTAACCCAAGAGCGAAGCATGTCCTTTCATTGTCTGTAAAGAGTTGGAGGTTCAAAGTAAAATAAACTTCATTTCACATTTCCTTCCCTCTCTCCACGTGGGCCATACCAGCCTTCTTGACATTTCTGTACTGTCCCAGACATGTCATTTACCTTCGCAACGAACTTCACATGACTCACTCCTCACCTTTTCAGGTGTTAACACAAATGTCACCTTCTTATGAGGCATCTTTATATCAGCCGCACCTCCAAAATCTCCCTAAGCTTTTCCTCATTTTTCTCTTTATCACTTCTGGTCATCTAAACAATATTTTACATGTTCCTTCCTTATAAAGAGACTTTTATCTGTCTTATTCCCCATTGTAGCTTCAGAGCCCAGAGGAGTATCTGACCAGAACAGACTCTAAGTATTTGTTGACAGAATGAATGAATGAGTGAATGAATGACAACCTGGCTGCTTACAGAAGCTATTGCAGGATTTGACCTATTCCTTCTCCCTTCAGACAATATAGTTTGACTTTTTCATGTTCATCAAAGCAAAAGTAAATATCCTGATCATCTACTATGAAAACAAAAGGAGGTGTCACTTTCATGAGAACCTCAGAATTATACTAGATATACCAAGTGAAGGTAAGGGTCTGTCAATTTGGGTATGTGATAGATTCCTCAGACTAGTAGTGATGAGGTCTTTAAGTCACCTCACATGCCTATAGCACTGGCTGACATCACAGGTGAGCATCAGGGTAAAGAACTGGAATTACCATGTCACCTGTACTGCTTCTGCATCTGAAATCTACCTGTCAGGATTCTGACTTCTTTGAAAAAACATTTAGGGGCAATTTTGATAACCAGACAGGTTTAAGTCCCAGTGGTTTAGGGATACCATATATCCTATTCTTTACAATGCCTTCAATTCCTCCCAGTATCTGTTTAGCTTAAGGATCAACAGAATTTACGTGTGTATAGGTGAGCGCTCACGTGTCGGTGTGCCTGGCACACAAAACACAGCTTGCGCCCTCTACAGGGAAACTGCCAAAACGTCAGACTTTTCAAAAATTTACTTTGAGGGGGCCCAGCACCCAGGAAAGTGTGTCAAACCACTTGTAACACCCTTTTCACGTGAAAGGATAATCTCATTTCCAGACAATAAGGTCACATGATAAATTTTGAAATAAAACTGGTTTATAGTTTTGGACTTGCCTATACTAGAGATTTAAGATTTTAAACACAAAGCTCATCACAATTATACCAGCAAAGAGTAGCCTGACAGGTATACTACGCAATTTATGAAGTGTTTACGCTGGTTTTATTGAAATATGGGCAGCAGGTAACAGCTTGTGTTTCCCAGGGCACAGTAAGAGCTCTAGCAATAGCAGCTATAATTTAAGGATGACAAGGGCCAAAAACTGTGGTTGATGCCGGACATGGAGAATCTAAGACACCATGGTGGTGGTTTTAGAAACTGCACTTGATAAAGATTTCAAATTGTTGCCCCTTTTAGTTACTCAGATACAAATAGGTATTTCTCTTCTATGCTTTCCGTTTCTTTTTGGCCTGAAATGTGCTCTCTGTGGATCTGCACTTCTCATCTACGTTTCTGAAGGAACTCCACGTCACGCGTCTCTGAGGATGCCCATGCCTTCTCTCCAGGAGTGTTGCTCGCTCTAAGGAGCAGAGGTCTTCTCAACGGTCCCCCAGTCTTCAGCCATAATAAACACATCACCTGTTGTTCTTGCTGACCAGTTGGAGTTGGAGCCCCGCTTTCCCCCGGGAACCAGGCAGGTGCAGAATCACTGGAGAAGTATCAGAATTATGAGCTGGTCTCTTTCCTCTATAGTGGATGTCTGTGCCTCATCAGCATCATAGGGCTTACCCAAGACCCTCTCACCTTGAGAAAGGAACCCTTTACGACACTCCCTCTCCTTCCGCTGGTCCCTGATTCTCTAATCTGTATGTCCTGGGATAGATATAAACCCTTTTAAGATTATAGAGGTTGTTTTATATGAATATATGGTCTTACTTTATAAAAATTACATTAACCTATATATCTGCTTCCTTTATTATTTTGCATTCAAAAATGTACTTTCAAGATGTACCAGTTAGCTGCATATAGCATGCTGATTATTGCTCCTAAAAGCTACGTAAATATTTGTTTGTATCTGCCTTATTTTGCTTCTTTCCTCAGTGAGGGTGTCTCCAGTTGCTCATTACCACAGCCAGTGATGCAGTAAATATCCTTACACTTGTTGAAGAGAAGTCATGAGGGGTCATGAGGGTTTTAGGCTACACACACACCATGTATTATTTCATGAGGTATCGATGGGTTTCTCTCCCCAGTGTTTCTGCCGTTTTATACTTTCTCCAGCTGAGTATGAGGCTTCCCATTTCATTACTATTACCATTGTTTGCTATTCTCATAATTTCTAATTCTTACCTATCTGAAGGACATAAAGGGTTATCTCATGACTGTTTTCCTTCACATGTCTCTGATTATTACTGAGGGTAAGAAACTCTCACACATATAAAATATTTAGGTTTCCCTGGTTGTAAATTGCTAATTCACATTTGTTGATTATTTTCTACTATTTTAATTGCAGATCAACGGATATTTCATTATGTTCAAGATCACGAGTCCTCTATCCCCAAGCTGCACACCGGTACCCGTCTGTAGCCTGTTAGGAACTGGGCCACACAGCAGGAGGTGAGCGGCGGGCAAGCAAACAAAGTTTCATCTATATGCGCAGCTGTTCCTCAGCGCTAGCATCACCACCTCAGCTCGGCGTTAGATTCTTATAGGTGCACAAGTCCCTGGTGCCAAAAAGGTCGGAGACCTCTGCAATAATCCATTGGTTTTTCATATCGCAAATGTGGTTCCCAGTTTGTCGGTTTGTTACTCTGTGTCTTTCACTGATCACAATCTTTAATTTTGATGTAGTCACAATCCAACCCTTTTTTTTTTGAGATCTATTATTTTTATTACATTTATACACTTCCTTCTTGGGAAAATGTCCATAATATTTGTTCATGGGGGAAAAAAAACTGGTTATAAAAGAGCATGTATAATGTGATTTCACTTATGTAAAATGAGTCTCAAGATCTGTAACATTGGCTTGGGTATAAAATAAAGCCATATTTTTTTTTAATGCTCAAATTATAATAATGCCAATCCTATTCTGTTCAGTTTAGCAGAAAATATGTTCTCCAGCCACAAGATTCCTCAGTGACATTCCTCAATGTCACTTGTGACCTTCACACAGAACCAACTCTTGGCGTTGCTGGTTTTTTCCTGCTGTTTTTCTATTCTCCGTTTCACTTAGCTTTATCTTTATTATTTTCGTCCTTCTGCTAGCTTTGCCCAAACCACTTTTGACTTTTACAGTGTGTGCTAGGGTTTTGTCTAAAAAATCATGTTTTTAAAATTTAGCTTTATAATTGGTGTAGACTTTAAAATACCAATTTTAATTTTACCCACATAAAAAGCCAAAATTTTCAACAATATCTTTTAAAAAGTTCTTCCTTTTCCTATGATTGTTGGTGCAACTTGTATCATTTAATAAGAACTACATTCTGAGTTCTCCATTTTATTCCACTGGCTCTTTCCAATTCATTTATTCTACTATCGATCAATTCATTTAACGAATATTTATTAAGCACCTACTATCACACAGTCATTTTTGTGTTGGAGAAACAGATAACATTTCCTAACTACCACAGAGCTTTTTTAAGGATACTGTAGAGACTTAAAGTTCATTATAAGAATTTCAACTTTTCTAAAATATCAATAATTAATAGCTGATACACATATATTGTATTACTATTTACCAGGTACTGTTCTAAGGACTTTGCACATATTAATTTCTCCAATCCTTTCAATAATGCTTTGAGATACTACTAATATTCCCACTTTACAGATGAAGAAACCATGGCAGAAATAGCTTATGTTAACTTGCCCAAGATCATACAGGTGCTGAGTCATAAAGCTGGCATTCAAACCCAATCAGTCTGATTCTGGAGCCTGTGCTCATACAGGTGGCCCCATAATGCTTCTGAATGGGACAGGAAACCATCGTAAAACTATCAGAACTAACCCCGAGGTTAGGTTTACTTAAGCAGCTGTGTTGGAATTAGGCTTTGGTTGAGGCAAGAGTAGGAAAAAGAGAACTAATAGGGACTATTTCAATCATCTAAAGAAGAGATGATGGTGATTTGGACTAATGTATAGCAATGGAGGAAGGAGGAGCCGAATTCTGGATCTGCTGACAACTGGGCAGTGGAGTATGAAAGAGAGAAAAGTACCATTGATGATTTTAAAGTTTAATCTTGAATGACTTGAACAATGTGGTTGCCACGTACCTAATGGGAAAGACTGCCTGAAAAACAAATTAAGGGTGCGGGGGAAGCTCTCTCATTCTTTTAGATGTCATTTTTTTTTCTTTTTCCTTCTCTTTTTAAATGCATATTTTTAATTTTTTTCAATTACAGTTGACATACAATATTATATTAGTTTCAGGTGTGCAACATAGTGATAAGACATTTATATAACCTGTGAAGTGATCACCCTAATAAATCTAGTACCCATTTTAGATGTCTCTTTAAAAAGGGACCTAAAAAGACCTCTTTTGGATGTTATTAGCCATGCAAATGAGATTTGAATAGGCAGCTGTATATGTCAATCTGGAGGTCAGAGGCAATATCGGTTCAGGAAAAATAAATTTGAGCAACATTACCATATAAACTTAAAGGCTGAAATAAATCAGGAAAAGAGAATACAGGAAAGAGAATAAGCCCATGGACTGATCTAGATATATTCCAACATCATGCCAGAGATGCAGAGGAAATGATCAAAGAAAACACACTTCAGAAATCCAGAGGAAATGAACAAAGATTAGAGGAAGCAGCCAGTGAAGACAGAGTAAAACTAAGAGGCCACAATTTTACCGAAGTCAAGTGAAGAAAGGTTTGGAGGAGGAAGTAATTTACTTTATTAAATACCAGTGATAGGTCAAGTTAGCAAAGACCTGAGGATTGACTATTAGATTGGAACATGGAAGCCATTTATCATCATGAAAAGAATGGTGAAAGATTGTGGGTTCAAGGGACAAAAGCACAAAATTCCATTCATTACAACAAGAGAGAAGGCAACAGACATAAGCACAAGTAATGTTTAGTACTAATATTTGTTTTTGTTACTGATAGCATATTCACCAACACTGCTACAAGATCTTATTAGTTATAGTAATTTGACTATTGCTTTTCTTGTAGTTCTTGTTGGTTTACGTAAATATTCATAGATCTACAAAGAAGGACAGTTTTGTGTCTTATTTCCTTTTCCAATTAATACGCTTCTGTCATAGTCATTAGTAACGGCCCCCAGTATCTCTGCAGCTTCTCCTTCCTGGGTCCGTATGAAGGTTTCACTTCCTACATCCCCTGTTCTCAGGTTGGGCCTTGTGACTATTTCAGGGCAAACGAGTTTTAACCCAAGTGACATGTATGACTTTGAAACCAGAGAATTTAACTGTGTATGCCAGATCTCCCAAATTGTCATTTTTCTCTTAGATACAATGACTGGCAATGACAGTGGCTATTCCACCTGCCTGTGTATCTTGAGTGACAATGAGCGTGGCCCCTCTGCCATACCCTAAAAAAATTAGCATAAGCAAGAAGTAAACTGCTGTGTTTGAGCAACTAAAATGTTGCATTTTTATGAACTGCAGCATAATCTAGCCCATCCTGATTGATATGCCTCTTATTTATTTTTCCTGTCTGGTTGCATTGGTTAGGACCTCCAATACCATGATTAAAAGTAATGATGGAAGCAGAGATCCTTGTATTACTAAATGGCATTACATAATGTTTGCAGTAGGAGTTTATTAAGTAATTTCCCATTTATTTCTAGTTGTGTGTGTCTGTATAATCACAAACAGGAATTGAGTGCTATAAAATGTGTTTTCTGCTTTTATTCAGATAACGTAATTTTTGTCCTTTAATCTCTGCTATTAAACATTTGAATTCCTGGAAAAGGCCCTACTTAATCATGATATGCTACATTGTTGGATTTGATTAATACCTGATTTGCATTTTAGAACTTACATTTTAAATGCATAGGGCCTAAAATTTTCTTTCTCATACCATATTAATATCTTGCAGAATGGTTTTTCTAGCCTCATAAAATGAATTGGGCATACGTCTGTTTGCTGGTAAAAAAATTAGTAGGGTAGGAATTGTCTGTTTCATGGTAATTTGATATAACAGAAAAAAAATGTCTTATTTAATATTTTAAAATAATGTAATTATTTTAACTTTTGGTTTGATTAATGTTCTCAATTTTTTTGATTTCTGCATTTATCTTCATTATTGTGGATCAAGTGAATTGAGTATTAACAATGCCTAGGGTCAATAAATATTACATATTAAAACTGTCACAATTTAAATTTTCTTACTTCTTATTTGCTCTTAACTCTTTTGTATGTTATTCTTTTGTTCATTGAACAATCAGATCATTTGACTCCAGTTTTTATTGCAGTAAATGTCCTCAAAGCTATAAATTTTCCGCTGAATACTGCCTTAACTATATTTCACAAATTTTGTTATGTAATAATTTCATATATCAGTTGTAATTATTGCACAATTTGGTCATTATTTCTTCTTTTATTAGTTATTTAATAGTATGAGTTTAATTTCCAACTATGTGCCAGATTTTTAGCTATCCTTTTGTTATTGATTTCTAATTTTATTGGATGACTATGTGTGATATAAAGATTCCTTTATTGAAACCTGTCACACAGTATATATATACTTTTGTGAATATTTTATGGGCATTTGACAATACTAAAACTTTTCTATATAATTTTATACTTCTATTTCTGCATAAATCTATTATTCTGGGCATAATAATTATTCAAATCTTCTATTTTGCTTAACGTCTGTTTGATCAATAAGTTTTCAGAAATGTGTCAGAATGCTACTCCATTGTCTTCTCATGTGTGGTATTGCTGTTGGACCCAACCCCTTTGCCTGTGTCTAACATTCAAAGCTTCCAAAGGAAGCTGAATTTCGGGGCCACTTAACCATTACTCCCTGAACCCTGGTCAAAACTGAGCTGTGTCTGTGGGTTTGGGGCCTCATAATGGTTCAGGACAAAACCAGTCACCAAATTAAAAAGAGTAGAGATTGAAAAGATTTCCAAACCCCTTTCCCATGCATACTACTCTGGACTCTTCCCTATGTCTTACAGTTTTTACATTAATTCTCAGCTTCTAATATAATGCCTGTTCCACAAGGGTTCACATTCAATGGGTCACAGTCAAACTCTATAAGGCAGAGAAAGGCCTAGAAGGTGATTAAGCCAATTTAAGAAAGTGAGAGTTATTGAAAAGCTAACAGGATTGTCCAGCAGTGTTGTATATCCACTGGAGGATGAACATAAATTTATTAATATATAAATTTGTCCAATATTGTGACTTGCTTTAACAAATCTCAGGGACATGAATCTATTTGGTATTCCTAATTGGTGCATATTCTTAATTGGTAAATGAGTTAGGAATCCATAATTTTTAATCTTCTTAAATTAGTGTTTGATTTACTTCTCTGCAGAAATATGTGCACTGGTTACCTATCTATTGCTTACAAAATAAAATCTAAATATTTCTTAGGTTAGCATTCGAGGTCTCTCCGTAATTGTGTTAAAATATACATTTTCACTTTTACTTCTATATCTCATTGTCTTCCTGTCGCATGGAACTATTTGCCATTCTCAGAACATATTCCATTTTGCTTTGCATGGCTTTGACACTGCCTTTCCACATACTGAAGAGGACGCCTGCCTTCTCTTTACATTTCCTAGCCCTTATCTCTCAAAATTATCCTTCAGACCCAACTCTCATCCCAACTTCTCCATGAAGCGCTCCTTCTCTGACTGCCCCAATGGTTTGGGGCCTTTTTACATGCTGCCTTTATTCTAGTTATCTGTGTTTCTGGCTTGATGGTTACTCAATACATGCCATGGTCGTACAGGAACCAGGGACCTGTGGTTTTGCTTTATTTTCTCCTAGTCCATCATCTCCCTTTTTTCTAGCAGCTACACTTAAATTTTCCTTTAGAAAACCACCTCTTCTGGACTTTTCATCCATATAATTTTGGGAGAGGCATACTTTCGGTGTGAGGAATGCATAAATAACTGACCAACACACAGGACTTGGCTCAGGAAGCCAATATGTCACTAAAGACATGGAACTTAGAATCAGTGAGCATCCATCCTGGAACTGTCTTTGGAAACGTGGAGGAGAAGTACTTTACTGATAAGCAGGCAGAAACTGTAATTCTAAAACTGCTAAGAGTAATCTGGCCCCCACAAAGAAGACCTTGTTGAGAATAAAGCCAACAGAACAAAGAAAAGTCAGGATAAGGGAGGAAAAATATTCCTGAGTGCATCATTTGCATCACCTGAGATACAGCCATATCAGAGGATGAACAGCTGGATTTTTCAGTTGTCACCAATGAATCCTCTTTGTTTATATTTTTACATTTGACTTTTGAATCCTTAAAGTTCCATAACCTCTACAAATAGCCACTCACGACATCCTCTGCCAGCTGCAGACCTCTGAAGCATCTCCTGTATATAGCACTGATTCGGTATTTAGGACAAAGTGAGTTACATGGTCTTTTATCTGGTTGGGTACATTTCCTGCCTCTCCATCTAAGAGCAGGTTATTTGAGGGCAGTTTATTGCAGACCCTGAAACCAGACTTCCTGGGGTTTGAATCGTGACTCTGCCACTTACCTGCTAAGTGACACTGAGCAAAGTATTTCACCTTTTTATGCTTCTGATTCATCACCCTTGAGATGGAAATTAGACTTGTAACAACTGGAAAACAAAAACAAACCAAAGAATGGTAATACCTCATCGGGCTATTGTAAGGAGTTAACTGTAAAGCACTCAGAAAAGTAGCTGCTGCATAATATACACAGTACAAGTAAGCCTTCTGTAAGTGCCAGCTATTTTTATGACTATTATTATCACAGTGATGATGATGATCATTATTATTATTTGTAACCCCATTGCCTAATGCAGTGCCCCTCAATTGCATAGAATGAATCATTCTTAACTATTATATAACAAGATTTTATTATAGTACTTGTTCCTCTGATCCTGCAGTTTTAACATAAACCAAACCACTAAGGCATCACAAGGAAGCCACTGTCATCTCAGCTCAGAACACTGCAGAAGTCCTGAATCTTCCTGCCTCATTCCTGCTACTCCTTTCACCTTCCTCTCCATCCCTACCTGGACTCAGTTCCTGTCCTTTTAGCTTCATCTCTCATGCCCAGCATCGAAGAGGGCCTGGAACATGCTGAGAGTCTCATCGGTCATTGCTGGGTATCAGTTCTCTTTCATCTGCTTCTCGATCTTAGTTTCTCTGCATTACAACTCCCTGGACCTCTATGTTGGGGGTCAACTAACAACCAATACAAGAGCATCTACTGCATTGTAAAGCTTTAGAACAAACATTAATGAAGATTCAAAATGTAACCCCTGGGACACAGGAAGTATCTAATGCTACCTATCTCAGAAGGGTTAAGGATGAGAGTGTATCTTCTCTTCAACTAAAATTTCCTCTCAATTCTGTTCCCCCTACAAGCTCAAGGAGAATTTTTAGGTTAGGTAGCTATATTCCATGTCAGTAGTAGTCAGTTACATGAATGACATTAAGATGCTGATGGGCCTACATTAGTCACTTAAGAGCTAAGGAAAGGGGCTAGAGAGAGGAGGATCCAATTGGCCTGCAAATCACAAAAATTACTGAACTCTATTTAAACAATACAAGAGATATTTGAACTGGCCATTTGTGAGATTTCAACACCATTGCCAGTCTGGATGCAAAAGTAGCAGCCATCATTCAGAATGTTACCTTGAAATAAAATGTGAGATAAATTTAGCAAAAGGCACAAAACCCATAAAAATATCTATGATTTAAACATGAGACGGTTCCAATGTGCTAAATTTGGAATGATCTGCTTATCCATGGTCCTGCTGGAGGAAATAAAATGCTGGGAAATGAAGCAAATATCTCAACATTTTGCTCACAGAGCTTAAGTCCTTGCGATATAACGTACAGCATGGTGACTATAGTTAAAAATACTGTATTGCATATTTAAAGGTAGCAAGGGGAGTGAATCTTGAAAGTTATCACAAGAAAAAGTAATTTGTAACTATGTACAGTGATGGATATTATCTAGACTTATTGTGGTGATCACTTTGCAATATATATAAATTTCAAATCATTATGTAGTACACCATATTATGTCAGTTATACCTCAATTAAAAAAAAACAAGGTACTAATGAGAGCAAAAGGGGGTAGGAAAATACACTGAAAACACATATATTAATGACCTAAGATATGATTCTGACATGTTATCAAATAGGCTAATAATAATAATGGCTAACTTTATCAAGTGTTTCCTATATATTAGACATTAGTCTCCATATATATATATAAATATATAAATATATATATATTTATATATATATGGAGACTAATATATATATATATATATAAACTCACGTACTCATCACAATAAACCAATGAGAGAGGTGCAATTATTTTTGCCATTTTACCGATCAGAATACTTAAGCACAGGGAAGTTGAATATTTTGCTGTACATTACCTAGCTAAGAAGTGGGAGAACTACAATTCTGAGTCTAGACTGCCTAGTGAGTTCGAGTCTATGCTTTTAATCATCATGCCATACTAAAGGATATAATGTTCTTAGCTTTGCTGAAATATCGTTTATCCTAATTAAACAATTTGGGGTAATATTTCAAACACAGACATTTTCATATTATTACATTATAAAGGTTTTTTTCTCATGCATGTCAGAGAATTAAAAATCAAGATTCTTTAACTCATATTGGTGCAGCTACAAAAGTACAAGATATAATTGTCGATGTCTAGTGAATGCAATAACACTGAGTATATTTTCTGTTAGATTCTGAGTGGAGCAACAGTATTTCCATTAATTATGCTGGTTTAAATTGATGATTTACAAAACCACCTATAACTTGCTGTGAAAGTGTCTAGGTGGTTGTTAGATACACAGAGAAATGTGGAAATTGACAAAATAGATTTGTCTTAGTTGTATAATTGCAATCAAAATTTTAAATAAGTGCTTTACACATAACTTGAGTAACTGAACATCTGCAAATATATAGCCTGATTATGTCACCTCGGTTCTCAGGTAGGTAATCGTAGTCACCTCCATGAGTAAACCAGAAATATTCTCAACATCCAAGTCAAGTCTTCCCGAGACAGTCTTTTCTGGATACAAATAAGAGTCACTGAGGAAATATTAAAAGACTGATAATTATCTCTCGGTTGCCCATAGAATTTCTTTATAGAACTCATTCTCCTTAATGTTGGCAGCAGCTAAAACGTAGTTCTCAATCTCATTTGTGTATTCAAAGAAGCTAATTGTGTCTGTAGAATAGATTCCAAGATGTCCCCAGAGATTCTGATTCATTAAATCTGAGCAGGGCCCCCATGTTTGTAGTTTAAACAAGCTCCTCTGAGACAGCACAGAGACAGACAAAGCCAGAATGGTGTATGGCTGTGTCTTGACAAGCGTGCTGTGCTCAGGTAGCATCTGGACAGAAGGCCTTTTACCTGGCTTTGTCCACTCTATGGACCAGCCACTGACTGAATGGGAAGGTTGTCACTACACAGTTGAGGTGTTTCCCTTAACCATTGCTGAAGGATTCGATGACAGGATTTTGAAGCCAATACAAGGATTATTTAAGAATATAGAATTATTTGCCATTTGCTAGTTATTGTAAATAAACACGTATACAACAGATTTTTAGGAGCTATTGTTAGTATCTAATCACTTCTCATTCAAGGAGTAATGAAAATTATACCTAGACCAGGTGAGGGGTAATGTTTTTGTCCTATTATTGCATAAAACAACCCCTTTCATTGTCTTGCTTTAATGAAGCTTCTGATTCCCACCTTGTTTCATAGGTGTTAATGTTGATACTGCCATTTGCTAATTTAAAAATATTTTTAGACTACCTTGTTTATTCAGGTCTTCACCTATTATGTGCCTATAACTGTTTTTAATATTTTTCTTATGTACTGCACAGATCTGTGCAGAATAAAATTTATTTCTCTAACTTGCTAAACATGTCAGATGTGTCCAGTTGTGACAGCATGGGGAAAGATAATATCTTTATTATGACAAAGCAAGGATGGCAGAGACAGCCTTGCCAATTCACAGGGGAAAATAAATGTTGCCAGACTAAGTGATATCTGAAATAGTTTCTTCATCGATGGGCAGAAATTTTTACTTTTTTAGTATGTGTCACATGATCCAGTATCCAAATGGATGCAATTTAAATATACCATCCCCCGCTGGTGGTTTTCATGAGCTTAGTTAATTTACCATGTTGATCCTTTTGTGACACAGGTAGAGTTTCATCAAAATCTACTTGTTGTGGTTGTAGAATGTGGTGAAAGCCATTTTTAGTATTTTCAAAAAGTTTAGGATTTTACAGACTAGATTTTTTTAGATAGTGGTATACCATTACATAGGATAGGTTTTTAACATGCCAAGACCTATGGAGAGACAGTTGATAATTTTTTTTCAATCACTTTTTCCAGTGAGAATTTTCTAGGAAAAATAAAATGCAGAAAGACCTCTTTCTTTATATCCTTCATTGTACAGTTTTTAATTCTAAAAATTCTTAATTCATAAACCGTGCTAAAAGGAAGAGTCAGATAGTTACTTTTTCCCACAGCAGAAACTTCTTGCGTCCGAGGATCTCAGGTGACTGATGCCCAGACAAGAACCCTTAGGGAACCTATACCACAGGAACTGCAGTGCATGCAGGGAGCCCAAAGGGCTCAAGGTCAAACATCTGCACCCAACAGTGTCTCGGAAGCTTCGAAAGCCACCTGAAAGAATTTTAGTGTTGCAGCTCCCTTAAAAAGTGAATGAGAAATCTCTTATCCTAAGCACAAAGAAAACAAAATAAAATTTGGCTTTCACATTAAGGATTTTTAATAACAGCAAAGTTGTTTTTTCATCCATTTGAACTGCATTTTACTTTTATCTGAGTTCACGTCACACTTTATAGCCTCTGTTGCCTATGTAAATATTACCTGTCATTATCCCACCACACAAATGTTTCACTCTAGAAGTTTCCAGCCTCTGATTCCTAGGTAGCTGTTTTACACTGAGGCACACATTCATTTATTGAGACACCAACTAGTGACTAATAAGGGGCACTAAGACACTAAATGAGGGGTTAACACTTATCTAAGGTCCTTAATAGGTGTCAGGTTCTTCACATGTGTGAACCTTTTTGAGCCTCTCAACAATCTTATTTACTATGTTCCATTAATATCAGATTCATTTTATAGATGGTTAAAATGATACTGCAAAAAGTCATACAAGTACCAGTTATCACTAGGTGAACAAAGTATGATCCCAGAGCTTCACGAGCTCCCAGTCCAGTTATCTCTGAGGCTGTGACATTTCTGTCCTTGGCCCTGACCTTAACTGATATACTGAAAGGGTTCCTGAATTGGAAGCTAACCAGAACAGATCAAATGGTGCAAACTGTGGGGTAATAGGTAGAATTAGACAATAAAAACTAGAGGAAGGGAATGAGAAATGTACCAATGAACAAAGGGCAACATCCATTGTTATGGGTTGAATTATATTCCACAAAAAGATACGTTGAAGTCTTAACCCCATAACCTGTGACCATGATCTCATTTGGAAATGCAAAAGGATCTTTCCAGATATAATCAAGTAGAAGTCATACTTGATTAGCGTGCTCGTTCTTAGCAGCAGAGATGGCTGAAAAAAATGTAGTTTCTAGATGAATGGCCATGGACCCAGCTACTCTTAAAGGTTCTTCAACTAAAAGGAAGAATGAGAGAATGCATCCTGGAGGATAATTAGCAACCTCTAATTAGCAATCACTAATGTCTAGTTAGCTTTTTTCAGTGATACTCTGCCCGGATAGGAAAAAATTGAGAAAATAGGCAAATGTATACTAATGCCACAAATCTTATTTTCAGAGCTTATACCATGATTCTGGAAAAAACCTACACTAGCAATTTATTCATTCAAATTTTCACAGATATTGGAGTTTCTTGTTTCTTGAACCAAGCTTTGCATAAGCACAACCTCATGATCATCTAGGCAGCAGTCCCCGACCTTTCTGACACCAGAGACCGGTGCTCTTATGAGAATCTAATATTATCTGATGATCTGAGGTAGAGCTGAGGCGGTGATGCAAGTGCTGGGGAGCGGCTGCAAAAACAGATGAAGTTTTTCTTGTTTGCCTTCTGCTCACCTCCTGCTGTGTGGCCCAGTTCCTTAGAGGCCATGGACTGGAACTGGTCTGTGGCCCAGGGGTTGGGGACCCCTGATGTAGGGAATAAAGGCCCAGATATCTCAGAGTAATAGCTCTACCCATATCTTTCTATTGTTCTAGAAACCCATACTCTTCTTTGCCGATACTTGTACATAGTAGCTTTTGCTATATAACAAATCATCTCCAAACTTATTATTTTTCATGATTCTCTGGACTTGCTGGGGAGTTCCTCTGTCCTGTGCTAGCACAGCTGGAGCTGAGTGATCTAGAATGGCCATCTGTTCATCTAGTGGTTGGCAGGCTGGCTGGAACGACAGAGGCCTCAACTGGGACAGCTTGTGTCTCGTCCGCATGATCACTCCTCCTCCATATACTAGCTGGTGCTTCTCCCCATGGTGGCCCATCATTCCAAAGAGAAGCAAGAACAAACAGCTTTTAAGTCTTTGCCATGTCACTTTTGCTAATTTCTCATCAACCAAAGTAAATCACATCAAGTTAAATTCAAGAGGTAGAGAAATGATTCCATCTTTTAATGGAAAGGGCTTCAAAATATTATGACTATATTTGCAATCTACCACTGCTCGTCCTCCAGCCCAAATCAATTGAATTCTTCTCACATGGAAAATATTTAAATCCACATCCCCGGACTCCTCAAAGCCCATGATCTCATGATCTATTTCAAGTCCAAATGCAGATGAGGCCACGTGGATGCAAATGACCAAGAGCAGCTCTTCCTGATCCAGAGACCTAATTAGTTCATTAGAGAGACATTATCTAACTTCCGTCAATGGGCAGTTACAGGTAAGACAAAAACAAGATAAGGAAGATGGGACACTCCCATTCAAAAAGAGGAAAACCAGGAGACAAATAGCAGTCATTGGTCTCTATCAGTTCTGAAATCTAGCCAAGCATGTTGTCAGAGAACAAGAATCAGTCCTTTATTGGGGTCCGAATCTTCTCCCTGGCAGTGGTTACTCTGTACCGCCTTCTGAATTGTCTTCTCCCTCTGAATATTCTATCTTTTCAATTCAAAATGTCCCATGTTGCAGATGACAGTGTTTCTCAGGCTTCTTCCTTACCGTAGAAAGTCGGACTCACAGAAGCCTCTTTTCATTTTCAACTATCTCTGTAGTTTTAGTCTAAGGTGGCAGTATTCTAGGAATAGTATAATTTTCTTAAACATTAGGTACATGTCCTGTGAGAATCATTTGGGTTCACTCCACACCCCGCAAAACCACAGCCACAGTTCTTCCAAAGAAGGTTTTCTGCATTGGACCACACTGTAAATAACTGAGCAATTAAACGGTCCTAAATCTAACTCTTGGGTGAATTTGTTTCTGTTTCTGGTTCTGATTTTAATTGTTCCTAGATGATTATGTCTACATTGGTGGCAGCAGTGTAAAAGTATGGTTTTATTATTATGGTCAGTTCATTAAGAGATTTATATTTTGTGTAAGATATCAAGGATGAATATGACAGTAAAAATAGAAACTCATATACTTATGAACCTTTTCTAGGTTTATATTTGTTTTGTATCTATAGTAATGCAGGCTCCTTAAACTCTAAAGATTCTTCTTGCTTTACCCAAAACTGTCTAGCCTTTCATATTTTCATTTATTATGGGTCTAATATTAACAAAATCTGTGAAAATGAAATTTCCATACTAAAGATGAAAAGAAAAGGAATTATATCTCTAGCAGGCCTTCTTTGGTTTCGCTAAACGAATAATTCCAAATTAATGTCACCTCAGGTCTTTAAATAAAGCAAAGGAAAGGAAAGAGAAGAAATTTGTATTATTGCAAATTAGAAAAACTGATCCAGAAAAATCAGGGTTTCTAAAAGCCATGTAAATCAAAAATTAATGGTTCCCCCAAATATAATCTAGTTCAGCTTTTTAAAAAATGGTGAAAATCAATGACATTATTATAAGGTATAATGGACAATGAAAAAAGTGTTCTTCCAAATTCAGAGAAAGATAACAAAATTGCATAGATCTCCAACAACGACGTTTCCTTGATGCACCTAAAGATGTTAAGTGACAAACATACTTAAAAGTAACTGACACCTCCATTTCTACCTTAAGATCTGCAGCATTACCACTATCAGCTCCTCACATTTGTTAAAGAGTTTATAAAATTGTTCATTTTATGAACAGCAAATCCATTTTGAGCAAAAAGTTTGGTATACTTTGGTTATCTCTGGAGCAAATCATAAAACATGCTCTAAGTTGTCTTAAAATTTAATGGAACAGGAGACTTCACATCCAGCTATCCAGGATCAGACTTGTTTACCCATCATAAAGAACTAGAAAAAGGGACAAAATACATGAAACAACTGTTTTTGGACACTGGAGACCACACAGCTAATAACTACAATCCCTAAGAGAGGAGAAACAATCACAGCAGGCCATACAATCACCACAGCTTTTGCCTAGAGGCACGTCACAGACCATTCTGGAGGGAGAACCCACACACAGCACAGTGTTCTCACTAAGTCTGTGAAGGGAAGACTGGAATTCAGGGAAGTTCGTGTGGCTGGGATTTATAGGAATGAACCAGACATAAGGAAGCTATACAAAGAGTGAGCTCTAGGAAGCTGCCCAGGAATCTGCTCCAGACAATGACTAAATACCAAATTGCGCACGCATAGCGTGAAATTTCACAAAGTCAGGAAGGAACAACTGAGAAACTTTAATAGCTCACTCAGGACTGAGAGATGTTTGAGCTTCAACCAGCCTATTCTGAGAGGACTGACTGTGTCTCCTCCACTGAGTAGAGACTTGACAAGTATTGTTGCTAACGAGTAGGGGTGAAGTAGCCTTATAGTGAAGGCTCCATCGACGAGCCCTTAAAAACAAGCCTAGAAAGAATCAAGCAAATCCAGAAGTAATTTAACTGTCTTTAGAAATTAAACAAAAGACAATAAAATCAAACACTTGACAACATAAGAATCATGATGCACAATGTTCAATTAAAATCAACAGACTGAAAAGCTGAAAAATGTGATCCAGTTACTAGAGGGGGGAAAATCAGTCAATAAATATGGTTAACATTTTATCTTAAAAGAAAATATACATATGATGGAAAATGTGAAAAAGAACCAAATTAAATTCGGGAGATGAAAAATACAATATCTGAAATAAAAAATTCATTTGATGGCCTCTGTAGAGATTAGACACTGCAGAAGAAAAGATCAGTGAATTTGAAGATATAGCAATATAAACTATACAAATTGAAGTACAGAGAGAAAAACAAACAAAAAAAATAGACAAAACTCCAGTGATTTTTGGACAGTATCAGGCTATCTAACTTAAATGTAAGGAAGAGAAAAATATTCAAAGAACTAAAGCTGAAAATTTTATAATTTTGATTAAAAAACACACACACAGATCCAAGAAATATATACATGAAGAAAACCACACCAAAATCATAATAAAATTGGTAAAAAACAATGATAAAGATAAAGATAAAAATATTAAAAGTAATCAAAGAGAAAAACATCTTATAATAAAATTATCAGTTGATTAACAGATATAACAGTCCTAAATTTTTATTTACCTAATTACAATTTCAGATATATGAAGAAAAAAATGACAGAACCAAAAGAAGTAGACAGACTCAAAATTACAGTTGGATATTCCAGTACCCCTCTCTCATCAAGTGACAGAACAAGACAGACATCAGTAAGAATAAAATCTTGAATAGTAGCATCGATTTAACTAATTTACATTTATAGAATATTATATCCAACAACAGCAAAATTCACATTCTTTACACATGCTCATAAAACATTCAATAAGATAGTTCATATGCTGGGCATAAAATAAGTCACATTTGAAAAGACTGAAGATATACAAAGTACGTACTTTGATGACAAAGGAATTAAATTGAGTCAATAACAATAAAGATATTTGGAAAATTTCCTAACACACTTCTAAGTGATACATGGGTCAAAGAAAAAATGATTAGGGAAATTAGAAAATGTTTAAATGACTAAAAATAAAAGAAAAAAGAGAATTTGCAAGAAAATGTATAGCTCTAACTGCTTACACTAGGAAAGAAAGTCCAATATCAATGAACAAAATTTCCACCCTAGAAGAAAAAGAACCTGAAAAAGGACATTGAAAAAATCTTATACCTAACTCATATTCAATGATGAAAGATTAAACGTTTTCCTCTAAGATTGGAAATGAGGCCAGAAAGAAAGAAAACACAAATTAGCATTAAAAAATCTTTAATTGCCGGTGACATGACCACACACATAGAAAATCCTAAAGGATCTATAAGAAAGTTACTGTAATAAATTGAAGGAACAATCAACATGTAAAAGTTTACTGTCTTTTTATATACTATCGATAAACAATTAGAAACCGCCTTTTCCTTTCCCATTGATCTGCTTTTGCTGTTCCACTGCCAGCTCTCAACTGTTAATTTGGTACTCAGCCTTCTCACATATTATTCAAAACAATACCTTCTGTTTTTCCTAGCTCAGGAAAAGCCTATTACCTAAAGTAGCCTGCAAAAATAACCATGAACTCTTCCCACCCTGTATGCACACTCCTTTGAAGTATGAAGTGCTTCCCATGAAAAGATAGAGTCTGTTCTCTACGCCTTGAATCTGGGCTTTGCCATGTGACTTGCTTTCGCAGATTAGTAAATGTGTCAGAAGCAAAGGCTTGAAAAGCACTGTGCATTCGATGTTACTTTCTCTTCACACTCATTGGAACCCAGGGATCACTGCATGAAGAATCCAAGGCTAGGCTACTGATTGGAAAAAGCACATGGAGCAAAGAGATCATCCCAGCTGAGACCCTCCTGCACCATCCAGCCACAACTAAGCTGCCAGCTGACCATAGAGATAAGCTAGACTGTCTCAGACCCAAAGAAACGCCCGCCCGACCAGCAGATTGTGAGAAATAATGCTTCTGTTAAGATGCTAAAATTTGGGGTGATTTATTACAGGAGTAGCTGACACGTTACTTCTGCTCTCATTTCAGGGGTGAAAGGAAGTAATATGCTCCTAAGGGTTAAGGATAGAGGACGTGTTTATCTGTTCAGGCTGCCATAATGAAACTGACTAAGAAGCTTAAACAGCATATTTTTCTCACAGTTCTGGAGGCCGGAAGTTAGAGGTCAGAGTGTCAGTATAGCCAGTTTCTGGTGAGAGTTCTCTGCCTGGCTTGTGGATGACCACTTTCTCCCTGTGTCCCCATGGGATCTTCCTTGGGACATGATCTCTCTCTTCCTCTTCTCATAAGGCCACTGATCCTAAGGGGTTAGGCCTCCATCCTCAGTACCTCATTTAACCTTAATTCCCTCTGAAAACCCCTATTTTCATATACAATGTCACATCGGGGGTTAGCGCTTCAACATGTGAATTGGGCAGGGGAGAGGAAAGACACAATTTAGTTGACAAGAGAAAAATTCATACTATTATTTTTGTGGCCTACGCTGTATCTACTTTATTCAATGAGAGAAAAAAACATATTTGCCAGAAGAAAATTCTGGAAGGTTCTATGGTCCCTTTATACCGTTAAAAACTATTAAGTAATTAGAAAGCCTAGTTCAAGAAAATAAAGTTGTGAATTTGCTTTAATGTACGATCTTCTGCTCTCTTCCAGGTTGTTGAAAACACTATACTTTAAAGCCTGGAATAACAAAGGGGAGGTGGTCAGCTTTCCATTTCTGCCTGTCTCTCCCATTTATCTGATGCTAAAGGTGGCTTTAGCTTGTATCAGAACAGACATGTTGGAGAAAAGGGTATGAAAAGTTTTACTAGAATTGGAACTTCCATACATTGGCCTTGAGCTCTGAGCGTCCTAATTTGCTGCAGTTTCTGTGACATAGATGGATGCTTATGGGCATTTGGAATTCCTTCCTCAAAACAACAAGTCAATGGCATACCTCCAGACTTTTCCTGGTGAGACCTACCTGCTCCTCATAAATTCTGGCCAGAAGACCATATCTGGTCCATAGAAAATTCTCATTCATCCTTCTCCCCATATTCTGTGCTTGTCCACCTACATCACAGCAGCAGTACTCTGAGCTGTCACCAAAGCATCAGACTTTGTGTTAGCTCATTATAACAACTTATCACAACTGTATTATTTTATAATTCCAGAGATCAGAAAGAGGTCCACAATGTTTTGCTTGTTTAAGATCAACATCCTGGTAGGACTATTACTTCTGAAACCTCTGAGGAGATAGAGAAAACCCATTTCTTGCCTTTCCCGTGTTCTAGAGGTGGCCTGCATTCATTGGCTTATGCCACACTGCTCTAACTTCTGCTTCTATCATCACATCTGGCTCTTCATCCTCTTGCCTCCCTTTCATAAGGACCCCTGTGATTCCATTGGGCCCGCTCATATGATCCAGGATAACCTTCCCATCTCATAATCTTTAACATAGTCACACTTACAAAGTCCTGTCTGCCATATGAAGTAACATATTCACTGTTTCCAGAGATTAAGATGGGGGGGGGTGATTATTTTGCCAACCATGTCTTGTCTTCTTTTACATTTCTTGAGGGGTAAGGGTGATTCAGACCCCAGTTCATTATGCTGCAATTTCAAAGAACACATAGCAGCCTTCTCAGTCTCCTCAAGGAAATCCCTCTCACCAGCCTCGAGGAAAAGGAAGACCATGCCACTCCTTCCCCCAAGGATGGCAACGGCTTCTTCAGAGACCTTTCTGCCTCAGCCACCTGACCTCTTCTTTGAGCCTTAGTTTGTCAGGTGCACACAGAGTTGTAGAACAGGTTCCTTTTACATTCCTTTTATAAAATTTGCATGAAACTTACATTCCATTTTGTATCCTGATATTCATAGAATTGGCACCTCAGTGAAAACTGAGGCAGGAGAGCTCCATTCTAACATCCTGTGTAGAACTATTTGCCTAAAGTAGAAATACGAAATTATAAATAGATCTTCATGAATTGTTAACTTCTTAAAGCATGTCTTCTATTTTGTGGCAGAAAAAAATGTATTTGATGAGTCTAAGAGAATTTCAGTATTCAAAGGTGAATATTAAATGAATAAGTCTATAGAATGCAAAAATATTTTTAGGGACGTATTTTTGCTCCGGAATAGCTTTTCAGTCACAGTTATACTGTTCCTTCTTGAATTAATAACTATCATTCAACCAATCTTCTGTTCATATGAAAAAGAATTTTAGCTAGAGAGCAAATCTCACCTGCAAAATATTAAATGTGGTATGTGATGTCGGCATACTCTATTTTGTCTAACTAAATATATTTTTTTGTTCTTAGACTTCTCTCCAGTAGTATAACGGCTAAAAGGATTTATAAAATCCACAAAATAATGGTGCCATAAATTGTACTGACATTATTATTAGACATTTTTACTTAAAGAATGAGAATGAATTAAAGTTTTTATCCAAAAATGGAACTGCAGCATTTGATTGTCAGATCTGGAGTACTGCTTCCATCAAACATTCCATCAAAAGAGATGTCTAATCTCTAAGAACATGCAAAAAAAAAAAGAGATGAAGGCTCTACTGGTATATTAGTAACAGAAAACTATAGTTTCAACTAAAGACAGCAGGTGATTGGGGAAGAGTCAATGATAGAGTGTATGACCCGGAACTCAGGTAGAAAATGCAGCTAGACAGGAAATATCTAAACCCGAGCACTCAGAAGTCATTAGGAGCATTTGTCTTTAATCCCTCTGGTTTTCTACATCATTTTCTCGGCTTGGAGAGTTACATGGCAGAATATGCAACAGAGAAAGGATCTCGTGTCTTTATCAATCAAGTAACCAGAAGAGACTTATTTCAAATTCCCAGGGAAGAGACTGCATTCCTAGCTTGGGTCATGTACCATTTCTGGAATAATTAACTGTGGCTAGAGGATCACACTGCATGAAGATGGCATCCATCTAAATGAGGAGGAGATGGAAGATTGCAAGAAAGAAAACTAGAGCAAGGCATTCTCCAAGTGTTTGTGAGCAGCAATGCTGAACACTTAAGAGACTATTCACTTCTGGCCACAAAAATCCTATAGGTCTTTGAGGGTAAGTACTTTCAGGGTTGTATTTTGTTTCCTTATTCTGTCTGCAAAAATGGCGCATAACAAGGCCAGGTTTTATAAAAAAGGTGCAGGAGTTAGGGATAATTATAAAAAAGATGCAGGAGTAAAAATTTAAGTACCAAATCCATGTGGTTTTAAACTTACAAAAGAGACAAACCAGAGGACAGGCTGTGACTGATAAACTTCCCTGTTTTCTGTCCCTAAATAGGGCTGGAATTCTACCTGTGAATGGAGCCCATTGAGGGACTCAGCTTTATGTAAGTGAACTTGGCTCCAAATCCTTGCCTCCCTGGGCACCAAGGCTTTCTTTCTGTCCTGTCCCTACATGGATGTCAAGAGCCAACTCCTTTAGTCAACAAAAAGAGCCGAACTTTCCAGATCTGCCATGGTGTCAGCTTGTCAGTTTAACCCTGAAGTCAATGAAATGTATGGAAATCCCATATAAACACCACTTATACCAGTTTGCATTCAATGTTAGGAACTTCTAAGTTGCAATGAACAATCTCTATATCTGACTCAAACTAGTCAGCCTTTTAAAGTTTCCTTTGGTTGTTGATTATGATTCTAAAGCGACAGAGTTTGCTTCAGCTTCTCACAAAGCTAAACTATTTCAGGGACTACTGTATGTGAGAAGATGATCTAAATGTCTTCAGAACCATGGTTAGAACTGTCCTAAATAGCAAGGCGTTCCCAGTGTGCTGCCTACACCAAGGAGTCTCTCAAGCAATGTCCCCTTCAAGTGGGAGCACCTTCTGGCATCTGTCCCTCACAGAACTCACTCCCTAAATTTCTAGTGGCAAGAAAGAACTATCAAAATGAGGAGTTAGAAAATTTAAGCAGGAAAAGTAATCTTAGTGGAAGGGTTAAAAACAAACCAAAAATAATAAACTTTAAACAAGTTTCTCTCTATACTCTAGAGTAAATTAAGGTAGCCTCTTATTTTCTTCAAAATAAAGAAAACATGCAAATATACATATACATACATACACACACACAGTTGACAAGGTTTAGATGGATAAATCATATGGTCTTCATTATTTCCAAATAATGTTCAAAAGGAAACATATAGTTCTAAGTGTACTTTTTAGAAAATAAAAAAAAATGTTTTAATCCTGTTTAAAAAGCTAGAAAAAAGACAGCAGTGGAAAACTCCCAAACTTGAAAATACAAATGGCCAAGAAATATATGAAACAGATGCTCAATATCACTTATCTTAGCAAAATGCAATTCAAAATATCACCTCATACCCATTAGGGAGGTTATTATCAAAAGAAATAGAAAATAAAAAGTATTGTGAGACTGAAGAAATTGGAACCCTTGTGAGTAGTTGGTGAGAATGTAAAATGGGATAGCCCTATGAAATACAGTATGCTGTATTAAAAATAGAATTACCATTTGATCCAGCAACTCTGCTTCTGGATATAGAGCCAAAAGAACTGAAAACAAGGTCTCAAAGTGATATCTGTACACTCATTTTCATAACAGCATTATTCATACAAAAAAGGCAGAAGCAACTCAAATGTCACAGATGAATGGATAAAGAAAATGCACAATACACAGACAATGGAATTTAGCCTTAAAAAGAAAGGGGATTCTGACTCCTGCTACAACATAGATGAACACTTAGGACATTATGCCAAGTGAAATACAATACACCAGTCACATAAAGACAAATACTGCATGATCCCACTTACGCGAGGTATCTAGAGCAGTCAAATGTATAGAAACAAAAGAAAATGGTAGTTGCCCGGGCTGGAAAAGGCAGGAAATGGGGAGTTGTTTAATGGGTAGAGAGTTTCATTTTTCTAAGTCCAAGAAGTTCTGAAAATTGACTACATAACCGTTGTGAATATACTTAATCTTTAGAAAATGAGACTACCAATGTAAACATTTTGAAATGAGAATATTAAGGACATAGAGCAGAAGGAATACTGAATTTTCATGTATTCACTAAATTCCTTTCAAAATGCTGACCATCATGTAATCTGCACATTGACACAAAATCTGGCATTTTTGTTGGGAACCCATCATGCATCAGTGCTTAGCGCTAAGATTTCAAAAGTGTAACCGGGTGGTACTAGAGCTCAGTGTCCGCCACAAGAGGAATCCATCCCGGCGGCAGTGTGCTGATCTGTTCGCCAAACCGGCTCCCCTCCTTCCCGGACACCCAGCAAGGCTACATTTCCAAGCTTCCTGTGTGCTAGGTGCGGCAACAAATGTGTTCTGGTTGATGCCTTCTGGGTAGAAATGGCATGCCATCTCCAGGCCTCAGCCGTCTAACCCTCTAATGGGCAACCCTCCATGCTCTGAGGAAGGAGAGAGAGAAGGGCAGAACCACAAACAAGAGGAAACCTGGGGGAGAACCCCTGGGGACAGCTGTCAGGCTAGGAACACAGGTCAGATCATTACTTCAGCAAGAAGCCTGTAGTGCGGTAAGCCCCTAAAATGCTGCATTTTTGAAACAATTACTTTACCCAGGCTCAACAACAACAACAACAAAAATAAGCAGCAGAAATTGTTAACCACAATTGACCACTAAATAAATTTCTTTTTCTCAGTTTTATAAAGGAATGGATATTGGTAACAAAACAAACACCCTGTTTAGGACTGGAGTTCACTATTTCACAGGAAATGTCTTCCTAGTATAATCTTCAACCTGCGTTGGTACACACGACGCCGCCTGGCCGTGCCAGCAACCTTATCTTGCACACGTTTTCTCATTTGAGCACTCTAAATTTATCTATACAAGCAAACTTTCACTAAAATATTATATGTCAGGACAGAGTGAATGCATTACAAAACTGAAGATGTCATTAGCTGGATTCTTCATGTTGTTGGAACCCGGTTAGAAATGTATCCAAAAAATGTTCTGAAAACATTTTGAATATTTTAAAAATACTTGGACTATTTAATAGGTCTTCATTGGTACCTTCTCAAACCAGATGGCAGCGGCAGATAATGGATTAAACACAGATGTAAAACACACACACACACACGCGCGCGCGCGTGCGCACGCACTCTCTCTCTCTCTCTCTCTCTCTCTCTCTCCACCCCCCACCCACCATTTTGTAAACATGACACAATTAGAAAGACAGTACATGTTTCAAACAGCAGGAAGCAAAAAGTTAACAAAAATCTAATGAGATTTTGGCCAGGAATTAATTCTAAGTATCCAGCTCTGTAAGTGAAAGTGGGGGTCCATCACTGATACATAAATGGGGTTTTCTTAACACTATGGTGCTGTCAACTCACACTAAGCATTCAGCTCCGAGCCGCTGGCACCCCCTCCCTTCTCCCATGAAGGGAGGCTGAAAAAACCTACGACCAAAGGCTGCCTGAGGCTTCCCACTACTGAGTACTCCAAGGAAGGTGGAAAAGAGAGCACTAACAGCACACAGGGACTAAGTGAGTACCTGCCTTATGAGTTGTGTTTATCAATCGATGCCTCCAGTATGGCGATATTACCACTGGCTAGGAGCTGTAATGACCAATGTAAGATGTGGTTCTACATTGGAGGCCTCTAGCTAGGTAGGTTGGGAAGACTCAAGATAGTTAAAAAAAAAAAAAAAAAAAACAGCAACAAAAAAACCCTTATTTATAGCAATCTTATCTGTGTCTAAATCCAAGGACCACGTAGTCAGAGATTTTTAGTATTGACAGATTATAACGTTACAAATTTCTCCTTGAAGGATTTGCTTCACTTACACAGATAAATCTATTTGATGTATTACTTATGCTACACTGAAAAAGAGTGAGTTGATCCATCTGACAGTATGAATGTTGGGGAATTTATGGCAAAGTTGATGAAAGTGATGGAATGACCAAGTTTCAGAAACATTACCCCAAGTTGTTAAGAATTAAATTCTCTTAGATAAGAGCACTGGAGTGAATACGAAAAAAATTAAATGATTCTGGGAATCTGAAGAGAAAACAATTAACATCTGTCTTAAATTTTGGATTGCTGCTGTATGAATCACTCTCCTCGATGATTTAATTGAATTCCTGTATTAAGTGATTTCAACTAATTTTTTTACTTCTTCATTTTTTATAATGCCAACCAACTTCAGTTGGGCATTCTGAATTTGGGGCCTGAAACACAAAGGCCTAGCTGTTTTAATACTGATTTCTCAATAATGAGTAGTCTAAACCTCAGCATCTATATATAAGGTACCATCTGTCTATGAGATTATATCTATTTATATAAATGCATTGAACATAGATCTGGAGGCACATTAAGTTATATGTAGTTACATGTGCAAACTATGCTGAGATTTAGAAATTGGTTACTGCCTATTAATGAGCAGAACTATAAATACATACTTATGCATGGGTATAAATCTAGTCATAAAAATACTCATACACAAACTTAATTTCTAATTACCTAAAAAAAGGTGAGCGTACAACACTAGCAAATAATAAATAACAAGTTATGTGTATAACTTGTATATGTTATACACATTATTATACAGCGTATAACGACATGACTAAAAAGCTTTCTTGGAATAAAAAAATAAATCATGTGTTTCCTTAATTAAAACTCAAACACAATAACTGGGATGAGAATAAAGTTTGGTACAATTATAGATAATAAACACTGTGACGAGCATGAGTGTCTGCCTTCAGGGAGACAGTGAGACGTGGAGCTGGTGGCCTTAGCATCAGGACACACGGTACTGGTCACAGATAATGGCACTAACTGCCGACACGTTAAGAGTCAGGAATTTTTTTTAGACCTCAGTTGCCTAAGTTACTAAATGAAGAAAATGAATGAGCCAACCTCTAAGAAAACTGAAACGTCTCTTAACAGTTTATGATTCTATGAAAAATAGAGAAACCTCAACCAGAGCAACAAACCATAAATCATAAATGACAAAGGTGGGGGGATGCAGGCAATGTGCTATTCACTCCCGACACACAAACACCAAATGTTAATTCAAATACTAAGAACGTAAGGCATAAAATCATCAACTCATCATGGTCTATGCTTTGAGTATCAAAACACTCTGAACATTTTTAACAAAATCTTCACTTTATTCCAAGTATTTGAGTTTATCCCAGGCCTCTACCACTCCACCCCTCCCTTAGCCCTAGCTTCTCTTTCTTCTGTTACCTATGGGAAGTTAGATTTAAAATAATAAATGCTTACTTAATGGTGAACGTTTTCAGGAAGGAAAATTCATCATTTCCTGTGAAGAGGCTGAAAAAAGCAGAGAAGTTCTTTACCTATATGCAGCACTGACCTAGGGGTCACAGAAACAGGTTAAACATTGAAATGACCTTTTACGAAGTTAACAGAGCAAAATGTTAACAGAGTTAAAAGAATTATTCACTTCATTTCTTATTAGTTTACCTTTCATTTCTAAACACCATCCTGCACATACACATCATACCAGGAGACCCTAAGCTGGGTGATGGTTCAATATACAGGCGACACATCTAACCATTTGGTTGCCTCCTCAACCAAACAGAAATGTCCCTAAAACTGACACCTGACAAAAGGCTTAAATAGAACCACCAGTTTGATTCTTGCAAAGCAAAATAATTTGTCTACTGCAATAATCCATTGAAAATGTCTACTGCAAACATCCAATAAAAAGAACATTTACAGTCTAATAGGTGATCTCATGATGTCTGAGAACTACTTTGTGAAAATAAGCAGCACATTTCTCAGATTTTGAGGTTTATCAAGGTAGGCTTGACTCTTCTAGCATTTCTTGAATGTATACTTTTGAATTTGACTGGATTTAAATGTTTGGATGGCTGTAAAAACAGAGCTTAGCTGTGCCAGTCTTTTCAGGCACCTTTGAGCCTATCAGAGGGATGACATGCACCAAGGTGGCAGGGCAGCCCCAACCCAACTTTCAAAAGAGTCCCAGGAATGCACCCCAGTGAGATTGGGGACTGGAGATGGGTGAGGACTAAGTGCAGTGATGACCAATGATGACTTTTGGATCATCAGACCTGTTTTTACCCTTGTAATGAAATTTAAAAAATCAATACCTTAGCATTAACCTATGGAACTTGCTCAATCTTTTTGAAGAAAATACCAGCCAACCGGAGAGCCAATATGAATATATAAAATAAGTGAATGTGAACGTTATATGGTTAGCTCTTCATTTACATTCAAGAATAAATATAAGTGCTGGAAAAAAAAGAAAAAATTGAATAAGAAAATTAAACCCACTATAAACCACTGAAAAGCCATAAAAGTGGCAAAAAATAGTATTATTAGGATCAAAGTGATATGGCAGAAGTAATGAAATTAGCAAAGAGCTTTATAGGCATTTCCATTTTAAAAAACATTCTGGGAGATCTTTTTGAAAACCTGAAGCATTTAAAACTATATTTATAAAATACATCAATCCAAGAGCCCTTAGATTTATATGCCATAATCAGTGAAGCTAATTATGTAAAAATCTGATAACTGCCTTATGTATACGTCTCATTAAAATATCTCAAAGTACATAAACATCATTAAAATAAAACTAAATGTTTCTCTCGCAAAACATAAAAATATAAGATTGACACAATGGCAAACACCTATTTATTGTATTTAAATACAAGTCTGAAATGCTAAGTAGATATTACAAATTTCAGGAAATGACATTTCAAATTCCCAAAATGTCCTGCTGGTGCTCTGACAACTAAAACAATGCTTTAGAGGGTTTTTTTGTTTGTTTGTTTGTTTTTAATTCATAAAAAAAAAGCAACAACTGGAAGATATAAAAGAAGGAAAACCCCAAACTTTGAAGTTTATTTAAAATTCTTTTGAATCCCTAAGGTGGCTGTAAACAGTTTGTTTTTACACGTTCATAGCTTAAAGGAATGTGACTAGCACAGTCTGCATGGATTTCTGCCCAGAAGGCCTCGCCCAGGCTACACAGTGGTCTCGTGTTTCCACAGCCCAGTCCTCACGTTGCCAGTGCCATCCGCACCCAGCACAGGGCCCTCCTGCCCATTGCTTTTGATTGGTCCATTCTGAACGGCCAGGTTGAGGCCGTAAGATTTCTGCTGACTCTCAAGTTCAACTACAGGTGGCTTCCTCAATGCATCTTTTTTACTACTAGTTGAAACTGGCTTTTCCACGTTTCTGCTGCTTTTGGGCAGCGTGCTACAAGCGTCGCTGCTATCTGGCTGGGGTGGGTTGTACTGTCTCTCTCTATAGGCTAAGTAGGCCCTCCGACTCCTCGAGTGGCCTTCGCCACCGGCCGGCCGACTTTTCGGTAAGCCATTCTGCACACTGCCCTCCACACTTGTGGGGACGTCGTACGCGTATTCTCTGAGCACCGTGAGGCGGCTTGCCCGGTGTCCTTTACTTCTGTTTTTATGATGGCGGCTCGGGTGCACGTTGGCTCGAAACTGGACTTCCAGAGGCGCCACGTGCATTTTAATATCGTTGTCCACCGAGTGTTCCGTCAGGCTGTTATCGAGCTGAGGCGTGGCGTTCAAAGGCAGGGAGTTGCTGTGGCACTGAGCTGCGGCGGCCTGCAGGTTTGTCAATTTGCATCCCTGCGAGGAGTTTTTGAAGCTCGACGCGCTCTTGTTCGTGCACGACGATTCCGCGCTGCTGTTGGTGCACTTGGGGGCCTCGCCATTGGTCCCGCCCGAGCTGGGGGGCTGCACGTTCACCTGCACCGAGTACGCGCTGCGGCCGGGGCAGCAAGTCAGGATCCAGGCGAGGCGGACGTCCTCGCGCCGGACGCAGTGGTGCACCACCACGAACGCGCTGAGGCTCAGACACGCCGCCGCGAAGAAGAAGCTGAAGACCAGGTCCAAAGGGTAACACAGGGACACGGCCAGGGCCCCAAACACCCACAGCGTGACGTACAGGAGCAAGGCGAGGCCGGCCCCCAAAAGCTGGGCACGGAACGTGTGCTCGTTCTCCAAGGCTGACGTGGAAATCAGAGACAAGGACATCGAATCCGGATGGCCCACTTCGCCGTGTTCGTGGGCTGCCAGCCGCTGCTGCTCCTCCGTGGGCTCCTTCAGCTCGTATTTGCGCTCAGGATGTCTCTTCAGCTGGATAAAGATGCTCAGAAAGTACATGCAGTTTACGAAGGTGATGAAGCTGGCAGGCCCGTAGAAAGCTCCCAAGGACGGTTCCCACGCCATCCAGCAACTAGGGAAGAAAATGGGGAACCGGCTCAGATGCTACGCATGGCAATAAAGTGTTTATGAAACTGCGATCAACTTTAGCGCCTGGGGAACAGTTCACAGAGAAGCAACTGAGTCAGGGACACAGAGAACACAAACCACTCACTAGGGCGCCCCAGGCCGACTGCCGTAATTCTTGATGTTTGCTGCCGCCGTGATGCCGCAGACGATGACGGGTATACCGCCCCCGATCAGGTAAAACCTAGGAGGAGGAAGGACAGAATAACCAACCGCTCAGCATCCTATTGGTTAAAGTGTGAGCATCGCAGTATCTGTGCTGTAAAAATCACTCCTTAAAGATGTATGATTCCTATTCCAATAACAAGTTGAACGTTAAGTTTTTGGAGAATGCTTTGATAGCAATAACCTCTTTCACGATCTTTAGTTCCTGTTTAGATTTCCTGCTTTTTCAAAGCACAAGGTCTACCAGTTTCCGAGCTGAAGAAAGCTAATCGGCTGCTGCCACCCTGTGGCCAGGCGAGGTAGCACGCAGCTACAGCGGGCAGGTTTCGGTTTATTCTTTCTCTCTCTTTTAGGAGGAACTGGTTTCTTTTAGATTGAGCTAGTGAACTGGAAAGTTAGTCCATTCCAGAATGGACTTTTAGATCTCACTCTGCCCTAGCTGAGACAAAATATGTATCAACATATTATTTATTCATGTCTGGCTAAGCCTGCACGTCCCAGGACATTCTACTGCCGTGTACGCTCATCCTCAGTCGAAAAGTACTTGGATCTCGGCAGCTTCACACAGTGCACAGGCCCCTCCCGGCCCCTTTCCCACGGACTTGCTGGCGACAGCAAGACAAATGACGGTGCAGTAAGAACTGAGGGAGACACAGTGGTGGCTGGTCCTACAAACACACACTTTTTTTGACCTCCAGGACTTCCAGTTAATGACTAACCCTTATTTTGTAGCTTTAAATCTTGTCTCCTGCCTCTTACTTTTCAGCCTATAATATATACAAGCTCTCCCCTCTTCTAGAACTTTCCTTGACCTACCACCTTCTTTCTCTCCCATGCTCTAAGCTGCACGGCCAGTATTCAAGTCTAGGCAGTCCAGTTTGCAAGTCCGTTCCTTCACTTTCAAAAAATCACTCAGCAACTTTTTGTTATACCTATGCTTCATTCAATTTATATTTAATAAACATTTAACATAATACAGTAAAGATATTAGATACCTGAGCATTGGTCTTGGTGGAGGTGGCAATTCATCGGGATCCTGGCATCTTTTAGCTTTTTTAGTGACTTGTTTATAAATATTTCGAGCTGTCACTCCTACCCATAGTACTGTAGCAAGGGTGGAATAATGAAGAATTATTCCAACCTAGAAAGAAGATTGAAGAATATATAAACTAAAAGGAAAAAAAAAAATCCCCTTTTTAATCAAAGTGTAGTAGCTGCTAGTAAGGTTTAGCAAAAATACTGGTAAATAACTTTTGAGAATCTCAGAAACAGTATGAAGGTATTTTTTAATGATCAACGTTGCCTGCTAATGAAACAGAGGAAACACTGTAACAGACGTATAATAAAGGATCATGTCCTTCAATAGCTAAACCAACAGCTGGATCTAGAAGCCCACAGACTATAACTTATACCCAAGATGACTTTTCATACACCACAGAATTAGTTCCTGGACAACAATATACTAAAGGCACGTTTCTCCTCGATGCAACGTTATAAATCAGTGTTCAATTTCTAAAACCCATTTTAAGGAGGAATGTAGAGGGCAAAAGTCATATTACACAGAATAGGCTTCAGAGTAAAAGGGCTGAGTTCTAAACTCAGAGCTTTTCTATACAGTAATGGTAAGAGAATGATGTAACATATTGGTGGTTAAGAAGATAAGTTCTGGAGTCAAAAATTTCTGTGTGACTTTAAAACCAGGATCCACCCCTTTCCTGCTGGGACTCCTTAGTAAATCACATAAATCTCACGCACTGTTTTCCTTACTTGTAAACTGAGACTAACATGAAAGTACTGTGAGGTTTCAAATAAGATAGTCGATATAAAGCATTTATTTAGCACAGTGTCTGGTACATTATAAGCAATTAACTTTTAAAAATCTATATATTATTATTTATTAGGCATGTGGTTTTAAGAAAATGTTACCCCTTTGAACGTAACTTTCCTTTTTAATTACTGTTATTTTAAAAACTATTATTAAAAATAAAATCTAAAAGAATACATAAAAATAAATACTGGTTTTCACAGGGAACAGAAGAGCAGTGCCAGAGGTGTGGACCAAGGAGAGTGAAGGGTGGGAGAACTGGATGAAGGGCATCAAAAGGTACAGACTTCTGGTTATAAGATGAGTAAGTCATGGGGATGGAATGTCCAACACGAGACCAGAGTTAACAATACTGTATTTCTTATCTGAAAGTTGCCGAGAGAGCAGATTTTAAAAGTTCTCATCATAAGAAAAAAAATATATAACTATGTATGGTGATGGATGTTAAAAAAAAACATTGTGGTCATTTTGCAAAATATACATATATCAAATCACTCTGCTGTACACCGGAAGCTAATACAAATGTCTATTTCAATCATATCTTAATAAAACAAACAAACAAAAAAGAAAACTAACTTTACTCATTTGAAAAGTAGAAGGGATTATCGAAACCATCTGTAGGGTTTTTGTAGGGACTCAAAGGGCGTAATATCTGAAATATAATAATTGCTCAGTAAACAGTGGATAAGTATAATATATGTAAATAATTATACTAACTGAAATTCTTCCCAGGGGAGTGATGGAGCGGGAGCATGTATAATTTATCAATACAGCCTATGATCAAAACAATTCTGGTTAAAAATAAAATTCTAGATGCAGATATATATGGGACTAAAGGAGGTTTAAAATCTATTTTAAGAAAAATAAGTGCATGTGCCATTGGCGCATCAAGGACCTAATTCATTTCTCATCCGACTAATTACTTGCTATCCTTCTGGAACATCTTATATAATTATTATAGGTAAAATGCTATTAATAAAAAGTCCAAGGGACAATTTTTCATTCTAAAAGAATGGCTCGCCAATCTCAAAATCAACTTCATTGACATTATCAAACCTACATTAATAATAGAAGCATTTAGACTGTCCATAGTTCATCTGAAATGAGAACCAATCTGCAGCTAAATCCTAGTGACACGAAAGCTCAAGCATGTGCAGGGCAAAAACCTAGGGTAGTCACTGTCCTTGCATTGACTCTGTAAGTGCTGAGAAGGTGGATCCAGCTTGGTCAAGTGAGAAAAGTCAGTTATATTTTTCTTAAGAGTGGCTCCTTGGTTGCCATTAGCTTCACTGACTATACTGTAAAAGCAAGATATACAGGTAGAAGTGGAACTAAAAGCATAAAATAATCCTTTGAGCTATCTAGAGTCGCATCAAAGACTGCAAATATAAACGGTATAAGTAAATTTGGTATACAGAAACCAAAACATTCAAGACAAATCACTAACACTGACTCAAAATAGCAGGCTCTAGTATTGCTGGAGTTTCTCTGATGCCCAGGTCAAAAAAATGAGACAAGGCTATAAATTAGTTTAAAAATAAAAATATTTTCAACACAAGAGGAGCAATTATACATTTTTTTTATTAATGTATAATTGACACAAATAACCTATTAGTCTTAGGCATATATCATTGTGACTTGGTATTCATATATGGTACAAAATGATCCCTACAATAAGTCTAGTTACTTCTATCACCAAAGTTATTATATTATTGGCTATATTCCTTATGCTGTATATTACCTACTCATGAATAATTTTACAATTGAAAATCTATATTAATCCAGTTACCTATTTTGACTGTCCCTCCACCACCCCCCCCGCTACACACACACACACACACACACACACACACACACACACACACACTGCTCTCTAGTAACCACTAGTTTGTTTCCTAAAAATTCCTAAAAATTTTATGGAACTACAGAAGACCCTGGATAGCCACAGCAATCTTGAGAAAGAAGAACAAAACTGGAAGTATCACGTTCCCTGACTTCCAACTATACTACAATGCTATAGTAATCAAAACAGTATAGTACTGGAATGAAAACAGACACACAGATAAATGGAATAGAGAACTCAGAAATTAAACCCTTGTATATATAGTTAATTAATCTACGACAAAGGAAACAAGAACATACAATGAGGAAAAGACAGTCTTTTCAACAAACAGTGTTAGCAAAATTAGACAGCAACATGCAAAAGAATGAAACTGAACCACTATCTTAAACCACACACAAAAAAATAAATTCAAAATGGATTAAAGTCTTAAATGTATGACTTGAAACCATAAAACTCCTAAAAGAACACGTGGACTGGAAACAATCTGAGATGACATGGGTCTTAGCAATATTTTTTTGGACCAGTCTTTTCAGGCAAGAGCAGCAAGAACTAAGATAAACAAATAAGACTATATCAAACGATAAAGCATTTGCACAAGGAAACCATCAACAAAATGAAAGGCAACTTACTGAATGGGAGAGGATATCTGCAAATTCTACATCCAATAAGGGGATAGTATCCAAAGTATCTAGAGAACTTACCTCATTTAGTATCAAAAATACAAATAACCAATGGAAAAATGGGCAGAAGACTTGAATAGACATTTCTCCAAAGAAGACACACACAGATGGCTCGCTATCAGGCACATGAAAAGATGTTCAACATCATTAATTATAAGGAAAAAGCAAATCAAAATCTCAATGTGCTATCACCTCACCGCACACCTGTGAGAATGGCTATTATCAAAAAGAACAAGCTCCGGCGAGGATGTGGAGAAAAGGGAACCCTCATATACTGTCAGTGGGACTGGCAAATGGTATAGCCCCTAAGGAAAACAGTATGGCAGTTGCTCAAAAAATTAAAAGCATATGATCCAGCAATTCCACTCCTGGATATTTATCCAAATAAAATGAAAACACTAATGTGAAGAGATGTATGCACCTCTGCGTTCACTGCAGCATTATTGGCAATAGCCAAGATATGGAAGCAACCGAAGTGTCCATCAATAGATGAATGGTAAAGAAATGTGTGTGTGTGTTTGGTATTTGCATACATATGCATACATTAGTAAATTAGTGTATTCCAACAATATTAGAATATATACGATTGAATACATATATACAATGCAGTATTACTCAGCCATAAAACTAATGAAATCTGGCCATTTGCATGAATGGACCTAAAAGGTATGCTAAGATCAATAATTCAGACAGAGAAGGACAAATACTGTATAATTTCACTTACATATGGAATGTACAAAACAAGAGAGAAACGGATTCTTAGATACAGAAGAATTTTCTTGGTTTGATTCAAGAAGGAAAATGCAACCTTTAAATTTTGAAGTGTTTTCTATGACATTTCAAAATTTCTAGTAGAGAAAGTATTCTTGTCTTTTAGAATAAGGTACTTCCCATTGTATTCCCCATCAGATAGTTGGGCTATACTTGAAATACAACCTGTCACAATTTATTTGAAAATAAATCAGAAATATATGTGAAAAGTGTGGAAATCGTTTGGAAATAAGTGATCTGAATTATATAGCATGTAAATGATTCATTAAATGCAACAGATCGTTAGTTAAGAAAGTTCCCTTACCTCAGGACATCAATTTTCCAAGCTGCACTATGGATATAAATTAATTATCCTAAAGAATGGTAGTTTATATATATGCTCTCTAGCCATAAACTCTCACATACTGGAGACAAGACGTTATAACAATTATATTTTTAACCTCTAAGAAACCTAAGATAGTGAAGCATGCGTAACAAGTGTGCAAAGAAAAAAGATCTTTAATGCTCATATAATTACATATGAATTATATAACAAAATTAAAATATTATTGAATGTCTCCTAGCATCACTATTCAGTTAGTGTGAATAACCTTGAGTTACAGACAAGGAGACTGAGGCTGAAAGAACTTAAATCATCCTCCAGAGGGTCACCTGGTCACCTGCAGGGCTGCAACTCAAACTCAAGTCTGCTGGCTTCCAATGTCCGTGCCCCTTCCATTACGCCATGCTGTTCTTCACTAAGTAGTCAAACACAGTGATGGGGAGTGAGGGACACTCAAGAGTCAAAGAGACATTTGAACCATGCCCCTGTCACCCAACAGCCCCAGTAATTTGGGCAAGTTGTTTCTATTCTTAGATTCTGTATCTGTACTTATAAAATATATGAGTAAGAAGTACGTTCTAGGGTCAATGTGAAAGTTAAGATAACACATTTGCAGTAGTTGGCAGTTAGAAAGCTCATAATATTCCCTAATTAATTTTTTCCCAGTGCGCCTCACATCCCATTTCAGCAGTCCCCTAGATAACAGATATAAGAGGACACCTGAGAAGGGCGGCTGGCACTATATTTAGTTGATTAAATCATGGACTGGTAGAGCACCAAGGTCAGTTAAATGAGATCCAGCCAAATCCTTACTCTGCATAGCTAAGGAAACCAGGGATCAGAAAATTAACGATCAAGCAATTACTTGGCGGGGACATCACGACCCAGAAACCCAGATCCATTCCAACCTTGAGTCAATAGCCAATGCTCCTCCGTCACTCAGCTTCTTAGTTCTCCTTCAGGTCCTTGAGGAAAAGTGAGTTAAAGACTAAAGAAAGCTCCCAAAGTGCCACCTCAAACTGACTTAAGGACCAGGGTAGGGAGGACCTGGCTGGTGGCACCTATCGTAACCTCAGCCAATCATTGTAGGGAGGAAACTGTATGGGAACCAGTCCACACTCTTCATAAAATATGTGAGCTCTAAAAGGGAGATAAGAAAGACAAAGCTATACCAATTATGTGCACACATAAAAATGTATATAAAAGATGTACACTTCAGGGTTCTGTTTTAGAAATGAAAGAATCATAATGACTGCTTAACACTAGTTCAACCCATTATTTTGCAGAAGGAACATTAAGCCCCTACCAGGAGAAGTGACTAGTTACATAGGCTGTTCTGGAAGACAGAGAATTAGAACCTGCCTACTAGTGTCTGGAGTCCCAGGTCTGTCCTTTTTTGCATTCCACCACTCGCCTAGGCTGGGCGCTGGATTAAGTACATATTACAATAGCAGAGTGAAGCAAGTCAGGTCTGAGTCAGAAATAACAAGAATGAGGTTATGTCTTTCACAGAAGGGGAGAACATAGTAAAAACAGAAGAAAACAGTAGGTGGAAACATACAAAGACTTGCCTTTCCCTCTTCAGGTAAATCTTTAACAAACGGGCATTTGTTTCAGTGGCCCCCAAAACTCAATGCGATCCCTCTTCTTTTCATTCTAGAAATGGTATAAAATACTGAAAAGGCAGGCATCTTCACCACGGCCTCTTTCTATTCACGTCCTTCATGAAATAAATGTATGTGTCTGCTATAGGAAGTCAATAAATATTTTTAGATAAAACTGAGACTATGACGACCACGGTGAGTTGCGTACTCTTGGTAGTCTGTGCTTGAAATGGAGGCCTCTTTGTTCATTCATCCAGCAAATATTTACTAAACTCTTACTACGGTGAGATGCTGTGTTGGTCCCTAGATCGAATCAATGCAATTCCTGCCCCTGCAGAGCTTAGAGTCCAGAGAAAATAAACAGGTAAACACCAGTCAAAGCTCTATAGGCACCATGGAATTTTAATAAGCATCACTGGATAATGAGGGGAGGTGAAAGACAGTATTTCTGAAACAGCAGCAATGAACTGAGACCTATAAGATAAGTGGGAGTCAGCCATGAGAACAAGGGGGAAAGACAGAACAGATTATCTTCTGTGTATGTACTAAGTTGATCTGAGATCCATTCCCTGACTTCTGGTAGGCTCCATACATGGTTGTTTTCAAATGTACGGTAATAGCCTAAGCCAGGGAAATTTTCTGCACAGCTGAGAGGTAATTCCATCAATAATAAGAGCAGAGTAAGAGCTAACATCTATTGGGCACTTACTGTATACCAAACAATCTCCAGTCCTTTACTTCTCTCAACCATTCTCACACATACATTTCAAACAATATCTTAGATATATAATAGTGAATTAATCATCAACCTGAGGTTCATGATACATGTTAATAAATAGGCCAAGTATGTCCTGTCTTTTAATATTAGATGTTTAATTAGTATTGTTAATAAATATCCAAGAATTACCAGCAAGACAAAAGATAACAGCATCTTGGGAAAACTTGTATTGAATATGATCCCCTCACCCAGAGTAACCATTACCTTGGATCCTAGGTGTATCACCTCCTTGCTTTCCTTGTGTGACAGTTTTATTGCACACTTCATTAAAAGTGTGCTGTTTCACTTTAGTTACTTTTTATAAAAAAGATAACAGGGTGAATGTAATTTATGGGACTAAGACATACTCATAGCTACACATTATAATTCATTAGTTTTGACTCGTATAATATCACAATTTGTTCATTCACTAAGTGATGGGCATTTGGGTTGCTTCCAGGTTTCTGCTGCTGTGTATAGTGCTATAAATATTCATATGCACGTGCATGCTCACATGGACCCCTCTGCTACAAACTCACCCTCTGAGCCCATGACTGGAACTGCTATGTCCCAGGTGAACGTTTAACTTGAGAAGGTAAAGCCTCCCAGATTCATCCACTTACATTCCCATTGGTATAAAAAGATCCTGTGGATCTACATGTTCAATACCTGGCATTCTCAGGCTTGATTTTTGCAGACCAAAAAAAGGCATAAAACTAACTAACTGTGGTCTTAATTTGCATCTCCGTGACCACCAATAATGTTGAACAACTTGTCAGGTGTCTACCAGACCCATGTATTTATTCTTGCATGAAATGTCACTTTTTCTACTGGGTTTTCAGTAGCCTTATCACTGATTATATTTCTAATATATATATATTTTTTATTCTAGCGCATTCAGAAGCATGGATCAAGAATTTGAAACTGTCCACTGAAAGATGAATGGATAAAGAAAATGTGTGTACATACATTCAAGGGTGTATTTATTCAGCCATTTAAAAAAAATCCTATCACTTGCAACAATATGGATGAACTTTGAAGACATTATGCTAAGTGAAATAAACCAATTACAGAAGGAAAAATACTGCATCATTCCATTTATATGAGGGATCTAAGTATGTAATCAAGGTCACAGAGACAGAAAATAGAAGGGTTTTTGCCAGGAGCTGGGGGGCGGGGTGGAGAAATGGGAAGCTGTCATTCAATGGGTGTAGTTTCAATCACACGAGATGAAAAAGTTCTAGACATTTGCTATACTTAGAGTTTATATTGTACACTTAAAAATTTAAGAAGGTAGATCTGGTTATGTATTTTCTGCAATTAAAAAAAAAAAAGGTTAAGCAAACTACCCATAAAACCAGTAAACAGAACTGAGATCCAAATCTAGGCACTGTGAGCTCTCAATTACTGTGCTGCTTTGCTGTCATGCCTATGAAAAACAATACGTGAATACAGATATAAAATTTTACATATTTTCCAATCATATATTGAATAGTTTTAATTTTTATACTTATTCTGCAAGAATACTATTCACTAAGGCTACATATATGATCGTTTATTTAAATTAAGAGTTGAGTATTTTTAACTTCTTCATATTTATCACACCTAAGAAGATTCTTCATTTACATCTTAGGGTTAAATCTTTTCCTAATTCCTATTGTTTTCATCAACAAATAACTTTTAAAATCCTATGTCAGATAAAATCACTTCTCCTTCAGCCAACGTTAGGATTTTATAAATTTTTTAAAATTAAACGTTCAGCATTATAACAAACAAAACAAGTAGCAGAGTCCAAAGACAGACCAGTTCCTTAAATCACACATTCAGCTGTGAAATGACAATTGGAAACCTAAGTATACTGGAAAACTGTTTAAGTGACAGACACTGGATTTAATTTTAATTAAAGAAAAAAAAACTTTAAGGAAACAGTTTTCCTTTACAGTTAATAAAACATATGAAATTACTTTCCAGTATCAACATTTTTCTTCCATTTCAGCCCTTCCCTTGGACTTACTGCTTGGCAGACACTGGCATTTCTGGTTTGGGTTATTCCTCCCACGAAGACCACACAGGTCAGGAAAATATGAAAGCACAAGTTCACAAGCATGTGCCAGCCCTTGAGACTGATTCTAATTAAACTGTTAAAAGAAAAAGGAAAATGCTAATATTTAATTTAGTACATTTGAAGCAGGACACTGTAATATTTGTCTGCAAGTGAACAACTGCAATAGCATAAAATGCCAAATTTAAATGTTTAAACATTTCATTTAAAAAACATATACATTCAAACACACACACACACACACACACACACACACACACACACACACACACATCCTGAGAAATCACTGAACTCAATACAGTTTAAGATTTACCTTTATGTATTAAAAAGGACAAGTCATTTATGGAACTACTGTAACCACTGAAGGCCAAACAAATTCTCCATAATAAGAAACATGTGGCTTTTGCAGTTATGACGCTTTATGACAGAGGAATCACTTGCTTGCTTTCTACAGATTTCCACGAGGTGCCAATCTCTATTTTCCTGACCTGTGTCTACTCAGTGCTTTTCCTCTTGGCCTCTCCTAATGAAATGTTGAAGTCTGTCTTTTTTATTATTATTATCGAAATCTTTTGTTTCTTAACTAAATGTCAAGAAATGTCATATATGTCCAGCTTAAAGAGGAAAATACATTCCACCAAAACCTCTCGTAAAGTGAATTTCTGCTTAGCACATCCTTTCAGGTCACTGTTTCCTGCTATAAAAATGACTTTCTGCAGCTCTGTTTCCAATGAACAAAAACCATATCCCATGCTTAAATGCCACACATGTTCTTTAAAATGCCATCTATAAAATAAAGACTATCACGACAGGTGAAAACTCATAAGCCAGGAATAATGGCACAGGTTGGTTCTGGCGGCCACCTCTGCAGGTAACGCGCCTCCACCAAACCTCACCCCTGCTGCCCCTGCGTTCCACCTCCCAGCCTCTGATACGTACCTCTCATCCCTTCCTAGATACGAACCCAGCAAACTGCCTGAGTACCGTAAAAGATGAATTTAACATCTCACCTACTAATTATATATATCTCAAACTGCATAAAATGAACAAAGCCTGTATGTATTCTAAAATCACGGTTCTTACTTTGGAGAGATGGCATGGTATTGAACTTAACTTTATCCTAATTAAATGTCAAATCATCTCTGGTACGTCTAAGTTTTATTTCTTACCTGTGATGGTAGATGTAACTGACGATGACTGCTAGGAGGCATAAGAGAAGAATGACAGCAGTGGTGTAAATCACAGGATGCAGGAGGCTGGCTGCCTGGGTATACAGTTCAGAACCTGTCAAATCCTGAGAGGAAAAAAAAAAAGCATCATTCTAGTACTTTTCTGAACATAATAACTCCTGAGATTTTCTCCAGTGACTAAAATAGAGTGATAAACAAAACTCTGGTCCTTACACCTCTTCATTTTTTCCAAGGACTAATAATGTTTTATGCTATTTTCCTCACACCTTACTTTGCTTTCCTAATTTCCACTGTGTTATACGTATGGTATATATGCTTAAGGGGTGTGCGTGTGCATGTGTGTGTCTGTGTGTGTGTACATACTCTTGTTCTACACCGTCTACTCCTGTCCTACACCTGCTCTATAAATCTGAATATTGACGTTGCTATGAGGGTGATGGAGAGAACCACAGATCACGTGTGGGTGATTCAGAAGGGGTAACCCCAGACTTCACCCTGTTTAATGCCCTTTCACCCCACTTATCACTCCACATAGTAACGAGCTGATAAGGCACAGAACAGCAGTATCTCTACGTCGGCAAAGACTAAACAGACCTTGCTAACCACCTGCAGTCAAGTTCAACAAATATGAACGGACTAAACACTGTGCAAGGCACTGGGGACATAATGAGAACACAACCGTCCTTGAAGAGCTGGAAGTCATGAGGGAGACAGATGCACACTCAGATCACAACAATGTTGGATGAAGGTTAAGGGCAGCCCCGGTACGGGAGCAAAGAGCTCAGAAATCAATAACAGTCAATAATAATAGCAAGTCCCTTACAAGGCATCAGCAGTAACCCAGGCACCGTGCCAGCACTTCACAGAGTGACCCTGCGAGCTGCATAAGATTAGCCCCTTTTTATAGCTTGAAACACTGAGGCAGAGAGAGGTTAAGTACTTGAGGATTAGACGCGGCTGCCACGTCTGGGCTCCCAAACGCCATGCGTTTGACAGCACCTCCCTAAAAGGAGAAACGGGGACATCTTAAGGCTTCCTTCCTTTTAAAGGACCGAAGCTGACTGGGAAGATGCCTCCAGCCTGGCCAGGCCCACTGTGCCAGAAAAATGGGGTTACAGAAGTCAGAAGCTGTAGACGCAACAGATGCTGTCCCTAGATCGTTTCTAAACGGACTCTGAAAGCTTGAGACAGTGCCCGAAAGGAGAAAAGCTAGATGACAAAAGGACGGGATGGATGGGAGGCAGGAAGAGGAACTCAGCAACGCAAGGAAGGAGGGGGCAAATTCTTCTCCCAAAAATCAAAAGTTGACAGTAGATGATAATAGATCTTAAATGCTCCAACTAGAACATCTTAACAAGCCCTTCTCTGTAATAGATGGTTAACAGAGGTCCATGGGCAACTGGAGAGGACAAGAAAAACTGAATTCCAGCCTGAGCGCCCCACTACACCGCAATGCATCTCAAACCTGTGATCCATCTAACTACTTGACAAGCGTTAACGGGGTGCCTACCTCGACCAGGCTCTATGCCAAGCACTGGATATTCACGGAAATGGGGAACGTAGTCCCAGCCCTTGAGGGCTGGCAGTCTGCAAACAAAATACCCGAAAGGGAAACTATAAGAGAAGAAGCCTTTGACCACAAATTCTGATCAGCTGGCCTCTGTGAGATGCCCGCAAGACTAATCCATGGCCTCAGTGTGTTTGCATTTTGCTAACAGTCTGGAAAGTCAGTGGGAAAATTAAAAAAGATGTACTTGGGGGCAAGGAGAACCAGTAAGATACTAGCAAGAGTAGACAGGCTCTCCCCTCAGCTTCTGAGATGAGACCATCCCAGTGCAGAATAACTGAGGCTAAACTTCCAACATCTAGGATTCAACATGAGGATTCTAGCTTCCTCCATGCATGGCCTGCTTTATATTCCTCTAGGAAAATGCCAGTGGCATGTCTCCACAGTCTTTGGCAGAGTAATAAAATATAAGCAGCTGGATATTATCTAATAAAACATCAGAGTGCCGATTCAGTTCTCAAAATATATTACATATAACATTTACATGAAAAAAAATCAACATTTTTCAAAAGCTAAATGAATAGGACGTAGTATGAGAAAGAAAACAGATTTTGAACCAGGACAATGACTCATAATTCTAAGTTACGAGTGAAGAAAAAGACGTGTACTACTGTCATCAGTCACTGGTGGGCACTGCTTTGGCAGAGACATTCCTGGTTGTCAAAACAAGCTCACCTGCTCCAGTGAAAGGAGAGGCTATTACACAGGTAGTTACTAACCACTGACCAATAAAGAATTTTAAAACCTCTCTTAGCTTTCCAGCATTTAAAACCAATCAACCAC
This sequence comes from Macroglossus sobrinus, assembly GCA_004027375.1. NCBI lineage: Eukaryota > Metazoa > Chordata > Mammalia > Chiroptera > Pteropodidae > Macroglossus > Macroglossus sobrinus. The sequence continues at coordinate 358,937 of PVKZ01001042.1, read as the reverse complement.
CCACCCACCAACAGCAGCAGCAGCTAACTGGACTGGGCCTGTGTGTCCAATATTCCCTGGGGTTTACAGACCCCTGCTATAAAGGGAACAAATAAGACATGAAAGATCTCCTATCCTGAGGGCACAAAATTCTTGAGCATGTACGAGTATTTAAGACAACTGAAAAGATTAGGATAGGAAAGATGTTAAAGATCTCCAGGAAGAGATAAAGTAGAAATGTAAATCAAAACTGTTTTTAATTACACTAGTAAACAAATACAGGCTTTGTGATACTGTAACTGAAACATTGCTAAGTACACTGTCCAAAAATGGCCACTAGGAGACGCCCACGAGAAGAAAATGTGAAACTGTCGTTGGCATTTGCAATACAGTGATAAGACAGCAAGTCTGTCTGTGCTGTGGGCTGACAGGAGGACAGCCCATCACTAAACTAAAGGGTGATCATAATCGCTCTTCTTTATATGGGAGAAAGTTTAAGAAAATAACTGAGCTCGGAAGTGAAAAGTTTTCCACAGAAGTTAAGTGCATGAATGCAGAGTATCAGAACACCCGAAAGTGTGTTTAAAAAAAATCACAAAGATGGTTCTTATTAAAGATCCAAATAAATGGGAGAGTTCTTCAAAATCTGTTTTCCTCGACAGACAGATTCACACATTTACCAGTTACTTCTAACTTGAGAATTACTAAATTTAAAAATCATGCAAGGAAAAACAAAAATCACTGGCAGTTTTAAATAACTCATCAGCATCATATCAACAAGGATAATTATAAACCAGTAACTACCTAAATTCTCCAGCATATGAACAATAAAAGTTAAATATACATATATTATACATTATCTATCTATCTATCTAGATATAGATATATATAGAACTAGATATAGATATAGATAGATAGATAGATAGATGTAGATACATATATATCCCCTCTGGTAGAGTATAAAGGATTATAAAAGAGTTTACCAATAAAATAAAATTCAAAAACAGATCTGAAATCAGAAATGTAACCTCCCCCCAAAAGAAAAACAAAAAAAACCACCACAGACAGACTTGATAATTTTTACTTTTCCTTTAAGAAACAAAAAATAACTTAAAAATTTTACTCCCCCTACATTACACCATCCACAAAAGTCAATTCCAGTCGAATCATGGACCTTAATGTGAAAGATAAAACATATCAAAGCTTCTTAAAGAAAACAAAGGAGGATATCTTCATGACCTTGATGCAAGTAAAGATTTCTTAAACAGGACATAAAAAGCACTAACTATATATAAAACACTTTTTAAAAAATCAAGAAACTGTTCATAAAAAGACAGTGTTGAAATAAAAAGGATGAAGGCATTTCATAAGCTAAATGTTTGAGTTCCCTGCCTGGAAAAAAAAAAAAAACATTCACATATATTGAAATCTAATCCCAAAGTAATGATATTAGGAGGTGAAACTTTTGGGAGGTGATGAAGTCATGAGATGAAAACCCATTCCCAAAGGGAATTGGTGCTCATATAAAAGAGACCCCAGAGAACCCCCTTGTCCCTTCCACCATGTGAGGACAGAAAGGGGGCCCTCACCAGACACCAAACTTGATCTTGGACTTCCAGCCTTCAGAGTTTTAAAAAATAGATTTCTGTTACTTATATAAGCTACATACTCCACGGTAGTCTGTTCTAGCAGCCTGAATGAATTAAGACAGGCATGGACTGGAAGAAGACATTTGTAACATATAAATCCAACAAAAAGCTTCTACTCACTATTTACAACAAGAATCCCTGTAAGTCAATAAGAAAACAATATGCAACCAAATTAAAAACAGGTTATAGTTAATAATAGTATGGTAGATCTGAAAGTTGCAAAGAGACATCCTAAAAGTTCTCAACACAAGAAAAAACACCTTTCCTTTTCTTCTTCTTCCTTTTTTTTTTTTTTGGTATCTATACTGGATGATGGATGTTAACTAAATTTACTGTAGTTATCATTTCACAATACATATAACTCAAGTTATTGTGATGTACACCTAAAATTTAGTATTGTATGTCAATCATATCTCGATAAAACTAAAAGGAAAAACATAAAAGTCAAAGATAATGACAAAAAATAGGCAAGACTTGAGGAAGAACATCACAAAAGGGGAAATCCAAACCAACAGTAAGAAAATGCGCTGGCGCTCAACATCATTAGTCACTGGAGTGAGGCAAATGAAAACCACAATAATCTAACAAAATAGTACCACCAAAGACTAAAACTGAAGACTTAAAATACCAAGCACTGGCAAGGATGTGCAGCAACTAAAACTCTCCTTACGGTGAGACTGTAAACCAGTACAACCACTTTGGTCAACTCTATGGCATTATCTACTAAAGCTAAATATAGGGATAGACTACAATCCCAGCAATCTCAGTCCTGAATGTATGTGTCCATCAAAAAACATGTACATAATTACAGCCGAGTTTTCTTATTCGTCAGAACCTAGCAACAACCCAAAGGTCCATCTGCAGTAGAATGCACAAGTTTTGCTATTTTTATACGACGGACTACTATGTAGCAATGGAAAAGAATAAACTGTTGCTACATGCAAAAACAAAGATAAAGCTCACAGATGTAAGTAATGGGGAAGAAACTAGACACAAAAGAGTACATAGTGTACAACTCCAATTACGTGCAGTTTAAGAATAAAATTTATCTACTGTGATCATCAGAAGGGTCTCTCTTGACATGGAAATGGGAATGAACTATAAAGAAACAGGGGAGCTACCAAGTGCTCAAGTAAGAATCTTGATCTTGATGGTAGCAAATGTGTATATTCAATAAAAAGTAACATCAAGCCATACACTTAAGATCTGTGCACTTTGCTCAATATCTCAATTTAATAAAAAAGAAAAAATATATCAGTCTCCCTTGGATTACCAATTCCACTTCAGAGAATTTATTCAGCAGATTTCCTATTAAGTGTGCAAAATATTGTACAAATTACTGCAAACAAATAAAATAGAGGAGTATCTAAATAAATTATGGTAGGGACATAAAATAATACTAAAAGGTAAAAAAAATAATTTATATTGATAAGGGAAGACTTCGGAAAGGAGATTCAGTAAAGCGATTAAGAACACGAATTTCTGGAGTCTGAATTCAAATCTCCATTCCAACACTAATTTTGCAGACTTGGGTGTGGTGTTTAAGCTCTCTATGCCTCAGTCTCCAGTCTCTCTATCTGTAAATGGGGGTAATGTTAACAGTAGTATATTTTATGAGGCTGTTATGATAAGCAAGTAAGTTGAAGCCTGTAAAGACTTCAGGAGAGGGCCTCACACACGAGTGCTTAATGAAAATTAGCCACCACCATCCCCACCACTGCCATCATATCATTGTAAGATAGCAATATCATCAACAACATCATCATCATCATCACTAGCACCAGGTCTATGACTCCATGGAGACCAGCATCATCCTAAAATAGTTTCATGGAAAAAAAGCATGGTTTAGAATAACGTTTGCAGCAACCTACTTTGTGGAGAATGACTGTGATGGGAGAGAGGAGTGGGACTCAAGTTTACACTACAGATTAACGTGAAGAAATAATTAAAATGCTTGACCCATGTAAATGTAGTACCTATTTAAAAGTGACATAAACAGAAACATACTAGCATTCATGTTCAATTACAGAGTAAGTGAAACTAAAGTTTGCTTATGTTCAGCAAGTTTATATAAATAATATTGAAAAGCAACACTAGAGAGATATAAAAAGAAGCATGTGCTCTCTAGTTAGGTGATACAATAACAAAGGGGAATCAAGGTACTGACATTATTTTACTTTCACTACTATTACCTGGTAAAGTAAGTATTGCACAAACGGTTTTACTCTAATCATTACCTACCTGCTCTTTAAGTTATTTTTCTAGTGGCCCCAGCTTCTAGGACCTTCCTGTCCCAGTTGGCTATCTCTGATCACAGCATTCAAACAAGCCCGATTCCTGCTCAGTTTTTTCCTCTGGCTCCCACTGAGACCTTAGAATATAATTGGATATCTACTAAACCAAACCATGGTGTCTGAGATTTACAAACAAATATATTCTTTTTCCTTTCTTCTTTAAGTACAAAATTATTTTAAGTAGATTGGGAAAAGTTTTATGGTCTACCTGACAAACTGAAATTAAGACTGGCTATATTAAACAATATATTAAGACAGTTTTTAAGAAAAATAGGATTTTATATACTATTTGAAATATTGTCAGGTAAAGAAAAAAAGATGTTGATTTCCAACTTTGGAGAGACATTTCTTCTATTTTAGACATGACTTTATTTGAGTAAGTATAACTTCATTTAACTTTACCTTTCACTCTAAAAGACTCATACACGAATTTTATTATAATTGTCAATTTCAGATAAATTTCACTTTGCTGCCTCTAGGTGGCACAGTTATATTTAAGAAAAACAAAAGGATATTCTGAAAATAAAAAAAATCTTAGTACTTACTATATTTTAGCCTTAAAGAACTGTGTATTGCATTTTTAAAAAGCTTATAAGTGTGAAAGATAAAAGAATAGCTTATTTCTTCTAGAAAGGGATTATGCTAATTTAAATAATGTAGAACAGCTAGGAAATTCAAAAATAGATGTTTTAAACTGGTATTAGATTAAATAAAAATAAAAGTTTCACATAATGACATATTTCACTAACAGTGAAGTTTATATTATAAAATGCCTTCTGTCTTGTATTTCATTTATTCTGCTCAACTTTTTCTAGTTAACGACGATATAAACTTCAGACAATTCTGCATCTCTATTATTTCTCTCTCAGTATTTCGTAGCTTGGGGTTATTTTATAATCAAAACCTGAATGAGAAAACCCGTTCATACTGAAAGAGAAAACGCTTTATACTTTAATTAATGCTCCATGCTTTAATTTGGAAAGGTTACTACAAACTGATACGATGTGAACTTACTGAAAACAGACTCAGACTTACAGAAATCAAACATCTCCTATTTGTGAGGAGAATCCTAAACTATCAACTCTTACTTTAAAACTGAAAAGCGTAAACGATTCACACAAATACAGCTGAGTCTAAATAGTAGAAACTCCATCTACTGTCAGCTGGGATGAATAACAAACATGTTAATGGATGTCACTGAAAAAGACCATCCTTATCCCCTGCTAAATAATCTATTTATTCTTCCTGTTTGACAGGTATGCCAGGTAAGGTATACTAAGTTAAAGAGCAAAGAGAAAATCAAGAGTTGAGGAAAATCTATTCTAATTCAAGCTTGATTTACTAGAATCGTTTCTAGTGGCAAAGGCTATTTTGTTTTCTTAAGAAAAAAGAATAAATCACAGAAAGCAAAATATATCTTGTTTCAAGACGAGTTAATGCTTTCATAAACTATCGTCTAGATAACAGATTCAGAGCTGGAGGCAGAAATAAAAACGTTGGCATCCTCCCTCCCAGGCCAGCCTCAAGCCTTCTCTGAGAAATGTCTTTCAAATTCATGAGTAATTCCTTCCACTATACTCAAAGGGCAGGTACCCATGCTCCAGGAGGTTAGTATCTTATACTAACCGCAATATAAAACAAATTCTAGCCTAGCTAATTTCATAATTATCAGCTCAGGAATCAGATTCACTTTACCAGATAACTACCCAAAATGAATAGGTATGAACAATGGTAAGTCACAGAAAACACCAGCTTGATTAACATTAAAATTGAAAATACATTATTTGTGTCAATACTGTTTCTTTCAGTGACTAAACTGAAATTATCGCTATCACTCTAAATTCAAAAGAAGGTAAAAATTATGACATGTAATGGGAAAAGGCACTAGACGGCCAAATAAAAAAATCTCTCATTATTCACTGTTTATCTTTGGGCAAATGAGTCACTCTTACTGGGGGGTCAGAGCTGGACTGTACAGATCCCAAGATACCTCCAAACTGCAAGAAGGTAAAAAATCTCGTTGAACTGATTCACTTCTAAAGTTTACTGCACATGCCTCTACCAAACTCAATCACAGACATTTCACTTGGCAGAAACTCAATTTCCCTTTTAAAAGAGAATCACACCAAACACCGCCTCTTACTTAACAAAAGGGAGCAATTTCTGTCAAAAGTTTTTTTTAAAAAAAAACAACCTTTACCGGAGCTTAACGATGCATCAGGGAAAAAATGAGCACACTCAGTGTTTATGCATAAAGTTAACGAGAGCCGTACCATCAAAACCGCATAGTTACTCAGGGAGTAGCACTGAATGGTCGTGATATTTTCATCTGAGTAGAGGATATGGCACCCGTCTGACTTCCAGCCTCCTTGTCCGTTCAGCAAATCAAAGTCCCACTGCGCGGCCACGGCATCTGCTCCGTGCGCGATGCGACGCAGCGTCACATTAACGGGGCTGTGGTGGGTATCCACGTTCACGCCATCTGGCGAGAAGAGGAAATGAAAGTTATTTCTGAAAAACAAACTTCACGAACAGCGAAACATCAGCCCAGACACTAATGTGGTAATTCTGCGCTCTCTTTTTTTTCACCAGTGACTCATTAAAACGAAAAGGAACAACAAAAAAAAACACGAACATTGGTTAGGCGCAGGGAGTTATAAAGTCGCATTGCCCCGCAATGATAGGAGAACATACGCCGCATACAAACCGATTTTGGTGAGAATCACGGGGGTCACCACGGCGCGGCGTTTCCCATCGTCGGCCAAGTTGGTTGAATTCCCGGTGGCTGGAAAAAGCTTCCCGTTGCGGAATGCGATGAGCTGAAGCTTGAAGAGAGAGTCGTCAGTCGGTCTGACTTCTCGCTTTTGCTTTGGTGAGAAAAGGGACGGTGGGAGCTGAATAGAAGCTTCCACGATAGTATTCTGAAAAGGCATAAAAACAAAACAAAACAAAACAAAACAAAACAAAACAAAACAAAAAAAAAGAAAAAGAAAGTTTGCCCTATTAGGATGTAGAAACCAGAAAGGATATTTTATATCGTTATGAATGTTTTCTAATTATATGCTGAATAATTTTAAAAGATGTGTATATATGAAATTCAACGGTTAAAAGAACTTATCAGTGAAGCAAAATGCCTGAACACAACGTAACACTATAGAACCAAAGGAGTATAAAATAAAGATAAATGCAAACTCCATTTCAAAGTTAAAGAAGTAAACGAGAAATTGTTTCAACCCAGAGTGAATTTTCCCATGATAATACATATTGCTGAAATAGATAGCACTAAACAGATCACAATCTCGGTGATCACTCTTCATATCAATTTTACAATGACAAACTATGGTAAATAGCACAAATGTAGCATATCACAAAAATGAGTATAATTAACTTGGGTGGATGGAATTTAAGGTGATTTATGATGGATTCAAACTGTCAAACCACAAAAGAAATTATACAAACATAATAAAAGCTTAGATTTCAGCAAACCCTTATTTTAGAAGACATTTCCCTGAGACAAAGAAACATATTATATTTAAAAAAAAAAAAAACATAGTAACAAACAGAAAAAAAACTAAGGATCTTAGCTGATAACGGAAGGTTTTCCAGACTTCTTTATCAGGGATTTTTAAATCATAAATTATGCAGCACTCAATAAAAAATAAATCTATAAAACCAGGAGACACATTATTAACTCTAAAACAAAATTCCTTATTTTAAGATTTTATCACAGTTTTTCCCTTGGCACTAATCTCTCTTTCTCATCCAATATTTACGTTGCCAACAGAATTTCCTCTTAAGGAACAATCTGATTATTTCTGTTTAAATAATATCTTTGTTCTCAAGTGATTAGAGAATACCGCCCCTAGATTCTGAGTATACCATACAGTTTGGATAAAAATCCATGTCTCTAATTCATCTTTAACACTCCCTATACCACAACTGATCGATTTCTGAGCCCTCATACTTTTTTTATTTTTATGCCACTGTGCTCGCTGCACATCCCTGGCCGACATGATCCCCTGTTCTCCTGTCTGGCAAACTTGAACTAGTCAGATCTGATGTTCAGCAAGATAATCCTACTGGCAATGGAAAGGATGGATTAGAATGAGAAAGGCTGGCAGCCAAGAGGACTTTACAAAGCCTTTTAAACAGGCTTTTTTTTTTTTTGGATGATTAATGACATGAGTCCTCACTCTGTAGACTGCTTTCAGTTAGCTGCTCCCTCCCTCTTCTGGACTCAAGCAACATTCTGCACACACCTCGAGTGTAACTAATATTTGCAGTGCCACCGTGTAACAACTCACTGTCTACTCCTCCGACCAGTGTGAGGTTGCTGAGTACAGATGATCTCACCCAGTTCTCTAGATCCCCACACTACATGTTAATAGCAGTTCCTGGCCCTGGTATTTAATAAAGGTTGCCTAATGTTTATAAAATTAATGGAAGTCTGTGTGGCATGTTAATTTATTTTATTTTATTTTTTAAAGATTCTATTTAGGCAAGTGACTGACATTAGAATTAGCTTTTAACTGCTGTGCTTAGAAGAATGTTGCAACACATCAGATGCCCACAAGTATCTGTTGAATGAAAGTATTTTGGAAGTTTGCATATTAACAGTTTGACTCTTATTTTTAAACTGAAGATGCCAAGAAAATATTAGAAGTATTTCACTTCAGAAAATGCATAAAAAAGTTTCTACTATTCTCACAAATGTAAGCTGCTGGAAAAACAAAGTTTATTATAAATTCATTCACTAATCTAGTACATTCCTATTAATCATATAAATTTCTCTTAAGAATATAATGAGGCTTTAAAAAAGGAAAAACATCAACAGATGGATTAAGAGAACAGAAAAAGCATTATATAATGGACATTTATTAAAACGTAAGTACTCTAAAATTCATAAAATAATTTTGTTGTGAACACGAAATGACTTGAAAATTAAGCACAGCCCTCTGGGAAAGTATTACTTATGACAAAGCAAATTTTTTAAAAAGTCATGCTGATGTTTTCTAAAAGAGAGCTGAAAAATAAAATGACATCTATACTTTCTAGAAGTCCAGAAATTTTTCTACACAAGTTTAAACTTGTAAAACCATACAAACAACAACAATTTTAGAAAACCCAGGTGTAAGGATAGATCACTGAGAGATGAGAGCTACACATTCAAGAGTGTTCCACATTTAAGGTTTCTAAAATACCCCTCAGAGTCCAATAAAGAATATTACTAAATAATGATTAAAGATTCCCTGGGATGAAGAGAGGGTGGCCTACAGGTGCTGGAAAAGCAAATCTCAGCTGTATCAATAATGTTTACAGTTTTATAGTAAGAATGTAATTCTTGTATATTTAATTTCTTTAAAAGAAGTGTTGATCGGTTATTATGTAAAGGTGAGAAATCTAATTTTAAAAACCATTGAGAAACACTTATTTAACTTTTTAAGATTTATAGCATGATTATACCTTTTGCCACTTGGCCTGAAGTCAAGGAACACAAGTTTATAATTTCATTTAACCATCTATTTATTTTTAAAAGGATGGGTTGAAGAAATGGAAATAGATATAAACACATGAATTATAGCTAATAAACGAGAACAAAATTTCTCTTAAAAATCCTTTGGAAAATACATGTTTTTGGTGTCTCATATTTACTATTGAAAGTTCACAAGGGATTTGAAACAAGGAATCAGGATGTGGGTCCCAGCATCACCAGTTCATAGCTGCCCAATGCTGCCCAATTCTGTTAGTCTCATCTTAGTCTCATCTGTCAAACACAGCTAACGAACGATCTTTCAAAAGAAGAGCTGTGAGGACCAAATGGCATCATGACAAACACAAAAGGCTGCAGAACTCTCAGTGGTGTTTTTATTATTATTACTGATGCAGCATGGCAATTGGTTATCTGGAGTCTGGGGAGAGGAAAAAAATGCCTGTAAGGAACAGACTTAACAACAATAAACTAGAACCTCCCAATGTTTTCACTTCTACAACGCTAGTATTGATTTCAATACCAAAAATTGATAAAGTCTGAGCACACAAGAAACCAAGGTGATCACAGGGCTCGTTTCATGAATTTATTTGCTAAATTCATGTTTCCCTATTTCCAATGACATTAAGCTAAGAAGGAAATGTTAAGTATAAACGTTAAGTATAAACTCAAATACTTCTAGGTTTTAACATCGGTCCTAATAAAACAATCTGGCCTTCCACAATTGTGTAATTAATATTAAATTTTCCTGAAATCCTAGTTTAAGTCTATAGAGTTCTAACACTAAGATAAGAAAGAGTCAAAGAACCATCTAATTTGAAACAATACAAATATGTGAATTTCTCTATGTTTTCTTAACTACGCACTATTTTACAGAGACAGGTATGATGACACATCCTGATTTTATTGTATATAATTTGTTAACTGCATACCACCTTTTGATTATCTTACTGCTAAAGATTAACAGGGATTCGGTTTCCTTTTAACATTAATTTTTTAACTGACTTTCTTCACTAATTAAGCATGGCTGTTAATTTTTACTAAACAACATTTACTGTATGTTTCATTACCCTGTGCTGGCACTGTGCAGGATTTAGAGACATACAATGAAATAAGCATGGTTTCTTCGCTCACATACTCATAACTTAACAAAAGAGAGATAAGAACAATAATAAAACAATACTAAGAGCTAACATTTATTAAGTGCTTACTTCGTGCCAGGCACTTTTGTAAATGTCTCTACTTTGCCTCATTTGATCCTCTCAATAATCCTTTGAGTTAAGTACCATTTCATGATTCCTATGGAACAGATGAGGAAGTGACATTCAGAGAGGTTAAGGTACTCGCCCAAGTTTGCATAGCTATTAACTGGGGGAGGAAGACATGAATTTAGGCTGTCTGGCTACAGAATGGCCACACTCTTCGTCACTATATCCTGTGGCCTCTCTCACTATAACTCAGCTCACCGTAACAGCTTCTAAATATTCTGGAGAACAAACAAAGCATGAAGGGACTAAGAGGCGATGATGACATCAGAGTTACCACATGAACGGAGTCTCAGAGGCAGAAAAAGAGCAGAAATAAAGCGGTAGCTAACTGGCCTGGAGAATGTAAAGGACTTCCGTTGGGATCAAGCCCTAGATGTCTGAGACGAGGGGAATACAGGTAATAGAGAAAAACTGATTTCTAAATCCCAGTCAAGAAAGTTAAAAAAAAAAAAAAAGCAAAAAAGCAAAAAAACAAAAAAAACAGTTCTTTCTGGCCACATTACAGCTATATTTGACACATCAACAATTTCTAAACCTCTTAGTAGTTCATCGAAAACATAATATTTGTGAGCTACGGTGCCAGCAGTGGAAAGAAGCATTCGCTTACAAAAAAAATTCGACAGATCTGATTTGGTGCTGGAAGAGTCAGATGAGAGCTAACTCCATCTCCAACTGGCCGACCACCTGAGGCCAGGCGCTGGAACCCACGGACGACGCAAGCCCTTGCTGTGCCTACGGCAGTCCTCCTACGGTGTGGGAGGGAAGAAGCTTATCTGGCTACCATGTGCAGAGTGAAAAGACAGAGATGAGCAGGGTGCGAAGGGCAGAGTGAGGGAGAGAATCAAGGAGATGAGGGTGGGAGAGGCGAGGACGGACAGCATGGTAATAGGTAAGATTTCTTGAAGGTGACATTTCTGCTGGGTGTTAACATACAACCAAGGAGCTTGGGAAAGGGAGGGGAGAAGGAGGAAATTCTAGCAGAATTAGCATGAGGCAGGCCTAAGAATGGCCTGCGGTTGGGAGAGGAACCAAGGGAAGCTGTTGATCTTGGACAAAAGGGAAAGGAAGTAGGAAGGGATGGGGACCGAGGGATCAATGCCAAGTAACAAAGCCACCAAGAGCCAGTCTCCTCTGGAGAGACACAAAATATTTATCAGGGGATGTGCAAGGTCTCTTTCCATCTTGGGCAGATCCCATAATAATGTTCACAGTAGTAACAACCTGAAATGACGCACACACTGACCATCAAAACAGCCTCTGCGGGGAAGACAACGAGGGGAGCCCTCTGCTCTGCAGGCACCAGCCCCTCAGCTGCTAAAGGTGCACAGAGCTGGGTGTCATCCACAGCAGAAGGACCAGCAGTGCTGAGGGGGCACCCAGGGAACTGTGGCGCCACCCATTTGCTAAAGAGTAAGGATGGACATATTTCAACATTTTACTAATGTTGCCCTGGGTGTAGACAAATCTCTGAGAGAGGGATGGGTTTTTAGGAAGAGCCTGCTGGAGACACGGAGACCACATAGGGCAACAGTCTGGGCAACAGAGCGTAGAAGTCCAAACGAGGCTGCGATGGTAGTAAAGAGAGGACAGAGTCAAGAACCATGTAGAGAGCAATGCAGGTAAAGTTCCTACTGGTCAGGACTGAGTTTTTAAGGGTTTGGCTTCATAGACTAGCACGTTCTCCCATTTGAGGGTCATATAATCAATTACTGGATGTTCGCGTTGTCTATTCAAGGCAATAAAAAAAAAAAAGCACGTGCAAAAAAGAGTAAAAATTGCCCGAGGATAAAGTTTAAAATGTAAAGAAAGTTTCTGTTAAAATGCTAAAGCATTTTGCGCTGTCGACATTAAAATGTTTAATTCTGTGTCACGAAGGGTACGTTTTTCTTTTACTCAGTTTAATCGTGTCCACCTATGAAGCATGAATAATAGTGTAATGTGTCCTTGGTTTCTGGCCACAAGATCATCTTAAAAGGACAGAATAGTAGGAAATTGATAAATCTGAGAGTGTTCACTTAATGCTTTCTACTTTAGCAAGCTGAAACTTTGCTTACCCAGAGGGTAGGTAGTGAAATTGATGAAATGTATAGGGTTTCATCATTTTTAATCCCTTTCCACCAACTATGATCACCTAAGGTAGAAGGATTCATCAATTTTAAGTGCTCCTCAAAGACACACAGCGTTCTCTCATGGGCTTGTGTGTGATGCTGTTTCTGTCTTCTGGGGTATGTTTTTACCCATAAAAAATACAATAAGGGAAGGAGCAGGTCTACAGGAGCACAGCAGGTACATCAAGTACTCTCACGGAGCCAAGAATAACAAATACATCTTGACAATTTTCCTCTGAGTATATGGTACCAAGTAAATATATGATCACTAGACATTCTGACCTACTTGAGACTGTCTTGGGTGGCAGGGGAAGTTGGCGTTTTCTAAATTGAGCAAACTGGCTTTCTCTGCAGAGGTCACCAGGGAAAGGTATGACAAAATACATTAATTCTTCATTCATTCATTCACTCATTCAATATTTATGAGTGCCCACAATGTATGGGCACCTAACACTTATTTGATGGATTATTAGGTAGCTGTTAGTGACTGGGATACTGTTTGTCATATACCTCAGGGCCAAGACAGAAACAAAGAAAGTATTTAGTAATTAAAATCCAAGAACACAGTTACACATAGTCACACAAAACTAAACGAAAAAAAGTGATTCCATCAGGGACTGGAATTTTACCTCCTCTACTTGCTCCAATGTAATTTAATGAAACACGTCTGAACTTCACATTATAAAAATAAAAATGCTCTTAATTTTGCTTCCTGCAATAAAACACATTTTCTGAAGACGTAGCACATGTTTTTCTTTGCCAGAAATCTTAAGATACAGCTTGTCTGATTAACTGCCCAGCCTAAGTCTGATTTTCCATTAGGTCCAGTAGGCATAGAGCCAAGGGCACTATCCTTTCATGTCTTTAAACTCAAAAACAATAAAAATGAACTTTTCTTTTGGTAAAAGAAGGTAAAAGAAATGTTTAATATGTAATATTAATAGTCATTTTTTTATCACTGCAGTTACAAAACATAACTTTGATATTTTTGCATGAAGAAAGGGGTCTAAGGGCAAAAATGCCTAGGCTTGTGAAAGTCAACTTGTGTCCCTTCCTGGTCTCAATTTTTAAAAAAGATCAGGACAATATAACCAATACACCCTCCTCACTCAAATTAACTTTCAATAAGGTTATTTTGCAAAGCAAAAACATTAAATATTCTAATCTAAGAGCAAAAGGTCTTAAATGATGGCAGAATATAACGTACCTTTAGTGCCAGACTTGAAAACGTATTTGAAATATTGCACTTGAAGCTCAGCTGCTTATCCAGGTTTCCATCCGAATCCCGCCTCCCGTAGTCCGAAAGGCCTGTACGGTCAGAAGCTGCCACCTTCTGGAACACGGTACATGTCATCCCGGTGAAGCCAGTGGCCTTGATGACATAAGCTTCCAGAGCAATATTGGGGGAATACTTCAAAAGTCAATCAAACAGGAGATATGAAAGATGTATAATATGGAGAAAATGAACTTTCAAAGACTTTACAAACACAAAGCACTGTACTTAGGTAAAAGAGAACGCTTAGGTTCTTACTAAAGACACCGTATAGATAAATGGTAGAATTAAAAAAAAAAAGATGCTGGGGAAAAAAAAATGTCTCAAAATAGAAAGATACCGATGAAAAGAACAAGTCATGAAGTATAGAGGATCAGATATAAATTCAAAGTCAATTAAAAATAATTTTAAGAGTACTGTGCAGGAAACTAGAAGCTAAAAATGGAAGCATCTTAGAAAAAAAAAGCAGCTAGAAAAATCAGTGACCTCTCTTAATGATCGTTAATACAGGGGTAGTGTTAGGGTTTGGGAGACACACTTAAAGTCACCTTGTTCAACACTTCATGCCATATTAACTTTTTTCTTTGACAAGGAGATCTAGTTAGCTCTTTGCATTGTTTCACTGGTGAAAATTTTACAGGCTCACTCTGAAGGTGCTTCTTTAGCAAAGGAGGAAAGATGCTAATCTAAAGAGCAGACGAACAGATGTACAAAGCAAATGAAAGCCAGAAAAACCACCTGACAAAGATGGCACCTGCCCCAACAGTTTTAAGGAATTCAAGAATGAGATTGAACTCAGAGAATTCACCAAAACGTCGGACCCGTCAATACAAACAGCCGCCATGCCCACGCCTGGAGGACTTCACCACAGCAGACGTGGATGAGGACGTACTGCGAATTCTAAGGACCACATGGCATCTCTTTCCTTTCTTGAAGGATGAGTAAGACACTATTCTAAGCACCATGTGTAGCCAAAAAAATTTTTTTAAAGCATAGGCGTTTTTCCTTAGAATTCTAGGATAATTTTCCACTTACTGTTGAATAAACATGAGCTCCATTGGCGAGTCGGTACGTAGCAATCCGCTGCAGACACTGGACAATTCTACTGCAGGCTTTAGCTTCCCTCTGTGCCAGCCACAGGACACGCTCGTCAGCCAACATGATGTTACTTGCGATGTCAACCATCACGTCGCCTAGCTAGCGGGCGTGCAGGAGAGGGAAAAAACATCTTTAAAACCAACATAAACTGTTTTATATCATCAACATCCTCATGAGACAGCAAGAATGGCCTTTGGTCTCCATTTTCTCATGAAAATCCACCGAGCACTGTACTTGTTTCTCATTAGAACCTCTTCGGATATGAACGGCACATTTGATGATGACCATTTGGTAATATTTAGTTCAAAACAGTGGACTTAAGTAACCACCGAATCCTTGGTGAGAAGACTGACATGCGGTACTCAAACTGATGAGGAAAAGGACAGATTAATTGAGAGGAAGGAAAAACAATGCATGATCCCAGAATAAAACGATCTAAATGCTTGGTCTGGAAAACTATTTATAAACACTTCTTCTAGAGTAAGTGTTATCTTAGTATTACTATTAAGAAACATACACTGCCTGTCTCTTTAGCATCTTAGGTATGTCCAACCACTGCGAGGTCTCCACACGTGCTGGGCCACCGCCTGTGTCTCCACATGCAGCTTCCGCTACCTCGAATGAACTCTTCCTTCCCCTCCTCCAAACTCAGCGAATGCTTGAAGACTCAGGGCCATAAAATAAATGGATCCTAAGAGATGCTCATTTTTGCACTGCTTGTTTTATTTAAGTTATGAACTGAGCTCAGTGCATAACTTACAGATGTAAACATCTGTCACGCAAGGCCAGTGAAATGTTGTTGATGCTGACTTGCATGTCCCATGTCAGAGAAATGCACCGAACAGGCGGGGCTAATGAAACATACTGGTGTCAAGGGGGTTTGTTTGGTATTGAGCAAAATGTTCACAAGAGGAAGATCTATGAGAGACAGAACAACACAAGTATTCCAGAGGTAGGATCAGAAGATTTACAAGCTGCCTAGTCCTCTAATCAAGAAGCAAGCATCAAGGGTGTTAAGCCCCAGAGCTGAACCAGAAAGCCAGGGCTGTTTTAGCAAATGTCTTTTGATCTTCCCAGAAGATCCCAGGTGAGCTACCCAACCCATTGTGCATCCAACAGTCTTCCCGGGATGTGTAATTATGAGGGCTGAGGTAAGTTTGGAGAAAGCTGGGTCTGCCCCGCCCAGGATTCACTGCACAAAGGCAACCGGTGGAAACCACCAGATACCAACCCCGCAACCGTGGCCTGAAACAGACTGTAGTGAGTACAGGGGTGAAGGACAGGACTTCAAATCCTGCCCCCTGGCTGCACTGGACACTTAACCTCTTATACCTGCCTTTATTTCTATAATAGAAACAATAACCATCCCGTCTGTCCAGAATGTTGTGAAGATTAAGTTCCAATAATACATATAAGAGGCTCTGAAAACCATGCCTGGCACGTGGCAAGCACTCCAAAAATGTTAGCTCTCTCTGTCATTTTATTGATCGTTTTCTAAAACCATTTCAAGTCCAATATAGGCCTCCTTTGAAGACAAAAGGCTCTACAAGAAGTGAAAAAAAAAAAAAGAGTACGTATGTTCCTATAGAAACAGGACTAGCAAAGTCCAGCAAAACTGCATCTTCTTCCTCGGCAAAAGCCCCACAATCTCATCCAATTAAAAAAAATAGTTTACTGACCACGCTTCACACAGTGTATTATTTCCAATGTAAACACCTTGAGGGCAGGGCCAACACAATGTCCTATTTATATTTATACCTTTATTCACTAGTGTAAGTCCTGCCACAGAAGCAGATAGGTATACAATATTCATTCACTCACTGACTAAATATTTATTGAGGACCAAGGTGAGACAGACCGACCCAAACAATGGAGACACAGCAGCGAAAGAAACATACAAGCTTTATTTTGGAGATCATAATCTAGTGAAGAAAATACAAAATAAAGACATTTGTAAAAAGTGACTTAGATTGTGATAAATGCAGTGAAGAAAACAAGTAGAGAAATATATGGTAAAGAGTAATGAAATTTAATCTCAACACCCTATTTTAATGGACTCGCATGTTCTCAAAGGAGGAAATGTCCTCTAAACCCAAGAAATTAACAGGATCGACTGACAGAGAATTAGGAAGAACTTGTTCGCCCAGTTCATGAACCGCTAGCACCTAGTACACATTTCCAGCAACAAACAGGTGAGGGGGTGAAGTTTGTTCTAAGGGAAGCCCTTATTTCTAGAGTTGTGAAGAAGTGTAGTGACTCCGATACGTCAACTTACTAAATGTCAACCAGCCATTTATATAGCCGTTAGAATAATCACCACCACCCCTTCATGGGGTTTCAGAGCTGCTGAAATGATTTCGTTAAGTTTTTGTCCATTATTCCGAACTACTGTTATTTCAAATTTGTTATACAAAAATAAACAGGATCAAAGAGATGTTTTATGGCTATCAGGAAATTCCCATTGACTGCAAAAGGTTAAAAGAAAAACTCCAGGAAAATACTATTTCTAAGGCAACTAAAATATAGGAGGTGTTTACAGATTAATGTAAACTTACTGTTTTATACTTTAAAAAATGTTTTTAAACATACAAACTTTATGAAGATCCAACGTGAGATCTGATAAATGCATCTGATAGATCCAGCATCTCTACTTAAAAACTATGATTATCATATGATCAAAGAAGAACTTCTGTGCCTCACTAGAAAATGGCAGTAATGTGTTAATAAGTGTAAAGAAAAATACCTCTAAGAAGATATACAGCTAACTAGAGTGATTGCCTTAACTGAGAACAAGCTATTTTTCTCATTATTTCAACCTAAAAGGCTAAGAAGAAAAGGATTTGTTGCCAAAATATTCCATAGTGCAGGTGATCACAGAATGCTACCTGCTTGTGTAGCTTGGTTATGGAAGCAGTTCTGAGCCCTTCAGTGGCAAAAAAGAATACAAAGGAGACAACAGCACGAAAAATTATATTGGATTAAACAAGTATTTCCTGAAATCCGACACACACAGAGTTTAAAAACCGCAACTAGCGTTAGAAAGCATTGTATTTCTCCTTGACCTCATTCCCTGAAGGCCATGCCAGCCTCAAAAGGGTCAAAAGGAATCACACACCTGCTCTCCCACCTGTCACAATGAACGGTGAGGCTCAAATGAAAAACGTGCGAATGTACTTTATCGAAGATAAATGGTAAAGCGTGAAAATGGCACATCAATACCAATGAAGGCGTTAAATGTCATCTGTTTTGAGGGACAAGATCTCTCATTCTCAATAGGTGTTTGGAATTCTGATCAAAATAAGACCAAGATTAGCTGTAAATTTCATGAATTTTAGGTTAGCATAGGAAATACACAAGACATTACATCAATTAACTTGATATTTCATTTTAATGTAGAAGTATAATGTAATCCTGAAGGCAGAACATTCATGTATCGGAGAATAAAATACTCTTGGGTTGCGACTGCAATTTTGTCACAAGTTACAAGTTTGTAATAAAATTATTTAGCCGCTCAAGCCTCAATTGGCTCATTTGTAAAATGAGATCAAGAACCCTATGAGAAGTCCTGGGAACACCTCATTCCATAATAAATTAAGAAAAAAATAAATTAAAAAAACAAAACAAAACAAGTATCTTCATTAAGCAAACAAAGGGATTTAGATCCCTTCCCAGATTTGAGTTTTCAAGCAAAGTAGCAAGGGGTACTTTTGATTCTAATAATCAGAAAAGCAAGAATTACAGACACGAGTGTGGCTGGGACAGCAAGCTACACAGTTGTTTTGGGACAGCTAAGATGGAAATAAGAAGTATAGGAACTGACATGTAATCCACAGTTGACTAAATAATAATAAAAGCAGCTGATATTACTAGTATTAAAGTTCAAGCGGTCTTGATGGTTTTCTTCTAGTTACAAATTAAGTAGAACACTGAGATGACACCTATCGTAAAGTATGTTATTACCCTGATTACTTTTAATGAAGAAATTGCTCTGTGTGAAAGTTGTTTTAAAAGTGCATTTATATCACTCTTAACTAGCTTCGGTTGGGTGTCTTGGGGTCCCATTCCTGGCTTCTCAGCGGCTTGTTAGATCAGCTGTCAATATTCAACAAGAAGTTCCACTGTGACAATCATCAGGGCCTCTGCCACCTATTAAACCTCTGGTTTTACTGTGATGTATGAGTAAACAGGATGATGATGATGATGATGGAGGAACTGGAAAAGCAGGTGAAAGGAAAAGAGGAGAAAGAGGCTAAGAATAATTTTGGGTTCATTCTTCATTACCTTACAGGAAAAAATTTGAGGTAGCCTAAGGATACTTTAAAAAATAAACAGTTTTAATTAAGAAAATATAAAAAAGTGAGAAATACAGAGAAGAAAAAGAGACACAGACAAGTTAAAAATCTGCATCAATGGCAGAGCTGCTCTGACTGGGAAAAATGGCTTCTTGATAGGTTTCTAGTCAAGGCAATGAAGACAACAAGATAATTGTCAACAGAAAGGAGAGCAAGTCCTGCCGGCAGACAAAGTTGCTTTTATAACAAATTCTAGGAACGATTTGAGAGAGGCAGGGTTTGATGGGCTCCACCCTCTCTCATACCGTCACAAGGAACAGAAGAGCTTAACTGCTGAGATTCCTGCCACTGTCCCAACAGAAGCAGATGTGGTTTTTTTGTTTGTTTGTTTTGTTTTTTCTAATTACAAAAACGTACGTGCATGTCCCTTTCTGGAAGAACAGAGGACTAAGTATTCTGGACAATTCTCTTGCTAAAAGTGAAAAATGCTGAAGGAAAAAAAAAAAGTTATCTTTGTAAATGCACCACTGGCCGGGCAGAAAACCAACATTCCTCCAGCGGCCGAGAGAAAAACAACAGGAATCCAGAAGCCACGCGGTGGAACTCTGCTGACCACGGGATATATACTGACGTCCACACAGGGCCTAGGCCCCACCAGCATGGGCCTTATGAGAGAAGACTACTGCATGAAGCTGACCACTCAAGAGGACACCTCCAGGGTCACGGCAAATCAGCATTAATTAAATCGGCCTCCCAGAAGGAAGAGGACAGCAAGGACGCTGGAAACTGGCCTTCCCTGACCTTGGGATGAGGTGAGAGGAGGTTAAAAAACCTCTTCGGTGTCAACCTGTAAACACCAATTGACCTTCATACAGAACTGAGGTCAGACTTCCCATTACTTCTGTGATCTGCAAAACCTCCAGCTGAGAACTAATTTCAAAGTGACCAATTACCCTGGTATTTCCCCTGGGCACGTGGCAGAAGCAAATAAACAATCACATTTCATAACAAATTAGACCATTCTCATTAGTATTCCTTTTCAACAATATTAATCAACATTGATCTGAGGTCCTCATCAATGTCTAAGGAGAAAAAAAAATTATATAAGAACAGGTAAACTGCATGTTCGTTGCTGGTAACAACTGTCTACCTAGAAAACCCCACATAAACAACTGCAAAATTATACAGATGCATTCCATAAGGTAACCAGACAATGTGATCTACATTTTAAGAAACCATTACCAAGGAGCATTGTACATGGACTAGACATTTGAAGATATAAAAGACTCAGAGCTCATCAGGGTGATGTAAGTGTCGGGATTCTATTTTAAAGTTTCTTAAAAACTTTAAAAAATTATGAATAAGATACATCTAGAATTCATTATTAAATGTTCCAGGATTGAGAAAGAAAGCAGTGGGGAGGAGGGTAAAAGAGGGAAATACATTGTTGTCATAAGAGAGATCGCTCTCATAAATTCAGAACAGATGCTTATGTAGCTTGACAGATAACCTTCAGCTGTTTTAAAAGACCCCACTAATTACACCATTTGGATCTGGGCAGTTTTGACAGCACCCACCTAAGATAACAGAGTACCAGCTTGTGTTGACTAGATTCACAGGTTAAGAAAGCAGTTGCCTCACAATATTTCAGTTATAAAATTATCAATAGCAGAGTAACTTTTGGGACATAAAACAAAAATCAATTTCATCACTTGTCCGTTTCAGCTGTATGCATTTTAGGATACCTGAGCATAATGTTATGCTGTAGTAATTAATGTAAAGTGAAATCTTTAACCTTCACGATTCCCTTTTGCTATACTAATACATGGTGACAGCTATGACAGTTTAACGTTACAAAGGTCCAGATAAATGTCTGTCACTGCATCACAAATAATATTATCCTTATACTTCAATTAGCCAATCCTGAATATTTTCCTGTTTCTCATATTTATACTTAATAAGTTGCCACTATTTGTTTCTAAAAATAACTCATACTTTACCTATGTCAACCAGTGAATGTGATATTTCAAACTAAGTTTTTAGACAACTAAAGCACTTTGATAATTTTTTTTAAAGAATCTTCTTAGCTTCTGAGATAAGAATGTTAAATACTCTACCCCTATAAAATGACATCGTAGCTTTGACTTGCATAAATTTCGCCAGTAAACAGGGCAAGTGCCATCTCTATTTTTAAAATAAAGGGCCCATGGTTAATTAATTACTCATAAAACCAAATCTACTTCTCGTCCTCAACAGGACACTTCCGCCTACGCACATACGAAAGCAGCGGACCATTCACTACCACGCACAGGTGAAAAGCAGTGAAATGTACACCTCTGGGCACTGCCTTGCTCTTCCTGAGCTGAGAGGTGAGCAAAGGTCCCTCACATCAAAACAGGGAGGGAAGGGAGTAAATCTGTGTTATGTGATGGCAAAGCTTTTTCAATGCCCATATTTCAAATGCCATTCCAATTACTCTGGTGACCAGAAACATCCAACTTCCACAAATGACTGGTCATCATGTGGGCAGCTAACCTGTGATTATAATAATTGACAATGGAGAGAAAGATTACCACAGGGCTGGAACCCAGGTGGCTTCTCCCAGTGCTAAGAAACTTACCACAGGAAGCAGGCTGGGGCCCAGAGACACAAGCAACCAGCAGGACAGCTCATTAGAAAACCGTGGTCTCAATTTCAGATAAAAACACTGAAATGTTATCTCATTATCAAGTGGTGCGTTTACCTGAGTCTCATTTACATACGAACATCTATTTTCCTTCTTTTAATATTTACATCATAACAAGTAGAGTGTCTAATGGACCAGGGCTATAATTCCAAAACACATCATCGAAATGCAAGATATTAATAGTACAGCCCCCAGATTTTTCTTGCTAAAATAATATAGGGAAATAAGGCATATTTATTCACCTTGTGGCACATTCATGAACCTGCAATGTCCTGTGCATTAGACTCGTTGAGCACAGAATTTTCCCCACAGTTATCTAAAAAGTGCTTTTGGAATATTCTGACAAGGCAACATTGTACCAGAAAGTAACTGTGACACTGCAGAAAACTCTAGAGTTTTTGAAGGTTCTTGGCTTCTGTTCCCAGAGCTGCCCTAACCTAGCTCTGTAACCTTGGAGAAACCATTTAATTATCTTTGGGCTTCAGCTTACGACTCAATCCAGGTTTCTCCTACCTCTAAAATTTATTTTTGTATAAGTGAATATATTACAAAAGAAACAGTATATATAAAGTTCTCATGTAGCTCACATAGTATGTTAATCTGAGTCTTAAAACTTACTCAGAGCATTATTTGCTGCTCATTCATTATGAAAACTGCTGCTGTCAGTGTTATTCCCTAAAAGATATAATGTTGACAAGTACATCATAGTGTTAACGTGGCCTCATTAAAACGCACCCCTTTTCAAAGTCACTAAATTCTCTTGAATTGTCTATTCCAATCATTTGGAATTTCAAAAAAGTTCCTGAAATCGTCTTTCATTTTTCCAGGACATTACAAAAGGATTTAAACAGCTTAACACATGATCTGAGCGACTAAAACTCACATTTCGAAGAATGAACGGATGGCTGTATGGAGAGGAGCTATCTGGAGGCCCTGGCTAACCCACCATTTGATGCTTCCTCACGGGAAGGCTACGCTCTATCACAAACCCCTAACTTCCAAGAACGGAGAGTTCCCTTCCAGTTCTCCCTACAGAAGTCACTATAACAGAAAGAGCATGTTTCTCAATGACAACTTGGGACATTAAAAACAGCAAACATGAATCGGCTTTAAAAATAGAGATTCGAGACTATCATAATATGACCATGTGCTGATATGCTCCATACTACAAACCTGAAATCAAAAAATACCTCTTTTGATTTTTCCTCTTTGGTAAATCTTCCAAATTTCTCTATCATTTCGGCCACAAATATAACATCCATCTTGTCAGAAAAGTTGGCTGCTTCCACGGTGTACGCCAATAGTTGTCGAGCTGTGGCCACAGCGTTGCTAAGGTTGAGGGGCATCTGCATTGAAAAGGCAAAAAGAAGTACTTAGCAAACTGACCTACAACATTTTGACGTTTTAGCTTTGCATTTCAAGAAACTGCAATGAATTCCAACTTTATCATTTACTCACCATGAACGTCTTAAAATGCTTTTTCAAACCTGAGAAAAATGAACGGTTAATGGGAACTAACCTGAGGGGAATCTTTTAACACTTGAAATGAAATATAATAATACATAAAAGCACATCCGGTAAACACACTGCACCATCTATCTCTTCCTCTCCACTTATCCAAATTCTAGACAGACTCAACCCCGATTGCTCAGTACAACCTTTCCTGAGTATTCCAGCTGGGCAGATCAATACCTCTCCTGTACAGGAGTACGAACCGCTTATTTTGCACTTACCCGTACTGCGCGCAGTGCCAATCATGTTTTACAATAGTTTCTTTATTGACTTAAATATGACTGAGCACCACGCACTGAGAAAAGGGAATAGTACGGGCACAGGACCCTAAGAAAACGTGGAACACAGCAACATCTCCCAGCTGCTTGTACTCTCCTACGGTTTATAAAAGATGCATAAAAGACAGCAAAAGGCATCTAAGTATTACAAGTATGTTAAGGGATCGCTGTGACAAAGAAACTGTAAAAGGCATCCAAGGAATGGCTTTCCAGGTAGATGTGAACAATGTCTGATGATAAAAGTATTCAAAGATACAAAGTCAGGGGAAAAAAAATAATAAATAAATTAATTAATTAAAAAAAACCACCAAGGTACAAAGTCAGGCAGTGACAGGAAAGGAAGTGACACCACATAGAGGGCCTTAAACACCAGTGGAGAAAAACTAGACTTTATTCTGAAGACAGATCAGTCAATTGAAGTATAAACGCCAAATTCTCAATATTAAAAAAAAAACAAGATCTTATGTATTTGGTTCAAATATCATGTTTTATTAATGACCGCAGCAAATCTGAAGACTTTCTAGTTACCTGATTAAACATATAAAGAACTCTAGTGACATCGTTTGCATACTGGCAGCGAGAATAGTCATCATCTGCCCAGAAGCCGCCTCTGTCACATCTGCGCCAAGCCTTTCTCTCGTCCTGCGTGTTTCCAGGATAGATCCCGCTGCCGTGGGTATTCCGAGTACACTGCAGGTAAGCAGTAATGCCTGCCAGGGTGCGGGGCCACCTAGAGAGATGAGGACAAAACAGTATATGAAAAATTACGCTGACACAAATTATAACGGAGGAAAAGTTAAGGATTAGAGTGTGTTGTATACAATCACAGAGAAAAGTCAAAAAACAAAAAAAACAAAAACAAAAAAAAACTTCTTTAAGAATAAAGACCAACATTATTTATTGAAAAAAAAGTTAACATGGATTAAATTGTTTTAAACTACAGGCCAAGAATAGTTTAATACCATCACATAATAGGAAATTTTCCAAAAGACTCTAAATACTGCTATAAACACACAGGAAAACTGTATCTTATCCAATAAAAAAAAAAAATGATGCAACAAATGGTTTTGCGTTTCTTTTTAATTACTGTTATTATACTGTTGGCTTATATAACCATCCACCAGGATGTTTGCAGAAGGAGAGTAAGTACATGAAAGTACATGAGCAGAAGAGTTACCACAGCAGGTCCAGGGCTGCCATCCTTAGCAAGAACACACTGGTCCTTCAGGGCATCTAGGACTTTGGGACTTGGAGTGTTCCCATGAACAGTTAACAGGCAAGGGTGGTCAGCTGTGCCTAGAATGCTTACACAAGCCATATGGTTTATGCTAAGCACCTCTTTCTTCCTGGAGACTGAAACTTTGGTACGTACTAAGCAGAGGGTGCTTATGTGACCACATATAAGAATTTTGGGTGTTGAGACTTTAATAGGATCCCTTGGAGAGAAACACTGCCCAGAGGCTGCTGCCTCTTCATGGCGGGAGAGAAGCCTTTTCCCCTTATGGCCAGCTATGCATCTTCCTGTAGCATTATAATGTATCTTAGCTGTGACTACAACTCTATGCTGAGTCCTGTGAGTCCTTCCAGCAAATCTCTGCATGCAGGGGTGGTCCTGAAAGACCTCCACCACAGTATAAAACCAAATTTACCCAGGAGAAGCCACTCCCTATGCAAATGAGCACACCAACTCATTAACATAGATCATTACTAACTGGGTTGGAAGAAACCTTTGTTATTTGAGTTCCGTTTCTCCAAAACTGGCAATAAAATCAAACATGTTTAAATGAAAGCTACAGCTAACCCGTAACACAGGAACTACTAAATTATAATATTAGTCACACCAAAATATAATTCATTACTAAGAACTGCAGAAATAGATCAAGCAACAGTAAACTAAATTCTTATTAATGCAGTTTAACTGCATAATATCTTAAGGCATGTCAAAAGATAAATAATTCATTAATCAGTTAAATAATTAGATTCTTCTATTTTAAACAATGTAGACTACTCAGAAACTATGAGTAAAAACAGAAAATCCACTATAACAGAAAATACCGTATTATGGTTTAATAAAAGATGTCAAACATGACAAAATTAAGAAATGTTATCTATTTTGCTTTAAAGTATACAAAATAAATATTATATATCAACAGTTAATCCACATAAAAGATTTATCCACTGGCAATAACAAATGCTATTCCATAATCTCATGTTGAGAATTTTTTTTTAAGGACAATTAAAAAAAAGCAATGAGGAACTAAATGAGCTAGAGATGCTATGATTGCTTCTTCACCTTGAATTTGAAAGCTTAACATCAAAGGGTTTCCTTATCTTTAAAAACTGGGCTTACAGCCACGAGGCAGCGATAGCAACAATCACAAACAGTACAAACTGGGCATTCAGCAATCTTCATGCTGCTTTTTAAAAAGCAATATATTTCCCTTCCTTTAAATCAACTATAAACTCACTATTAAAATCCTAAAAACAGAGAACATGAAATGATATATTTAATGATATTTTAAAGCAACTTTGAAAGTCAGGTAAAAGTTGTCTAAAGTAAAAGTTGTTACCTCTCACAAAGTTTAAACTTTGTACTAAAAATATCGTAACGTGTAACTCATTTCGTATATCGCGACATGGAGTCCAACATCAATGGCTCCCCAAGTTTCAGGCCTCCCAGAGGCTTTTATTTCCCAAATTCCTTCTTGCTTAATTTCCAAAAGAACCAAAAGGGGAAGGAAAATTTGATGTGTTTCTCCTAATTTTCATGTCTACCCAACTGCTAATGGTTAAAGTGACTTAGCCATATGAAACCTTCCAAAGTTCACCCATAAAAGAGCCACTGAAAAAAAACAGAAAATACCATAAGCCTATTTAACTTTTGCACTATTTTAGTAAAATTTCCAAAATGTTTCCCTGAAGTAGTGGTTCTTAACTTTTTAACAAAACTGCTTTTTTTAAAAAAAAAATGAGCACTTCCGGATCTACCTTCCGAGACTCTTAAAATCAATGGATTTGAGATAAAGTTCAGGTGCCTTTTTTTAAAAAAAATCTCTAATTTTTAAATGATTCTGAAATCACTGCTCTAAAGGGTTGTCCTTAGATATTTAAGAAGACATATAGGTATGTATATTTGAATGCATATTTCTCCAATCCTGTTACTGAAGACAGGACATCAATCACGTGCCTCTGAGAATAAGAAGGGATATGAGGCAGTCGCCGTTTCCAGCCCTCTCCCTGTCACTGACCTGAAGTCCCCCTTATTGTTGACCACCCTCTCGGGAGGACAGTACTGTGCAGAGCTTTCTAACACGACAATATCGACAGTTCTTGTGTTGTTCCCGCGTTTGGTCTGGACGTGACAGCCCCAATTTCCAGTCGATCCAGCCTGAATATTAGAAATGGTTAGGGCACTGCATGAAGAAAGATTTTAAAAAGAGAGAAAATGAGGTCAGGCAAAAAGGAAAAAACACGGGCTGCTGTCATTCATTTAGCAAATACGTCTGACGGCACATTGTGGGCCAAGCACTTGCTGGACAGAAACACATTTAAGAAATGACCCTTCCATTTAGGGTAATTCAGCGACAAGTCAAGACAAGCAGGTGAAGGGAGACTTATAATACTATGGCAAGAGCTATGATGGAAGCGTGACTAAGGTGTAATGGGACATGATGCCGGGGACTTTTTCCAGAATAAAGGAGAACCGGGGGTCGGGGGACAGCAAGTGCAAAGGCAGAAACATCATGGCACTTTCTTCAGCAAAACTAACGGGAAACGTCCAAATTACATCTACCTTTTCACTGATTCTAAGGAAAATATTCAATTGAAACATATTAATATCATGACAGTAAATTAAAAAAGATATTTAAGGTAAAATATTTTGTGGAAGAAGGGTTATGCAAGAAACAACTTATTACATCTCTAAAAAAGATTTAGTAAATCACTTTTGCAGTAAGTTTAATTTGCAAGATGAAGTCATAACACCCTAATATAAAACCTATTAATTAAAAAGTAAATGTCAGAACCTTCAATTAACATTTATTTCCACACCCCCACAGGAACCATTATGCTTTGCTTTCGAGTAGGTACAAACGATAATTAGACATAAAGTATCATTTTAAGTAACTTATAAAATTATGTCTTAAAGTTAATATACATTTTTTTCAGTCTCCTAAATCATTAATGGCTACACAACAACACATGTTCTAATAAAGACTTTGAGGCACTGTTTATTCTGAATCGGCGATAATATTTATCATCTTTCCAAAATTGGTAAATAAACCAATACACTATAATATACTCTAAGATAACAAAACACAATAGAGTTTGACATTAAATTTAAAAAACCAAGAAATGTATCAAACATTCCACTTTATGACTCTACTGAACTAGGAATAAGTGTATAAAAAACATTTTGGAAGTGAAAATTATTCTCTAATTTAGAGGTTTCCTAAACTTTCTTGGTTCCTTCACTGACTAGATAACTTTTTCCTGGTATGCTTAGTCCAGAGGAAATATCGATTGAGGTTCCAATAAATAAATTAAATCCCTAAACTGTGTTATCTGTCCTAATAATTTAGTAGTTACTTGAAAAATAACACATTATTAATAACAATTTGATATAAATGTTTTATTCTAAAATAACCACAACTACTTCCTATTGGGTTGTTTACCTGTTAAACACTCCAAAAGTGATCAAACATCAATGATTTTTTATTACTTTTGTTCCATAATGATTTTTTACACAGTACTTGCTCTGAATCACAGTATTCACCAAAAATCCTACATCCCAAAGTCGAACACTAGCGAAAGGAATGCAGCAGGATCTAATGCTGACGCCCTAAGTGCCTGGAGCTAGAAGCTGTGTGGTGTCTGACAAATGTCCAGTATCACCACACTTCCTTCCTCAAAATACCACAGCACCACTGTAAACCCACTGCAGTGGCCCAGAGCTTATCAGCACGCTTATGTGAGCTATCTTCCTAAAGACATTTTGCAAACTTTTTTTTTTATACAACTTTTAGCAGTATCTTCAATGTCTAAAACCAATGATCGGAATAAAATTTTCAGGAATCCTCAAAATCAGCATATTTTGACCCTTAAGAAAACAGAGGTGGCTTCACTGCATCTCTGAGGAAAACTAGAAACTGATTCTTACATATAAAGGATCGATGAAATGAGGAGACCAATGAAGAATCAACAGGTATCTCAGATACCACATCATCAATAACCATATTCCTTTTTCTACTACTTTGTTATTCAGAGGCTAACTCTGAATAAAGGATTTTTAGTCTTCACATGAAAGATTTTTACTTTAGTCAAGTGTCCCTACCAATAAAAATATCCAGCAAGTCTGCTATCCTTAGATTTTTTTTTCCTACTGCTATAAAGAATTAAAGCATGACTTGAAGAACGAAAATTTGTAAAGTTAATCTAGTTACTTTATAGTCAAAAAAATTTAAGGGTTCTAAATTAATCAAAACTCTTATCAGAAAAGGGTTCCGTATTTTTAAAGCTATACTGTCATATCATTTGTCAATTATCTACTCATACGATAACTGATTAAAATGAACAATTTGATGAGTTTTAACATATGTATATACTTGTGAAATTATCACCAGTGAATCACTTACAGTGTCCAGAACAAAATCTGACATTACTAGAAATATATATATTTATATATTTTAAAATAGTCAAATGAAAAATAATCATGATGATCCCAAGATGACCCAGATGTTAGAATTAGTGGCAAGGAGTTAAAAACATCTGCTATAACTATGTTATAAGACATAAATGAAAATATGCTTCTAAAAAAAAAGAAAAATCTCAGTAGAGAAACAAATTATAAGATAGACTATTCTATCCCAAAATTCCGAAACATAATTCTCAACTCAGGGAACCTTTAGTTTCTTGATATTTTTTTCATGTCACCTCTGTGAGTCTGCTGTGATACTGTAACTCTGAACTGTGCATACAGTATTGATTTTACCCTAGGGGGTCCCAGCAGATCTGTAGTTTGGGAACTACTCTTAAAAATTCAAGCCAAGTTCTGTGTTTAAGAAACTGGTAGGGAGTAAAAAAAGAGACACGCAGAGACATGAGAAAGAAAAGATCCAATGCCTATAGATTAAGATTTTACCGGAAGAAAATATATGGTGAGTGATAATATATATATTTTTACTGTGGGTTTTTTTGTTTTGTTTTGCATTTTATAAAGTTCATGTATATTAGCTATTTTGGTGCTGACATCAATAATGGGGTAAACAGAACAGATAGTATATTCTTTTATACTAGTGGGGTAGAGAAAGACCCTTAAAATGTAGCATTAAGCATTCGACAGTAAAAATTGGGTATTTCTTCTTCTTCTTTTTTTTTTTTTTTACGCACCTACAGTACCTGGTCTTTCTAGGTGGTCTCCCATTCAAGTACCAAACAGGCCAGGTCCTGAGTAATTCTTAAAATTGAAAATCTGAGCTTAGCAGCAGGAAATGGTTAGAAATTAAGTTTGTCACTTAGAGTTTCTAGTTTTCCCTCTAAAACTTTAAACAAAGGGTCTTCAACTTTTTAACAGTGTTTCTCCTTTATCCTATGCTTTTTTCTTTTCACTGCAAAACTGGACAGAAAAGACAGCTATTTAATTTTACAAGGTGAGTAACACACAGGAAAAGGAAACACATGTTTGCATTTTTAAATGCAAGAAGATAAATCCGAACATTACAATTCTCTAATGATAAAATCTAGACACAATTCCTTATTCAAAAAATTTTTACCTTGCAATCAATGAGCAGTTGTGAATCATATTCTTTTCAACAAAGATACCTTGTGATTCATCAGTTTCAACTATTCGCCCATCCTGATACCATAACACTTGCATGTCCTGATCAATATATGAAGCCATGCACTGGAAGGGAAGGCTATCACCTTCAAACACAACTTGACGATGAGAAGGAGTCATGTAGAAAGATGGTAACTCAAGGGGAGGATCTAGAGACGGTAAAACAAAGACACAGTAAACAAATACAACACTACATTCATACTCCAAAATTAAAAGTTATAGAAATTCTAATTAAAACTTTAGAAATGCAAAAGCAAATATTCCTCAGTAACCAGCATTTAAATGCTAACACCAAATATGGCTGCTACTGAGATAAGTGGGTCCCAGATGAAAACGAAATTAGCAAAATTAAAATGAAACCATTTCATAATCAGTTCTGACATTTAGAGTTATTTCTTCTCGGTGGTATCACAAAACTATCAGATTATCACAGAAGCAATACTAAAAGAACAAACTGTAAAATGATACTTAAACTTGGAGAACGGAACTGGTGATGGGTAAAATACTGATATATACACAATTAAAAAATACATTTTGGAGACTGTACTACTTTTGATTAAACCACTGGTTGGTTTCTCATTATAAAAGTAATGCATTATCGTTGCAGAAAATTTAGAATATTTAAGAAAAGGGAAAAAAACCTTTCATGATCCCATTTATTATAATCATTTTTAAAAAGCTGATGTATTTCCTTCCAGTCAGAAAAATAATTTTGAACATATATGCAAGGATATGCAAATATCATGGGCTTATTAAAAGCCTTTAAAATATTTAGTCCACTGTCTAACACAATTCTACTTTTAGTAGTAATTTACCCTAAAAGATGTCAGCACATATGCAAAGAGGTATAGAAGGAAATTTCCTTGCACTGTTTAAGGAGTGAGAAATTATTAACAACTTAAATGTGCAGTAATAAGAAAGTTACGAAGTTCTGAGTACATCTATATAATGGATTGCTATGCATTTTTTTATACAATGAGAAAGTAAATTTCCATTATCTCAAGTTAAAAAGGGTCATTAAATAGCATGAGAATATATTTTACTCAAAACACAGAAAAAAACATGCAGAATACAACAAGGTATCTTTGATATGAGCTACCTTTGAGTGATGATAATGTAACATGGGCTTTATTTTTGTCTTTTTTTTTAGTTTTTTTCAGCTTTAAGTATAATTAACAAAGCTGTACAATACTTAAAGTGTACATCATGATAACTAGATTTATGTATTCATTATTTCTTTCATAAACCTTTATTTTTATCCAATGAGCCTATTTTACTTGTGAAACACCAATAATGAAAACGATTATAAAAAGGAAAAAAAAATGATTGGACTGTTTATTTCCAGACATGAAGACTAAACTGGAATCTCTTAACATTTTAAGGACTGTTTCTGTTTTCTTTTTTCATTTAGCACATGGCAAATGTATTATTTCCCTTGAGTCTTCAGATAGTTTTCAAAATCATGACTTTTTTCAAGAGCTGTATACTATGAATGGATGTCTCACAATTAAACTAATGCTCTGTTTTTGAGAATTTCAGGTATGCTTATCTACTACATCTGAAGATTTACATATATAGCTGATCATTTCCTAAAATAAACCCTCCATGTAGAAATTACTAGATCAAATTGTACCAATTTTTAAGCACACTGATACATATCGCCAAACTCTATTTCAAAAAGGCTGTATCAATTCACACTCCCATCAACAAATAGGATTGCATCTGGGATTTTATTACTATCCATCAATTCCTAATTTGCCAGTTGACAGAAAATCTGAAGATCTACACTAGTCTATGACATTGGTTTCCGTAAAAACAGTCACGACCTAAGAACCTTAAATACCAATTGAAAAAATGTTTTTATTTTCATCCAGCTGACTTAACTCTTGGCATAAACTAAATGTTATCAAATCTGTGAAGATTAATGGCTGTAATCAGTCCCGTCAAAGTGTAAAGGGAATTTTACAGTCTGTCAAGAAAAACATGGCGGCAAGTACAATACAGTAAACGCTCTCTCAACTTTTCTCTCTTACCGCATGTCAACAACTCCTGCTTCACCCCTGTGACCGGCTGAGCCTGCAGAGACTTGGGGTAAACACACCGCGTGTCCCGCACTGTGACGTTTCTCTCCTTTACCCAGCGATGCATCCACAGTATGTTACAGTCACACAGAAGGTACTCGGTCTGAAATTCTCTGTAGAGTACGAAATGCAAATCAGAGACTTGCTTTACATTGGTTTACGCTTCGGATGGTGAATGTGCTGCGTCTCATCATTGCTGGGCTCTTGGCACACCCATACGTTGTCAGCTGGTTATGGTCTCCTCCTTCCCAATGCCGTTACCTGTAATGTCTGAGTCCAGAACGGTCCCCACTGATCTTGGGACTAACTCTGCTTTCAACCAAAGCTGCTGTGTAAACAAAATCTAACCATCATCCCTCATCTACAGAACAAGCTCCTTAATCCCAGGGTTCTGGAATCCCAAAGCCCCATCCTTTCTGTCTATCAAACTTTTACCCACTCGTCTTAAGGCATGTGGTGCTAACACCAGATCTTGAAGCCTTCCTCAGTGTTGCCAGCCATCGTTGCCATGTTCTTGGCTTAAACGCCTACAAACTCTCCTGTCAATGTTGACAACATAAAGCGACATCTGACTGTTTCACAAATTATATTGTCTGTCTGACTAGAGTGTAAATTCCTCAAGGGTGGCACCTTCCTGACACTTTCTGCTGTGTGCCAAGGGAGACCACAGTTATTCACAGACTTAAAGAATATAGATACAACCAATCAACAAGATAAGACCTGATATTAAAGAAATACTTGATATCAAAGAAAATAATTACCTTTATATGTGGTAAGAAAGTTTATAATTTGGCACTTGGGTATAGGAAACAAAGAGGACATACATAGCTTGACTATAAGCACAATAATTTCTTGAATATTGTTTTACAAAGCACGGGCTATGCATGAGCCACACATTTCACTAAGTCCAGCTAATAAGAATAAGTGCAGACACTGTGCCCCGCCAACCTGGAGGACATTCGGTAACAGGGGAAACAAAATGAAAGTGTGACTAAAATAGACTGCAACGTGTTCTATGCAACTAAATCAACAAAGTGCAAAGAGTATAACCATGTTTGCTTCTAACACAGACTGTGCATTTGCACAGGCTTTCTCTCATTAGTTTTGGCAAAAAAGTAACTTTAAAAATAATAACAAAGATGATCAAAGTGACTTCTAATTTTTAAGCACCACCTTCTGGACAGTTTCTAGCACTACCCGTTAAAAACACTGGCAATGTCTCTCAAATTTCGGAGAAAAATACTTTCCACATCCGTGCTACCAAGGGTCTCAGAAACTAGATTATTTCTTTGCAGTCTTTTTTGTTGTTGTTCCCAAACTTCATGGCAATGCCTGACTTGAATCCACTGAATGTGCCAAAAGGAGATGTTTTTGCCAAAAAGCAGCCTCCTGGAGAAGAACGACAGTGGCACAAAAAAAAAAAAAAAAAAGAGAGAGAGAGAGAGACCAGATGGAGCTTGATCCAATACGACTCTGGAAGTACACGCGCGTGTGTCTGCTGTGATAGTGAGGAGCTCGACCAATGCCCAACCTAAAGCTACATCCCAGTGAAACTGCTAAATGAGATTTAAATGAGAAGGTTTAAAAAGGAGACGCAAGGCAGGGAGAAGAGAGGAAGGAACGGATACAGGAAAGAAGAGGAGGAGGAAGTCCACACAAAATTAAGGAACCTGGTAGGGACGATAATTATCCTTGCAAAAAGTAGCTCGATCCCGTGAATTACACACAATAAAAATGTGAAGAACAGCCCATTTAAATAATTCCAATAGAGACTGGTATAATTTATAGTTTGTAATCTGAGAAGGTTTATCTGGAAATAGTTACTTTCGAAAATAACTCCTATACGATCATGCAATTAACAAAACTGTCTTCGGGGGTGTGTGTGGGGGAATCAGCCAATTCTAAAGCTACAGAGAACTGTGTTAATACGATCTTAGGCTGACTTCATAAAGCAGGAATTTGGCACAAACATTCCTAGAAATGTAATAAGTTGTTAATTCAGTTTGGGGAAGGTGTTATAGAATGTAAAATTCTTAAAGCATAAAAAATTCTTAAGTACATATTCTTCAGAGAAAGGGATGTTTTACACTTCAGAGATTTAATTAGTCAAATAACAAAATGATTCCTAATTTGAAAACAAAGTCGAAGAGAATGAATTGTCAATTTTTATTTACTCGAAATATAAGCTGATGTATTCTAGGGAGAAAATGGCTGTCTCTGTCTGAAACACATTGTATTAAAGTTTACAGTATTCTTGTCAATGTAAATGCAAGCTCTCAAGAAAGATTCTCATTTCTGCAAAATCACAAGATTTTCCCCCATGAAGTATCTTAAACCATTAATTTAAAATTTTCAAAAACTAAGATATATTTATCAAAATAGGAGAAAAAATTCTTACTTACAAAGACCGTAATGATCCAAGGTAATCAAAAGTTCCTTGAGATAATGAAGAAAACAAATTCCCTGAAAGGTTTCTGGAAAAAAAAAATTCACATTTAAAAAGGCTAACAATTATGTATCATTTTATACTACTTCATATTTCCTAAAGGGTTCTATAATCATTAAATATTATAAAGAATTTATAAAAGTTGTTTCAGATCTTATAGAGAGGGAACAAGGAGTAAACATTTCTCCAAGGCTGAAGAAGAAAACTCTGCAATAAATAAAGCAGTAAACAAGATTATTTAAAAATTATTACTGCTGGATAAGGATTTTTTAAAATCAAATATCAGATGAACTTGAAAGTTACCTTACTGAACTAGATCTTTAGTCATGCTCTCATTGCAACAAGAATTACTCTTCACATATCACTCAGTATCATTTAAGAGGGAGGAAGGAAGGAAGGAAGGAAGGAAGGAAGGAAGGAAGGAAGGAAGGAAGGAAGGAAGGAAGGAAGGAAGGAAGGAAGGAAGGAAAGGCAAGGCATGACCCGAATGACCAGCAGCAGCAACCCACAGTAACTGAGAGAGAAACATTAGCAAAGTGGAATGAGTCCAGGGTTTCAAATGAAAGATATGGAATATAATTAGGTGTTGGCCTTTTCTCTTGTTTTCTTTGTATCAAACGGCTTTAAAAATACCTGCCTATACCCTTGCAGAGTTTTGTATGAATTAAAATCCAGAAAACCCTATGCTACGATTTGAGGAGACTGTTATACCCACAGTGGATTTGAGGGAAGTATTTCTTCTATGACTATGAGCGCTAGTAAAGAAGGGACCTGTGTGTCTTACTTTTGGGGAAACCTCTGGCAGCCAGTAACAGGCTGAGGTATACACTAGGTGCTCAGTGGTGGTGGCTGACTGTTCAGGATGAGGAACTCGCCTGCGGGAGGCTTCTAACATCCAAACGGGACTGCGGGCTCCGGGAGAGTGGCAGTATGATCCACCCCCCACAAGATCAGTCAGGTCTGTGCCTGCTCTGGTGTCAAGAATAGACATAATTTAGATCTAGAGTTCTCAAGGAAGGGGTCTTAAGACCCGTCAGGAGGCCTCGGAAGTCCGGGTTGAATGCTTCGAGTGTGAGAGAAAGTGACAATAAGGTAGTTGGACTACCCAGTGGGGAGAGGGCAGAGAACTGGTCTGGGAGAAATCGGCTGTTCCCATGACACCTGCAGCAATGAATTTCTGGAGGTGAAGACTTAAGACCACACAAATGACAGTCGTTCACAAATTAATACATAACGAACTTCAACCAGAACATCACAGGATTGGTTTTTATGTATGTCTTTTGGTATATAAAAGGGCAGGATAAAATAATTCTGATCCTTACAGAAGTCCCTAGGAACTTAAAAACAAATAAAAAAGAATATCTGTAAATTAAAAGAACAGTGAAACAGATGCCTTTTCCTTTCTCTGCCTATCAGAATGGATACCAAATGTGGATTTCGAAAAAGGCACTGCCAATGGGAGCGTAAATCACGATAACATTTCAAGAAAGTAACTCGGATGCCATCAAAATGAAAAACTATGCTTTTATGAAGCTATCCTATGTGAAATTACATGATTACTGGGATTTGTTTAAAACAACGTAGGTAAAAGGATGAAATGAAAGATGTAACTAAAACGAGGTTGGCTTTCAGATGCTAGGTGTTGAAACTCGGTGAAGAGTGCAGGGAGATTCCTCATACAATGATCTGTTTTGTTTTGCTTTTTTTTTTTTAAGATGTTGAAAGATTCCAAAATAGTAACTTGGTAATGAAAATTTACCCTACAAATAAAGACTTTAAGTATAAACAAAATAATTGCATCTTACAGGGAGCATTATATTCTAATTATTAGGTATTTTATTCTAATTAGTAGGTCTTGTTAGACTTTTCTCCTAGAAACCACAGCGGAAAGCATCGCATTGGAGGGAGACATTCTATTCTCGCAGTAAATCCCAACACAAACCCATTTTTCCTCCAGGGTGGGGACAGACCGCTATTTGGCAGAACACCAAAAGCCATAAAAACATACTCATATTTTAAAATGCTAGAATCCACCTCTGAAATGCTTATTAAAAAAAAAAAAAGCCAAAGAAAACTGAGAAAGACAATAGGTACAGCAAAGTCTCTGCTCCCCTGTCCTAATAAGCTCACTGAATGGAGTGGCAGGTGATCTATGTACCCACCCCCACTCCCACCCTTTAGTCGTTTCTTACTCTCTGGCTTAAATTTTCTTACTTTTTGTTAAACAGATATATTTGAATTCCTGTATGTTAAATGTGTGTGGCGCATCATCTGTGTATATACTGAGGTGTTTGCAAGGGCAGATTTGTAAAAGGAGGGGAAAATGCAATCGAATGGCATCTCTTGGAACAGGAATAACTGACTCAATTCTAATGCTTCATACATGAAATATTGTGGAGCTAGTAACAAGCATGAACTAAATCAACACATACTCAAAGAATATTCATATGTCGGTAATTTTTCTAAAATGTAAACTGCTTAGTATAGTGATATTTTAAAGCCCCATATGTATATCTATGTATTTGTGGGGGTGATAGGAAATCTGAAAATATATACACCAAATCGTTAGTACAGCTACCTCGGGGTGATGTGTCTGAGTGATGAAGGGAGATTTAACTTTTCCTTCCTATGTCCACATGGTTTTACTACTTAACGACATCAGTAAATTTTTAATTGTGTAAAGTTCTTATAACTATCCCTCATCAATTATTTCTGATAGAAAAATATTAAACGTATAATTCTTAGAGAAAAAAATACAGGTTTTAAATTGATCAAAATCTATTAGAAAGAGAGAAATAGAGATTTGTTGATCTCCTGACAATTTCTCCGTCTCTAACCTTCCCAAGAGAAGGGCAGCCGTCACAGAAGTCTGCTATGGGTCCCCCAGCTCTTGGGTCTGCCAGGTATCTCCAGTGTGAGGGTGGTGTGGGTGGGGAGCTCTCAGGTTTGGCCTCACTTCTCTAGGGTAATTCTTCCCCAGACTTCATCGACAGAGGCAGAGATCCACACCCCTCAACACACACAGACACCCATGTTTGCTGAAGCCTCTGACACGTTTTAACGAAGTTACCTTTGAATTTTTAAGCTAAACCTCCAAAGCCAACACTTGTTTTAATGATGAGAAATCTGGGCGAGAATGCTACAGGCTGTGGGCCAAGGTCTCATCCAGGCCCTGGGGCCCCGATTCCAGCCGCATGGGCCGGGAGGCTCAGTCAGTCTGAGACCCCACATTCCAGGGTGACCCAGAGAGCTCAGGTGAAGAGGCAGCAGAGGGGATGGAACAGTGTTCCACTCCTGACCCCCTTCTTTTGTATACTTATTCTTCTGGGTAGGGAGCACTAAAAGGCAACTCTGATTCCTAATCTAAGAATCGTACTACATGCCCCATTACTTATCCGTCTCTTTTCTACCTGTTAGACTGAGAAAATGGTCTAGTCTCCAAATCAAAAATACAAAGCATTATCAGCCTTCACGACCAGCATGTGGCCTGGCTCAGAGAGCCCAGAAATCTGGCCACTGCAGCAGCCTGTTCAAAATGTGTGTCCAAACCTTCTTGGTCCATAACTGTAGGGCAACTGAAGTTACTATGAATGCATTCATCAAAGTTTTTGGAAGGGGGTGGTGGTAGTAGTTTTGCTTATCTTTTTCTCCCCCTGCTAAAGAATTATTTCTTTAAACGCCATAGATGGCTGCACTTAAAAGAGCCACGGTAATTTATTACATGGGCTACAAAGGCATCTCAATCAAATCTCAAAGTAGCAAGTTTGGTAGTGTAATTTTTATGGTTTAATGATTCATTTAAATAAATGTCTGTTGTGTTCTGCAATCTTGTCAATTCTCACAACAGGTAGCAGATAATTGGTCAAAAAAAAGAAAAATAGAAAAAAAGAAAAGAGAGAGATGACCCAAGCTCTAAAACTTTCAAAAATTTTAGCTTGTGAGGCAAGAATCAAAAGAAACCATAAGAAACCAGTAAGCTGTCCTAACATAAGCTCCTATTCTCTTTTGCCTACAGAACATCTGCTAATGGGTCAGGTCTCCAGGTCAAAGTTTTCTAGAATTAAAATCAACAAAACAGTAAACTCCAGACTCTTTTTTCATCGCTTAAGTCACAGCTAAGTAAAAATATAATAAATTATTTTCTTCGTGATGCCTCATTTAGCCACTTATTATGTAGCCCTCCAAACTAAAAACACAAAACTCTCGAGAAGAGATACAAGTACTGAAATAAAATCATTTACAATCTAGTTACAAAATAGAAAAATGCAATTGATTCAATTAATTTTGAGTATGAGTGAAGTAGTACACAAAATCAATCTTTTATTTAAAAACAAATTAGGCCATTTATCTTTCCCCCAACTTAAAGGACACACTCAAAAATATTACAGGGCTGAGCAGAAGCAGGAGTACTTTGTTCTAGTCAACCAATTGCCTCGAAGTCCCTTTTCTTACTGTGCAGATGAAATCATCGTACTCTTTAGGCTCCAACAGTTTTTTCAAAATTAACTTGAGTGAAATATAATATTCTAAAAAGCTACAGAGAGAAAGAACCAAACACAAATTATCTTTATACTAGAAATTCTATTTCAGATCCTCTATTTCTTTCATTTGCACCCTTCCCTAACTGCTTTTCTCTAAAACATGATTTTATGCCATTTTCTCATATGTGTCTTTCAGTGGCTTTCCATTGTCGAATCAGTTTTAAGTCTGTTTTCTATACACTTCCATATAAAGCTCTATTATAGATAATCGGCTTTACTTCTTCTTACTCCGAAAGTGTCTCTCCTTTAAAAGATACACACGCACACTCAAATATATAAATATATATGCGTGTATGATTCTATATTTATATTATGCATAAATATAAGTACATAATATTATAAATATAAACACAATGGGCAT
Source organism: Macroglossus sobrinus (assembly GCA_004027375.1). NCBI lineage: Eukaryota > Metazoa > Chordata > Mammalia > Chiroptera > Pteropodidae > Macroglossus > Macroglossus sobrinus. The sequence continues at coordinate 318,748 of PVKZ01001042.1, read as the reverse complement.
ATACATGAGATAATTCAAATTTTAATTAATCCTTGTAATAACTGAGGTACTATCAATTCTTCACAGATGAAAAACAGAAAAGCTCAGAAAAGGTAAAACAATTCATCCAAAATCACGTTAGAGGCATGACTGATTCGAATGGTCATTTTACTCCTAGCACCACTGGCCTTCTCCTGGATAAACTGACCTCGCTCTTATCCCACCTCCAAGCATCACCCACTCGGCTTCCTTTCCTTTCTAAAGATCTGAATCTCTGCAATCTTCTGGACCATCTGCTCGAGTTTTACCTCTTCCAAGAAATCTTCCCGGAAGAGCAAAGCTTTCAATCACGTGTCTAAATATGCTCATGTTCTCCGGGGCACACGTGACACGGTGTGTCTGTGTGTGCCCCCGTGTGTGCAGTCATGTAGTATGATGTTCTGATGACATTCTAAGTATCTCCAAATTCAATTCCAAAGTCCTTATCCTCTGCCACTTTAGCTGCTACTCTATAGTTGCTACTTTAACATGAAACATATCAGAGGGATTCATAAACATTTGGCTACTGGTTCAAATTGTTCCTTATACCTTAATAGGAAAGAGAGATGTACTTACAGTCTAACCAGATTGGTGAGTCCTCGAAATATGTCTGCATTCAGACATCCTATTCGATTATTTGTCAGATCCCTGAGGAGAAAGGGGAAAAAGGGTCTTCAATTAGTTCTCTTGGGTGATGAAGGTTTCATGCATTCAATATTCAAGGACAGCACCCAAGTACCACACAGAACCTTTCTTTTCAGCATCTCTGACATATTTACCTACCACAAGAGTGAAAATAATCCTTGCTTTCGCCTACTTCTGGCCTGTACTGACTAAACGCTGTTTAATTAGAGTGTCCTCTGTATTTCAAGCATTTCCCTCCTATAAAATGACTCAAGATAAAACTGGAGTAGTACAAATGAGACTCAATATATTTTACTGTCTGTGATACGATTCCTAAATGACCTAAATAGTTGATTATGCTGGGGGAAATAAGGGAACACAACTTCAGCCAACATCTAAAGAACAATGGGTAAGAGGGTAAATTATCAGAATTAATGCTGCAGCTTTTACTTCCTCATGAACATCTGAACATCAAGCTTTCTAACTTCACTTCTTAAATATTCCGAAGTGTTTTGAGTATAATGAAAACACACTGAGTCAGCGTTTACTTTACTTTTATCTATCATTTAGTCTCCAACCCAAATTACTTAATATGTAGGTAATGAATGGCCCAATTAATTTTTTCCAGTCACTCCTAACTTTGTATAGTTCCCATCAAACGTTACTTTCTAAATATTTTTTCTTCTCCTCAATCCATGGAACTTTTTGCTTTTTATCTACGTAAAATGTTTAGTAAATATTTTGTTCTTTCTTCACTATTTTTTTTTACACCAAAGACAGTGGACACAACTTTATACATTAATCAGGAGATTACATTTTAATTGGGAGATAATAACTGATAATTTCTGTAACTTTCAAATGAAAGTTACATTTCATGGCTTTCATCATTTTTTATCAGTGGACTTGGTAAACTATAAATATAATGATCTTAATTTTTATCAGTTCTTACATTTGGAATTACTCATCACTTTAAATCATGATAAAAGAATTAGAACAAGCTTTCAACACCAAACTTTCAAACATATTTTTACCACATTTTCTTCAGTGTCCATATTATTCACTGTAAGAGGTACCACATAGTCTTGGAATTACACTCTGAGTTACACTCTTTAAAGAAGCAATTTACACCACCCACTTCTCAACTAAAACTGTTGGATTCTAAATTGTATACTTGGTAACAGAAGAATATGTATTAGTCTGATGACAAGTTATAAGGACACGCATTTGAATCAGGTGCCTACTCGCTAAGTTTTTCACTCAGATATTTCGTGGCTTATGTGATCCTGGTGTCCCATGATTTTGTAGCTCTGCCTTCATTACAGCAAGTTTGATAAAAGAACCTTAAACAATACAAGTCTTTATTATCTGCGCTTGCTATTCTCCAGCTCTTCAGACTATTAAAGCTAAGTATTTAATCAAGCAGGACTTTTTTTTTTTTAATTCTAGCTGATTTTCCTTTTATTTCTGGGTTTTACTGTTTAAGAAAACGAAGCATCATCTTGTGAATTGTTGCTTAAACAAGCATTTCTGGGCTCTATTCATTATCTTGTCTCAATTCTGAGTGTTAAGTGGTGTAATTACCATTGATTCTTTGGGTAACGATTTCATTATAGCTATATCTATTTAAAATAGTATTTAGGTATTGATAATGGGTGTTCATTCGGGTTGAGAATCAGCTTGAATTTGTTGATAAAGCAAAAAGAGACACTGAGTGGGTCTAGCTTTTACCTACTTCTGGTAGTTCTGTAGAAAGCCACCAAATCTTCCTGAGTCAAACTAATAAAGGCAAAAAGGCATGGTACACTTACAAAAACATTTTACATGTGGTTGCCAAGTGATATGCACAAATGAAATGAATGATTTTAAGGCTCTGTAAGAAAAAATGCCTTACCTATAAGCAACTATCAAACATTACTACTGCAGAATATCTTCACATCTCACTGAGTTTACATATCAGGCTCTCTCAGCCTGCAAACTGGATACTGTAAATTCAATTACAAATCAGCTATTTGGAATTAAGAATATATTTTCTAGCGGGAAGAATGTTATAAATGGCCATTACCTTCCTAGGCAAGAACACAAGAGACTACTTAATGTGTAATGCAACGAAAAATGCAAAGGCAATGCCTGGTAGGATATTAGCAATTACATGTGACTGAACGAGAAATATATGTATTTATTTTGAGTGGCAGTACTTGATAAATTATTTACTGAAGGATAAAGATCTAGATGGAGAACCTAAGATAATCTGCAGTGTCTTTAAAACATCCGAATGTAACTGCATTTTATTAACAGTCCAATTCCCTTCAGCCTCTGTCTTGACATAAAGATACCGTTAAGATTAATCATCCTAAAAAAAAAAAAAAAGCCTCCTTCCAAAAAGAGGTGAATACTGTGGTGTGGATCACAGGGGGAGAGAATAAGTGACCCTGTGGCAGTGTGATGTCACACCCCTCTCCTTGGAAAAAAGTGTTGGAGGGAAAAATATTCTAGAAGTTCTCGCACTTGAGCATCAGAATCACAGGGAGAGACGGTTGAAACAAAGATGGTTTGACCTTGGCCCCAGAGTTTCTCATACAGCAGGTCTAGCACCTGACCCTCTTGCTTCCTACCTGAGGACTCACGGTCACAGGCATAGGTTCAAACCGCCCCCATCCAAACACGGGGTCAGTCGCCCCCAGTAAGCAGCGCAGAGAGTGACACTTGCTGTTATAAATCAAGTTCATCTAGTTGCTGCCCTCCACACCCTAATCACTGTTTCTGGAGGCTGCTTGCAGCCTGCTCAAGGCGGCGCTCCAGACCCCTGTCTGTGCTGGTCTGGCTGAGGCCCGACAGCTTCCCAGATACTTTGAGCCACTGTTCCATCTCTTTACAAGCAGATTCAAGTCCAAACCCAGGCTCTTGGTCCGTGTATGTGATCCCATGAGACTGCACACCCGTAAGAGGTCCCCGAATTACCTTTGTATCTCTGGAGCCTGGCTCACTGCTGGGCACATATGGCAAGATTTTACATCAAGAATAGACAAAGGAGCCTCAACCGACATGGCATGTACAAGAGAAACAGTCTGAATGCATTCATAAGTGGAAAACCATCCACAGATGATGACAGCTGGCAAAGCTGTGGACTTGGTAAACTATAAATATAATGATCTTAATTTTATCAGCAATAATTTTATTAGCATAAGGGGGACACAACTATCTACCACCAAACAAATCAAATTACTATACAAATTAACAACCTTCTAAGCCACTTATAGTATATATTCTGTTTTCTATCATAACTTTGGTCTGGTGAACTTCTAAAAATCATTAAAAACCTATAGTGCTTATTGTGTCAAACTTAAAGTAGATGAGCAGTTACTTCTGAAATTAACAGTTCAAATTCATAAGCAAGCAAGTCAAACACTTACAATCTTTTTAGCGATGACAGTCCCCAAAAGGCACCTGGATCTATACTACTAATAAGATTATTTCGGAGATCCCTGTGAAAAACAAAATAAGTTATTTACATATCAACACTGTAACAAATATTTAGGCACAATGTTACACAGAAAACAATAATAATGAAAGAAAACTAAAGCTGAAGAGATTAAGCCAAGACCACCTCAGAGTAAGTGGCAGAGCCATTTAACTTCAAGAAACCTGGTTCTTGTTTTGGTCAATATAAGAATACCATGTTTTGGTCAATATAAGAATAAAGTTATATGTCAAAAAAAGATACGTGTAGCATATTATTCAAAGTTAAACTACAATCCTATACATTATTTCTATAACTTCTTTATTAGTATGTTATACTTTAGTTATCAATCAAAATAAATCAGTGATTGCATTTATGACAAACCTAATAAAATCGTATTGTTTTAAACCACCTCAGAAATTACACACTAAAATTCAGATTTGGTTGTTCAGAAGCCCCTCCCTGGGCTTCTATGATTTAGTTTTTCTTTAAAATAAATGTGATAGTTCACAACATATGGCTCGAGGCAAAGATGCACCAGCCCCCTACCCAATGGCATCTGATGGCAGTCCCAACTGTCTTCCATTCTTCTTAAGCGTGTGGTCCTTCCATGTCAGTACACTGTCACTGGGGGCAGCAGTGAGTGCCACAGCCACACCCCTCCACCATGGTGGATTTGGGTCTCCTGTTGGCTACTGCTCTCCACCGGGTGCCTGGGCTCAGCAGAAGACTCCCAATTCACCCCAGCCCTCAGAGAAAGCTGACAGCATTGGGAGGGCTTAGGACAGAACAAAGCCCATTTTCCCAGAACATGTTCCAGCCAGCAGCTGGCTCTGAGTGACACCCAAGGTGAGTGTCACTCACTCATAACCTCGCCCACTGAAGTCCCCGGTGGCCTCTGGTCATCTCTCAGGGCACCTGAAGTCGGACTGTGGACAGACACTCTTCCCCATATCTCCCCTTCCTTCTCGACCTCACGACTGCGACTTCGTCTCTTCCAGGCAGGTGTGAGTTCACACTCCTCGTGGTACGCCCGGCTTCGGGACGCACACGGTGTTGGTGAAACGATCCGGAAACACGGAGCGACTCTCAGTACAAACCCAGGGCAGCAGGCACCTCACGTCAGCAGGTTCCTAACTTCGCTGAGATTTCAAAGGCCCTCCAGGAAGAAGATCCTGGGCCAACGGTGCCACCTGCGATCGTGAAACCGAGGTGACCGTTCTCTGGGACCTTCTGTTCACTATGGCTCTATCACGGTCACCCTTGCCCGTGCCCAGGCCATCTATCTACATCGAGAAAATTCCTTAGTTCACCGTCTCAGATCCCTCCAACTCAGACAACACCCAACTCCCCTGGTCCACCCGTGCGTTATCAAGATTCCGAGGGGGTCGTACTACCATGAACGCCCATCCATGCGTTTTCTTCTCCATGAAGAAGGTGATTCGATCTTACTGTCCCGCACGCTCATGACGACTGTTTTGAAGCATGACCCACTCGGTAACATGCTATTTTTTTTCTAACGGCTCATCCTAACTATTGATACAGACAAGTCACTGGGGTTGGTTTCTAGGTTTCCTAGAAATTTCACAGAAACGTCCTAATGAGACTGGCCCTCTGCTTGCCAAGGTGGCAATTCATTTCCTGTGTCACTGACACCGTGGCTTCCCACACTGTCTATGCTGTGATAGAGATCGCTTAGAAAGTCTCAAGAACACTTCTCCGGAGGTACAACCTGTGACTCCTGGGAACGGCGTGCGCTCCAGCAAACCCTGTCTGCCTTTCTCGTGTCCTACTCCCTTCCGACACGAGGCAGTCTTCAGGAGCTAGGGGTGGAGCTGCCATTACACTCGGCCCCCCAAATCAGAGCCAAGTTGTTCTAAATGAAACACATCCCCACGTACTTTGCAATTCTTCCTTTTAAAAAAGGAAATGACTATTAAACATAGTATAAGTTCCATTCTTTGATGACCATTAATAAATATGTCATGGATCGCAACTCAGATTTCACCTTCCACAAGAAAACAGCTTTGTCAATGCTCGGAGCTGCCCAACTTTTTTGGTTTCTGCATTCCAGGCTCTCAGATATTTTCTAAATAAAGTAACTGAAAACATCTGAAAAAGCCAAGAAGCTTCATGAAATCCATTTGGATGGTAACAGAGGAAGTTCGGGTCAGCTTACAAATCCGACCTCGCTCTGTGGACCTCCTACCAGCCTTTAGGTTCTCCTCTTAACTGCGGGTACAAAGGAGGGACCCAGTGTAACAATTTCAACAGAAAGAGAAAAATCACGCAGATAACAAAGTCCCTTGTCCCCAGGTTGGTACCAGCCTGGGGGCCCAGATGGCTGTTGTGGCCGATACTGACGGCAGCATTTGTTCCTCCATAGGCAACTGTCCCCTGTCAACGGCCAGATCCTGGAAGCCACTCCAGGACGGTCAGAACTGAAGGGCATGACTAGCTCTGGGAAGAACCCTCACCCCACGGGGGAGAGGAATGACCCAGCTTCTGGGATCTGAGGGACCGAGGTGTGTTCACTGAAGGCTCCACCCGACAGCTGTGCGCCCTTCCCTCTCGTAGTCCCTGGAGAAGAAAGTTCAGACTCTTTCAAGTAACTTAGGCAGCTACCCGTGGCCTTGGCCTTGCTCATCTTTCTTACTCCAAACGTCACTTCCCATGCTGCCCCAACACCTTCCTGCAACACTCACTCGCTCAGGCCTTCTTTCATCACAGACACTAGTCTTATTTCGAGATGTTTCTAGAGAGTCATATTTCTCTCACCACAGCTAAATTATATGACCTGAACTTTACTATAAAAATATTTCTAGTAAATTATGGTTAGCCACAACAATCATTAGAACATTCATAAAGTCAGACAATGAAGGGACTACTGCTTATCACTCTATCAATCACGGCCACTCATCCTTTTCAATAAAGGTTCAGGGTCATGCCTGTACCTGACCTTCAAACAGTTTAGCAAACATGTTTATGTGTAGGTATAATCTAATATGAAAAAAAAAGACAGTAAATTGTTAATAATTGTTAATAATCATTGACTGGGTAAATTGGTGATATGGGAGATTATATTACTCTTTTGAGTTTTCTGTATGTTTGAAAATTTTCAAAATAAAAATTAGTTTTTGTCTCCAACTTTTTATGTCCAAGAAGTACAATTAATCATCAGACCCAACGTATGAGTTCCTATCTCCCCCTCCCCAAGTGATCCCAACCCTACACCTCAGAGATAAGATTTCCAGAGAAAATTCAATCACTATGTGTCTGACTTGTATCGCACAACCTAAAAAATCTCTGCTAATAGAATCATCTAATGTCAGTTCCACTCTTTCAAAACCTGTTTCCCTTTTCAGATTTTAAAAAGCATCTACAACAAAAAAATGATTCGGCTAAAACCCTACATAAATTTGTGGCCAATGATGTATTGCATGTGTTTCTACAAAACACTCCTCATGAATAACTAAGTACTATAATATGATTTAAAGATACACGTTTTCTTTAATAAAAAAAAAATTCCTGACATATATAATAATAGCCATATTAATCAGGCATTGCCAAAAGATATTTATAGTCAGATTGTCTCATTTAATATTCCCAGCACCAATCCACAGCTTCCCTGGTGAACATGAGTTGAATGTTAGGACGTATAGCTAACTATGGATATGTTGCACCATTAAAACATTAATGAAAGGTGCAGAACAACTGCTAAACAAAATTTAAAAAATATAGATTTTAACAGTTCTCAGAAAAAGAGCTAGCTTCTTTACAAAAATAATACGAAGCGTGTCAAATAAGATGCTTTTTAACTGCAAGTATCTGAAATCTCTACTCAAAACAGTTTCAATAATAAAGAAAACGATCCTGTGGATTTACAGGAAATCTAGCAGTAAGGCAGCTTTCGGGACTAGTCACATCTCTCTCTGAGTCACCCTTCTTCAGAAGGTCAACTTACCCTCAACCATGACATCCTACCCCAGATCCAAAAGCCACCTCCAAGCACAAAGCCGTGAATAAGAATGGAGACATTCTTCTTCTGTCTCCTTAGGAGCTGGGAAATCTTTCTCTGAGGCCTCAAAGCTAAATCCCCCTGTGCCTCTTATCGGTGAGGACTGGCTCTGTAGAAAGAGATGCTTTGGTGACCCAGACCCAGCGTTTGGGGTAGAATGAACAGGAGTCAGACACATCGACCACTATGCAATTTGATTGTCAGTAATCAGAATATAGGGGAGTCTCACTGAATTGTGACAAACAGTTAACCCAAGAATGATGGTACTATAAAATAAAGGAAGAAGATGGGAGAGAGGAAGGCTGGATAAATGGGTGTATGGATGAACTGATGAATAACGAAGTTCTTGACTATAAACAGGCTACAAAGCCCAGAAAGTACAAATAACATTTACCAAAGAATTGAAGGGAAAACTTATAGGAAGTATACATTTTAGAGAATTTTTCAAATAATAATTATACAGTTCCTCCTTAAACAACATGGGTTTGAACTTCTAGGCTGAACTGTGTCCCTACTCCCACGGGATTCCTACTTTGAAGTCCTAACCCCTAGTACCTCACAGTGTGACTGTATTAGGAGAAGGGGTCTTCAAAAAGATAATTAAGTTAAAATGAGGTCACTAGAGCAGGCCCTAATCCAGTATGACTGGTGTCCTTATAAGAAGAGATGTGGACGCAGACACCGATAGAGGACAGCCACCTAGAATGACACTGCTGGCACCTCAATTTTGAACTTCCAGCCTCCAGAACTGGGACAAATAAATTTTGATTGTTTAAGCTGCCCAGTCTGTGCCACCTTGTCAGGGCAGCCCTGGTAAACTAATACAACCACTCTGCTCACTTACATCGTGTCTGAAATAGAGAGAGCCCCAGATGAGTCCTGAAGTCTGCAGAGGCCTGAGAAAGAGGCCACCTCGACACACCATGGAGAGTATGACGAGACCCCGGAGTAAACCAGAGTCCATGAGGAAAGCCTTGCAGTGATGAAAGTGCAACCGGAGTTGACAGACACGAAGGAGGGAAGAGGGTCATTGGGTTTGGTCACAGGAAGAGGACAGTCGTGCAGGAGGCAGAGTAGATTAGCGAGCTGGGTCAGAAGGTAGAGAAGAAAAATGAGGAGAGCTATGAAAACAGCAGGAAGAACGAATCAAGAGATTATTCCAGGAGCTGCTATGGAAATTACTAAATCTATACAGGCTTCACTTGAAAATGAGTGAATCAAATCAAATCTGAGAACAGGAACACCAAAGAAACGATCACTGTGAGGAAGATGGTCATGGGCTCTGAAGGATGAGAAGCTCTCAGCCTGTTTCCGTGCCCAGGAGAGAACTGAGAAGATGCTCATCAGCCTTTGATCACGAACTCCCAGCAGAAAGTTCAAGCAACTTGACTATGGGGTCTCTTTGGTCTACCATGTGTTCAGAAAACTGAGTGAAGCAAAAGCCAGCAGCGTTTCCACAAGAGGCCAGTCACCCTCTGCTCTCAGACCTTTTCAGCCGCCCACCCCAGCAGGCACCGGAGGAGCAGGATCTGGGCTCACATCCACAGACCATGGCCAGAGGACAGGGTACTCCCTGCGACCACTGTGCCTCCATCCTCCCTTTCGGGACCAAACCAGTAGGTAGCAGGGCAGCCTCTAGACCAGAAGTAGCACCACCTCCCTGATGACAGTGAGGCTGCTCCTCTCCCCAAAGCCCCACACCAGTCTCAACTCGGGTAAATGGCATCAGATGCCCAGTCCTGAATCAGTGACCAAGGTACACGTGTGAAGGACTATCCTCAGCCTGGTCAGGCCTGGAGCTGAGGTGTGGCCAGCGTCCTCTGAAGCACGTGGATTATGAGAAACGTGACAGAAATACTAGAATAAATATATTAATTAAATAAATAAATCTGAGAGTTAAGCATTGTTGGGCCAAAAACTTTTTATTTATGTGTCTATGTGTGTACGCACATGTGCAAACACATGTAAATAAAAATCTATATTTTGTGTACACATGTAAATATGAACGTATAAAGTGTATCACTATATATGTGTATGTCATTGCCTATACATAACCTAACTTAAAGACATCTGAATACTAAATGAACAGAGACATACATAAAAGGATGAGGAAGAACTCTATAGATGGTGTACGCTTCAAGAAACACATCAGTGATGGACGTAAAAAAGTTTTATGGGAGTCCAACTGAGGGAGAAGCCAGTAGTTAAAAAGACTAAGGAAAGGCCGCCTAGAAATAGAGAAAGTCAGGCAGGCAGAGCAAAGAAGGCTCAAAAAAAAAAAAAAAAAAAAAAAAAAAAAAAAAAAAAAGAGGAAAGTTTTGCTATTCCACATTAATGGAGGGGCTCACTGTGTGGCTTCCTTGGGTGGGTATTCTGAAATGTTATCCTACATGTATGAGTACCATGAGAAGTTGAAACAATCCTAGAATAGCATTTTTTTAAAAAGCAAATTAAATATCCACTGTGTAAAACCCATCGAGGCTAGAACAAGTGCTACCTGTAAACACATCTGATCTTCAGCAAAACTAGACCCAGTCACTAGCAGAACGCAATGATCACATTCAGACACAGCCGGATAAAACACTGAAGTTTACCCCCAATTTTCTGCCCCCAGACTTGTTTTGTAAAGTCTACTTGTCTGTTTTATGAGGCATAGACATTTCATGACAATTTCAAAATGCCAGCTGCACTTTAAAAGCCAGGGGTCATTAAACTATAATCCATGGCTTGTTTTGTAAATAAAGTCACTTCTACATCGAGTCGTTTGTCTGTCTGTCCCTGCGTCCTCACTACAGTGGCAGAATCGAGTCGCCCCGTCTGAGACCTCATGGCCCACACAAAGCTTGAACTGCTGGCTATCTGGCCTTTTACAGAGAGTTTGCCGACCTCTGTTCGAACTAGTTTTTTTGTTTTTTTAATTTATTTTTCAGTTACAGTTCACATATATTATGTTAGTTTCAGATATACAACATATGATTAGCCATTTACATACTTTACAAAGCTAACCACCCCCAGCAGTGTAGGACCCATCTGGCATCACACATAGTTACCGTAACATTACTACTTCACATGCCGTGACTATTTTTATAACTGGCAATTGCACTTAATACTTTTTACTTTTTTCATTCCTCCCCCAAACCCCACTCCCATCAGACAATCATCACTTTGTTCTCTTTATGAGTTTGCTTCTGTTTGGTTTGTTCATTTTCTTTTCTTTCTTTTTTCTTTTTTTTTTTTAAAGATTCCATATATAAATGAAATCATAACTGTTTTTTTAAATTCTATTTTTAAAACTTTTCATAATAAAATGTTGGGGAAACTCAAAAATTTTTTTTGAAAAGTTGGGAGTTCAGTTAATAGATTTATAATGAGAATTCATTAAGTAAAATAACAGTAAGAGATGGTAATAAAAGAATACTCACAATCTTTCAAGGAGACTTAGCCCAGAAAATGAGCCATTCTTCAGTTCGGATATTTTATTGTTACTCAGGATCCTAAAACAAAAAGAAAAATTAAATGTAGGTTGCCCAGTAGATGCACACCATTAATGTCATATCAAAGTAATTTAGCTCATTATGTTTAAACCTATCAGGAATTCTAAGAAGTCATTTATTTCCCCCAACATTTCTGAGATGGTTTGATAAAATAAAAAGGAACTTCTTTCTCTTTCTTTGAGAAACCACCTAAAAGAGCTCACTCACACAGACCACCTCTTAAATTGTTCCTGTCACACCGAACCAAAAAATTTAAAATAGAGAACTCAAAACAGAACAGCTCTCAGTTCACTATAAGAATAAAGAATGCCACATACATTTGTATAATTAATCAACTAATATAAGATGAATACTTATTTTAAAACTGGAAATTTAATAGAAAAATATGTAACATGCTCTATAAAATATTGACCTTGCAAAGAAATAAAGTACCCTCTAGATATCATTTCGATAATGCTTAATATTATTAGTAATTAAACAGTATGCAAATCTACGTCTGTACGTGTGAAAAAATATACTTCTCACTTGTACTCATGCACAGAGAGACACAGGTATAACATCACAGTAACATACCTCTTGTAACAGGGCAGTGTTCTTAAAAAGATGAACTGCAAAGAAAACTATTTAAAGAAGCCATAGTTGAGCCACCCCCCAGGCGGGACTTGCCTAAGAGACGATGTGTATGAACATGATCTTGTTTCCCTCTCTAGGCTCTGGGCTTCCCTCTCCAAGCACCTTTTGAAGTTTGAATACCAAGAGAGAGTTTCTATAAATAAAGTGAAAATGCTAAAGCGACCTAATCTGAAAGAGTGGGCATATCAAGTTAAGAAAATGAGAAAACCAAGGCATGTTAATAGCATTAAGATTTCACTAGCAAACGGCAGAACCAGATGGGGAACTCAGAAAATCTCAACTCTGGACTCGATGTTTTCCAACATAAGCTGATGTCAGTCAAGAGACACACCACTGGACAGAAAATTCTCCGTAACACACACATTGCATAAGTTCAGGTGCACCCCCCCAGGTGGTCCAGGGTTGACTGGTGACCCCCCTCCCTCCAGACAGAGCAACACAGCAATTCTACACCTATACAAACATTAACAGACTACCTCTGGGTTACAAAGTTTCAGGTACATTTTTATTTTGTCTACTTCCATTATTCTAAAAAAAATAAAGAAAGAAAAAGAAAAACTTTATTTGTATTAAAACAAAAATATTCATTTGGTATCTAATTTTCTTTTGATATAAGTGGAATTAAAAAAAAAAAATCCCCACTCATGCAGATGAACATTTCGGAGGTTGCTTTGTGGGGTGTTAGGAGTTTTTCAAGTTATGCCTGTGTTTGAATTCAGCTCTATCACTTTCAAGTGACACCGATCTTGGACAAGTCACTCCTCTCTGTAACAGAGTCCCTCATTCACAAAACAGGAAGAATTGCATCTACCTCATCAATACCAGAAGGAAATTAGAAAATATATGACACACTCAATGAGTATTCATTAAATTTCTGATTCTGTTTCTCTGGGTCTAAGACACACACTCTCCCTCCTTGTAATGTTTCTTGCCATCAAAGTATATTACTGTGTAGTGTTTGGCCTGCCCTCAAAGCTACGTGGAAACCAAGGCAAGGACAAGGCTTCAACTACGGGAACCAGGAAAACAGGATGATCAAAAAAGTTCCAATTAAAATACAATACCATGTTCTCTAATCAGAATTGCAAAGGTTTTTTTAAAAGTGAAGTAGTTAGCACAGGCCAAAGCAAACTCTGACCGGCACACGGCCACAGAGTTCACCAAAACAAGCTCCCTCAAGCAGCTAAGCCCTGCTCACCCAGGAGCCTGCAAACTGCGATCACAGCCTGATATCAACCCTCAGCTCACAAGTCACCAATCTGACGAGAAATATATTCAATGACCTAGTTCAGCCTGATTTAAAACACAAAAATTAGAAACTACCAAAGAGGTCATTTTAGGTAAGAGTTAAATTATGGTACATCCAAACAACAAAATTTTATGCATCCATTAAAAAATGATTCTTTCAAAGAAAACTTGATGGAAAGGAAAATGCTTACAATCAGTTGAAAAGCAAGCAATAAAACTGATACCATAGAAGAGAATTTCTAAGCAGAGACCAAAAAAAAAAAGACTTGGAAGAAATACATCAAAATGATCACTCTCTTAATGATGAGGCTTCCATTAGCTTCTCTTTTATTCTTCATAATCTTGCAATATCTTTTGAAGCATCTAAAATATGACTCTTATCTTTAAAACATTTAATGATGATAAATATAAGACTTAATAACTAAGCATAGCTTAAAATCGATTTAATTTTGAATACAACTGTATCTTAGCAATAAAAACTGAAGCAAGGACTACTTTTTTATACTCTCAGCCTAAAGATTCATATATTTATTTATATCCAAAAAATGTTTATGTGGTGACTGCAACTTAATACGCACTTAAAATAGTGCAAAGAACAATGGTGATGATAACCAGAATCCAGAGTTTTAACTGAGACTTCACCTGTGATAAATGATTTAGTTTGGGGTAGTCACTTTACTTTTCCAGGTAGACTTCAATCTCATCGGTTTAAAAATGGAAAAAAATCAGATCTGACTAGTCACCAAGATCTCTTCTAGCTTCTTTTGATTTTCTATAATTATTCAAATTATAATGAGCGACGCTGATAAACTCTGCGGTGACCAAGAATTTATAATCAATAAACCAAAAAATAAGGAAAACTACACAATCTACTAAGCCCAGTGACAACAGTGTCCTATTTCTGAGTGAAGAATGAAACCCAAATATGGAAGTAGCTTGTGAAAAACTGCCAGGGTGGTGACTGAATTACATTCACTGGGTTCAGTACTACTTCAGCAATAGGACTGTCATTTGCTCAGTCATAAATGCTTTCGCACAATAAACGGTAGATTTTACTGAGAGTAAAAAGACATTTCATCACACTTAAAAAGTTATAACTGTAACCTTAAAAATATAGTTTACAACCTCATGTTAATATATTCAGTCTACACATTACTTGACGTGTTTAAGGATTCTGTGCAAGGGATTAGTGTGAATAAATCTACTCTGCAGACAGCTTTTATACTCAGTTTTGAGATGGGGGGACTGTGGAACTAGCAAATGCATAATATCACGTATCTTTGTAAATCTAAAACCCATTCATAATCAGTATTTTTGCTGACATCTTAGAAACTTCAAACTTTCTAGGAGGTAACTAAATGAAAAATATAAAGCTTGACCGAAGTTATAAAGCTTATATATGCCCATTTCTGTTCTATACCAATAATGTTAACACCATGTGATCTATAGACAATGCTCAGGAACACTATTCTGGGCTCACATCTCTTGAATTTCAACACCATAAGTCAAGTTTGATGTCCACTGCTATCATTTAATACAGCACCAAAGTAATTTAGTATATCATTTATGCTGAAACATAAAAAAAGGAGTAAGGCTTAATGTAAACATGTTTTTTATTAAAAAAAAAAAGAACTCAAAAGTTTATGGAGCAGAAAGAAATAAAAATTAAGTATGAGAAGTTCTCAGTTGCTTGCAATTGCAAGTCCTAGAATGGAATGAGGGTAATAGCATCCATACCCTGGATGGCAGAAGGCAGAGAATAATTCACCTTTTGAGAAGAAATGAAAATATATTTCAAGAGCATTAAATACTCAGATCGAATGTGAGGAATGTAATTCTTAAAGTCAACCACTGAAGGGAAAAATCAGGTAAACAATCAAATAGGGTTATCATAGCGGGCTACATGGTGGTCCTCTGAAAAAAATGTCCATTTAGAACGTGAGAACATGCCCTTACCTAGGAAAAGGATGTTTGTGATGTAACTGAAGGTTTCAGGATGAGATCGTCCTGGACTAGGGACCTACACCCAAGGACAAGTGTCCTTAGAAGGGTGGGGGCGGGGCTGGGGCAGGAGACTGAGAGAAGGTCTGGTGAAAAGGGAGGCAGACTCAGATGGAGAAAAAAGAACGTGGACGACAGGCAAATGCAGAAGTCATAACAACTCAAGGTTTTCTAGACTATGGAAAAGGAGCAAAATAAGAGTCCACTGAAACTGTAGTGCATTTTAAAAACTTCTTTTTGATATTTTTAAACTCATAAGCCATTTTAAAAAAATAAACAAATATTTACAACTATCAGAAACAAAGGCCTAATTTCCCAAATATACAGAGATCTTTAAAAAAAAAAAAAAATCTCCAATAGAAAACATAGCAAAGGCCATGAACAGAAAGCTCGAAGGGTGTAAAAACTGATGGGTCATAATCACATGAAGGGATATACGATCTTAATGAGAGAAATGTAAATTATAACTAAAAATCTAAAGATACTATAAATCGCTTAGAGTGGGGGAAAAAAGTGTGCTATAACACATTTTATATTCAGAGGCAAACAGCCACTCATATTTTGTTATAAATCAGAACAACCCCTATGGAGGGCAAAAAATGCAAATGCATAACATTTGATCCATTAATTCACCTTCTGGAAATTTATCCTAAAGATATACTTGTACTTCTGCAAAATATATGACGTTAAATGTTGTATAACTGTATATTTGTATAACAAAATTATTCATTGTATTATTGTTTGTAAAAGCAAATGACTGGATATTTACATTAGTTCCAATAATATGGATTGGTTAAAGTTATCCAGGAAATGTGTTACTATGCAGAATAGGGAAAGGAAGCTCATTAGGTATTCAGATAGAAAGATCAAAGACAGACTGAAGACTGAAGGCATGCCACGAACATATTAAAAGCTTCTACCCCTTGACATTTCTGATTTGCTCAAGTAATACAAATTGTAGTAATAAAATCTGATTCTGTACATTAGATTTATCATGGAGAATAATGCTTGTTATTGCTACCTCTTTATCAAGTACAAGAAAAATGGACAATACAGCTAGGCTATGCTTTTGAGTCACCGATCTCAATGGACACATGGCCTAAACTTTTAGAACCACCTGTGACAAGATAAACTCAGAAATAGGAACGCCACAAAAGTAGATTTTTAGTGTTTTGCTTCATTTATCCCACTAATGAAAACTAGTTCCTCGAGGGGCAGCCAAAACCAACCCTCCACCTGTTCTCCAGACAGACCATAGACGCTAAGAATGGTTTTTAAAAATATTTTTAAAAGGGTAAAAAAAAAAAATCAAAAATAATAATATATTTTATAATACATGAAAATTATATGAAATTCAAATGACGATGCTGTTAAAGTTTTATTGGAACTCCATCTTGCCTGTCTGTTTACACGCTTCTAAGGCGGCTTTCACGCGATGACAGCACTGACAGACTGGCTGGCCACGAAAGCCTAAAATATTTACTACGTGGCTCTGTATAGAAAAACAATCTGTCGACTCCTGTTTTAGCATACACTGTCCCAGTTTGGTCTGTTGTCAGGGAAACGAGTGAGTATGAAGTGCTGATTTCTACATTAATTCTTCCTAGCAAGTAATAAGAGAGTATCGACTGGATTTCAAAACTCGATTTTAAGATCGCATTTAATTCCACATGCCATCGTCGGCAATGACACACATTCTGTCCTATTATTAATATGCTTCCCAATGTGTCTTCCTCTTAACAATTCATTCTTGCAGAAAAAAAATTCTGGGAGGTATACCTTACTTCTTGTGTGTCGAAAAATATTTTGCCCTCACTTTGTCAAATCATCTTGTTTTAACAGCACTTCTTATCATAGGAAATAACTCTATTCGGGCATTTCCGTATTTACCATGTTTCCTATGACACGTTCTAACTCGTAAAGTATAGAAATGGTGACCATCACCATGTCCCCATTAAAAAAAAGAACACAATGAACTTTTTTGAGTGATTCCATCGTGCAGCCAGCCACTCTTCTCTATAAAGACACACTCAGTCACGCATAAGGACCCAGTGGTATCAGTCGGATTATTTTCCCCAAATCAACAATGCCAAAAATCTGCAAATTAAAGTAACTTGCGTCTACAGCCATGCCACCCTGAACGTGCCCAATCCCGTCTGATCTCAGGCCTGGTTAGTACTTGGATGGGAGACCACCTAGGAAGACCAGGTGCTATGGGCATAAAAAAATAAAAAATAAGGGATTGTAAGCTGACAAGGTCACTGCAATCTGTGAGGTCAACCAAGAGGCGCCTCTCTTAAAAAAAATAAATATAAATAAATAAATAAATAAATAAATAAATAAATAAAGTAACTTGCCCAGGTTCATACTCAAAGTGACAGAGTTCAAGTAACTGTTTAACTGTTGTGGCTATAGAGAGGCGCTCAGATAGATGTCTCTTCAGGAGAGACTCTGTGTTGTGCAGGAGAGCAGCTCTCTAACAGCCTTCAGATGCAGCTGTGGCGAGCACCTGCCTTAGAGTCCCTGCAGAGGCCACCTGCTTTGCAGGCAAAGCCAGCCCAGACTGAGCACAGCAGCGGTAAGTAAGAGGTCTCTCCAATCCCACCCGGAAGGGTCATCTCTGTGCCAGAGCTTCCTGCTGGGCTGGCCAAGACTTTCTTACAGCTGCACCTTAGTCTGAGGCCTGTCACACCCCATGCTACCCACCTGTCTTTCCTTCCCGCCTCCCCTTTCACAGGTGCTAGACCTGCATCTGGATCCGAAGGTCTCCCATGTCCGCTTCTGCCCCATCCCCCTTTGTTTTTCAGTTATTTCCCTCAGTAAAAATCTAGCACTATAACCTCACCCTGGCATGTGCTTCCCAGAGGATCCAAATGACAGAATGCCCATGACATCTTTTTTTATTCAATAAAAGAATAAAATAAAAATATGGCTGGGTTTAAGATTCTATGGCCAAAAAATCCCTCCATTGGAAATTAATAACATAAAATCTATCATGTCCAGCAGTAATGATCAGAAGTTATAAATCTTGGCCCCGTTCTCATTCTTTCTTCTTTCTGAGGCTTAGGAAAATTCGGGGCTGAGGGAAATTAAAAATTCTACCAATATTGTAATATAGTGCCCTAAGATTTTTTCCCCCTACATTTTAACCCTCCTAAAATTAGAAACACCTTAAAATTGGTATCAAAAGAAATTTCCAGCTGCTAAGAGAAAGAATACGTTATGAACGTTAACCGTGAGTGTCAGCGTTGGCATATACATGAACTGCGGCTGAATTTTAAGTTGGAATCCTTGATTATGGCTTAATGTGTATACATTAAGGTTTTAAATGATATGGCACTGAAATAAAAAGTTGTGTAACACAAGACTGCATATAATATGGCAGTTAGCGTAACGAAAGGCAGCAGAAATGTTCAGTCTCTCAGAATTTAACATTTAGGAGAGGCTGGTGGGATTCATTCGCGGGCCATGGAGAGCAATCACTCAAGCGGGTCACATCTCGTCAGCTGCCAGCTAGTTCATAAGGAAAGCAGTTAAACTTCCAGTGACGTGATTAAATTTGGTAAGAGGGGGAAAAAAAACTTGTTAAATTAAGCAAGTAAAAAGTACAAACAAAATAGTATCTTCACAGATGATCAAATTATTTTATCTAGTCTAAAGATGCAAAAGTCAAGATCACTTTTATAAAAAGCAGTGGGTTAAGATATCCGCATCATACTGTCCAATGATTTAAAACACATTTATCACATACACAGAAAGAAAAAAAAAGAGCAAAAGTAAAATGTTAATAATAGCAAAATCTAGTAAATCTGGGTAAAAAATTATAAGGAGTTCGACCTATTATTCTGGTTTTCAACTTTCATGTAAGTTTGAAATTATTTTCAGTGTAAAAAGCTTAATGTTAAAATGACACCGTGCAGAACAAGAATGGTCAAGCGACGCAGAACAGCTCTAGATGACAAGGCTGGTGTCAGCTGAAATTCTGAAGGAGAGGTATTGTGTGGTATGAGAAAAACAAATATACATTGTTAGGGAAACCAGACCATAAAAGTTCTCTCTCGGCTCCCTCGCTGGTAAGTGGTTTGGAAATAGGAACCTGATTTTGAGAGCATCTTAGAATCAGAGATGCTGGCTGCTTTTTCCTTCTCCGCCTGTTTCTCCGTTGGGTACTCACCTCCTAGACCCATCCTCCACACCTCTTAATTCTGCTTCCTAACTCCCATCTTAAACCTTTGGCTCTGAATTTTAGAAGAAATCTTCTTGTCGGTTTCCCAGACAACTACTTTTCTAAGTCCTAAGCAGTTCCCATTTTGCTCTTGATGCCACCTACTGCTTCGGCCATAGCTTCCTCACCTCGCAACCTCACCGCTAACCTATGAGACCCCCTCTTCCCAGCAGCTCTAACCCACGGACGCTCCTGCTTGATGGATTTGCTGTTCTCTTGGATCTGAGACTAGGAATTATATTTTTCCAGTCTTAACATTTCCCTAATCATTCTGTTGATGCCCTCTCAAATGCCTGATGACTCTTGGTTACCTTCTCATCCTTAAAAAAAGAAACCTGGGGTCCCCTACAACTTCTTTCTGCCTCCGATCCCCCAACAGTGTTCTGCTTTGCCAAATCTCCCAGTTTTCCGGAAAACAAGTTAACAGGTTTTACCACAGAGGTTAATCCCACCATCAAGCTTGCTGAGTCCAACTCACTAAAAACAGAACGAAAGCATCAGTGTCAGGCTTATTAATTCTGGGCTGAGAAAGCTCCTCACCAACTTCTGCTGCCACTCCCTATAGTTTCAATTCTTGGGATTCTTCCAGGATCCCGTTAAGAAAATTCATTTTTCTTGTTATTTCTGCTTTTGTCTCTACAGGGTCGTAAGCTCTTTGACTGTGAAGTTTCACAGTCAAAATGGGATCAATCTGATCCCATCTGTTTTATTTATTCTACAAGGTCCTCAATGCTTCTGGACCACTGGAGTGCCTCATTTCTCAGCCGCATTAGTTGTGGGTCTGTTCATATTTTCATGTTTCCTCTGTCATGTTCAACAGAATTTTGGAAGAAAAGGAAAAAAGTAAACAAACATGCTTCATTGTATACTTAGGAGGAGGTAAAGCGTTCTTTTCCCAAAAGTAGAGGTCTCTTTCCTGTTTGACCTTCTCTCTGGATAAATGATCAGGGGGCAGACTTGGTTTCTAGCCCATCCCTTCCACTTCATGCAGGGAGGATAATGTTTTCCTTTACGAATTTGTCAAAACCTCGACCACCTTTCACTTAACAGAATGATTGCTTTTAATCACAAGGGCACCTGTTACAACAGAATACCTCATATTTTAACCAAAGTTAGAGCCCCAGGTTCCCTGTAAAACGGTCAGGCTGGGCATTCCCACTCTTAAACGCTACAATCATCCTTGTCCAACACGCATCCTTGCCAAACGCAGAGCAAAGGAGTCAGGAGCCCAGACTGCTGGAGGAAGGAAGCTGAGGTTCTCTAACCAATTTTTTGTTTGACATCACTTTTCCAGTCTCTCTGCTCTGGCCCCAATGATTACTGAGCTTGAGGTGCAATGACAGAGGGTCATCTCTGGATTACAAAAGACCTGAACTTGAATCTTAATGCTAGGATCTGGCTTCACAGCTTTGGACAAGTTTTCTTGACCTTCCAGTCACTTAAGGCCCCATCTGGAAACCATCCTGGGCACGTCTGAGAGAGAACACGCAGGGCCCCGTGAACACGCACGGGAATGAACGCGTGGCCCAGCACAGACGGCGGGCCCTTAGGACAGCTCCGTAAGATCCGAGCAACCGGCAACCTCGCAACCAGAAAATGCTGAAGCTGAGACCTACATGTCCCTACCCAGCTGCACCTGCTGCTGACCGGGCCGCTGTGCTGCCTTCTTACAGGATCAATGGCGTCTGCTCTGCCAGACCCGTCTCTTCAAACCGCTAACGCACAGCACTGCGGCTGGCGAACATCGTTTCCCAGTTCTTCTATTGTAATATATTGTTTAAAAAAAAAAGAAACTAATTCAAACCCATAACTTCAGAGATACTGTTTAAAAATGAGTAAAATTAAAATTGAGACAATATTTTATAAATAAGAGCACAGGTGGTCTACAATAACGGATCAGGACAACAGTGCACACGTGTGATGCTACTCACAAACAAGAGACCCACGAGAATGCAAAGAAATCACCTGTCAAGGAGCTATGAGACCAAAGGCAACAGCAGACACTGCCTGCTGGTCACGCCCCCTTATCGGAAATTCAGAGTGTGCACTATCACTCTGAATGGAAGACACTCACATTTCTTCAGCTAAGCATTTCTCAAATCTGTCTAACCAAGAAACTCCTTTTATGTGATAACAATGGCCTGCCAAACCCACGTGGCAGAAAGATGAACTAGGCTTGTCAGCTAGCTGCCTGGGATGCAAGAGCTAAGTGTGTCATCTGAAAGCAGAGGCTGCTGGTCAGGATGACTGGATCTGAATCCAGTGCTGCCATTTTACACTGGTATTAACCATCAAGTGATACCCCCCACCCCGACTTTCGGGATTGGAATCCACGCCAATTTCTCTAGAGCAGGGGTCAGCACGCTCCAGGCCACAAATTCTTATTATAAATAAAGGGTTACTGGTCCACAGCTATGTTCCCTCTTTCGTGAACTGTTTTATGGCTGAGTTAAGCAGCTGCAACAGAGACTGTATGGTTTGCACAGCTGAAACATTTACTGCCTGAGCCTTTGTAGAAAAGACTGCCCACACCTGGTATAGACCTCTGGTTATCAACTCTGGCTGCACATCCAAAATATTTTAAAAGATTTAAAAAAAAAGAAAGAAAGAAAAAAGCAAATCTTGCCCCCATAACTCCTAACAATTAACTCAAAATTTTTGAGCAGGGGGGTCCAACATCATTTAACTGTCTGGGTGGGCTGTGCCAGTGCCTCTGCCTCCGGCCTGCAGGGGCTGACAGTGACACGGAGCCCTCCTACCACTCCCAAGGTCACCTCTGCTCCAAGAGCACCGTGGGCTGGATCTGTGAAGAGGGCCTTGGGGTGACAAAGGAAACCAAGACCACTTCCAAGGACCCAGTAGCCAGAGAGAACGAAGGCACAATCCACGAGTCCATCTGTAATGACACGGAACTATCAGATGGGACACGGAACTATCGGATGGGACGTAAGATAACACAGCACAAAAACAGAGAGAAACGAGTGAGACGACCTCAGGGAGATTCCACAGCGACATATAAAGTTAAAACTTTTTGGAAAACCATGAAGTGACTTTTTAAATTTCGTAGCTAAGACAGAGGCAGTGACTACTGAAAAAAAGCAAATTATGATGAAACCTGCAGTATATGCAAGTAACAGGAGTTTGGGGTTAAAAAAAAAAAAGGAATGGGTAGAAAAATGGCTATAATAAAGGAAAGAAAAGGAACCATGTCTGCAGGAAGTAGAACAGAGGTCACCAAGGGCCGTGGGGCATGAGGGACCAGGGAGTTGTTAGTTGATGGGTACAGAGTTCATGTTGGGGATGATTAAAAGGTTTTGTGTGTAGACAGTACGATGGTTACACAGAGCGGTAAACGTCTTTAAAGCCACTGAACTGTACACTCACAGATGGTTACAATGATGTTAGGTGTATTTTTGCACAATAAAAACTAATGTCTAATAAAGATATGTACATAAGCCAAAAAAATAACAAAGGAAATGTCTCCTCCAGTTAGAAGACAGCCTTGTAAAATTAAACATGTTCCACACAAACTAATGGGGAAAAAAAGGTACATTCAAGCATATTCTAGTAAAATTTCTGAATTCCAAGATTAAAAAAAAAAAATGGTCTAAGTTTCAAACAGACAGGAAAACATGGGTGCCTTTATATTTTGGTTTTAACATGTTTCCTACAGAGTGGATGAATGAGGGAAGAGTTCAGTACACTGAGTCTGCCCTCTCGAAGCTGTATGCAGGAGTACTTCCAACTTCTACCTCGGCAAGGTGAACATTATTTAAAATGAGACAGCAAGTCAAAGATATCAACAGCTAACATACTACTGTGGGATTACAATATAATTTATCATCAGACATCCAAGAATAAAAGGAGGTGCCATGACTATTTACAGTTAAGACAACAGGTGTCAACCTGGGCACGTGGTCATCCTTAACTATTCAAACGGTTTATTAAATAACCTTGCAAATTTCAAGGCATTTTTATCAAAGGCCTGACTTTTTTTTTTAAGGCCTGTTTCTCTTACAATCATTTCAGATTCTTTAGTCAGAAATTTCCTAAATAAAAAAAGATAATAATCTTTTTTCTCTGTTTTAGCATTAAACAGTAAGTCATATGAAATTAAATATCATTTGATTAAGAAAAACTAAAAGGCTTTTAATGCTGTACTAGCTATATTTAAAAATGCCTAGAAACGAAAACCTGTTTATTAAACAACACTTCACGTTATGAACACATCAGCTCCAAGAGGACAGGGAGCCCACTTTTCAAGGTGTCTGTACATCATAAAGATCACTGGATGCTTCATATCTACAAATATAATAAAAGTCAGTTTATTTAGTATTTTTATTGAATGGAAAGCTTTCTAGTGGGACCAGAATGAGGCTCTTCGAGAATTTCAAGTCTGATGCTTAAGCTGAAATTCATGATGGACCGACGACTGATTAACTGAGATTATATCTGAGCATCTACTGTGACATTAAGTGAACAAAAATAGACTTTGAGGACCAATACCCCGCATGCATCTAAGTGTGACATGACACCAGACGGATGCATAACTGATGCAAAGGGAATACAGTTTCGCTGTTGAGGAACAGCAGGATGGAAGACATCTCTGGACTTTGCTGATCAAAAAAAAAAAAAAAAATAGAGTAGAAATACAGAAAGGGAAAATTCTCTTCTACAGAATTAACCCCTCCAAGGTCTGTAAGAGTGTTCTATTGCTGCCTAACACATTACCATGAACTCAGTGCTTTATGTTATACATCCACACCTATTGACTGGCTCACACTTCTGCAGGTCAGACGTCCAGGCTCAGAGTGGGTGGGTCCTCTGCTCAGGTGGACCTGGCTGAGAGAACCTGGACAGCAGTAGCAAGGATGCTGCCAAGTTCATGCACGGGGTGGAGGGGAGCGGGGAAGGACAGGAAGTATGCGCATCACCTACAAAGTACTCTTGACAGTCACACCTGAATCAGAGCAGTGAGGAGTGGGACCTTGCAATTCTCATTTTCATTCCCCATCGTGAACTTGTCTTCCCTTCCTGGGAAGGTCTGGGAATGTCCCTTGACCATGACAATGCACCGGTGATGAGTATGACCTCTGGAGTCGGGCAGCCACGGCTCAAACCCTGGGTCTGTCACTCATACCTGGGTCACCTCAGGGAACTGATGAGCATCCACGTCCCACTTCCTCCGGCACACAAAGGAAACATGAGAAGTAACCAACACAATGCTTAAAACACTTACGGCAGGATCTGGCACACTAAGCAAACATTACCTGTCATTATTGGTTCACGTTTCTAATGGATCATGTCTTTTGCTACTAATTTGTAGGAGTTCTTAAAATACAGGAATTGGCATTTTTCTCCAAATACCATCCCCAAATACCAGCCTTAGGCACCTGGTCCAAAAGCTGGGAGTCGCTCTCTATTAGAAGACATTTGGAGAGCACGTTTGGAAACTATCACTGAGGTGTGAAATCGATATTTTTCACAAGGATGGTGCATATGACTAAGTATGGAACCTAAATAATCCTACAGGTGAGAAATCTCAGGATTGTAAATTTAGGGCGAGGCCACGTAGTGGTTGAAACTCTCAAATAGTGAGGAACACTGATACAGAGAAAAAGCCAAGATTATAAAAATAAAGAAATGATATAGTCATTATCAGAGTTTGGGGCTTCCAGGGCCACTGGCAAACAATGGCACATGGGCCACCACCTCCCGGTCCCATGCTCATTGCAGATCATTGGTCAGTCCCGGCATTTTCCTGATAAGCTCACAGGACACTCCTGATGGTGACTCCCAACTCACCAGTGTAGACCTTCGAGAAATCTATTCACCACACAGGTTTGATTACAGAATTGCTATCATAGCCAACTATGACCTCAAATATCCTTTTACAGCTGGTGGAGGGGTCGTGACGACAAACCAGCGTGCCCACTTAGAGGGAGAGAATTAGCTGTAGAGGGTCAACAGGAACTGCTAGAAACAGAATCAACCAGAACACAGGTGTTGAAGGATGCATAATAAATATGTGGTAATACAGGCAAAGCGGTAAAGGAATGGAGGTGGGATGAGGTAAAAAAAAGTTAATACTATGATGTAGAATCTGCAGGATGTCCATAAAGCCTGAATATAAAAGAAAAATATGCAGGTGTATATATTTGTGTGTGTGTGTGTGTAAGTCATGCACGTATCTTCACTATGCTAAAAAAATAGAATAAAATAAAAAAATCTACATTTCCAGACGTTTTAACCACGCTGCACGTTCCTCTGATACTCAGAAATTCGGACAAGGTCAACTCAATGAGCTGGGGTTTAAAAAAATCTACATTCCCATTACAGAGGAAGGAATAGAAATATGCAAAGAGACAACCAGAGTTCAAATGCTACAAGAGCTCCTCAAACATTCAGATCTTACAGACAGGACTTCAGGGACCAAAAACACGAATCCAGTTAACAGGAAGAGAGCACAAGGTCCCAAAGTGGGATTAGCCCTGGGGAATGAGGGCTGGTAGAGACCCTCATTGCTCAAGTGATGGGCAATTAGGGCTAAGAGCAGTTGAGGAAAGGCATGTAAGGCTCAGAATCCATGCAGGCCTGAAGCTTAGGACTAAAGGGACCCAGTGCCTACCTCCAACACCTACCTCCACACTGCCTGCATCGCCTGCACCGCCTGCACCTCCTTCCCCCTTCCCCCGGAAAACAGCCCCGGCACTTACATCATAATGCAATCAATGCGTTCTAATAACATGGTTTGAGTTTCATTAAATGTCCACATGAAGTCTGTGGAATTTTAAAATAAATCTTACTTGATTTGGGTTTGATTTGGTTTTGTGGGCTATGTAAGATCACAAATTTCAGCAAAGAAGCCCTAAGGATAATCTAGTTCAAAACTGAAATAGCAGAAATAGTCATTCTGCGTTTCAAAAAAGCGAGAGCCAGATAAATTACGCTTTGCTAAGGATCACAATTCTACCTGTGAGCAAAGCCAACTTGAGACCCCATATCCATTCAGTCTCACTGCTATTTCCTCTGTATCCTCCTGTCTGTTCGTCTTTTCAAATGCAAGCTAGGAATGCCCTGCTTATCCAGCACGATTCTGACTCGTAGGTGTGAGCTCTGCCTGAAAAGAGAGCTAGAGTGTCATGGCTTCTTTTCAATTTTTTTTTGTAGAGACCTACAAAAAAAATGTAGCTACCTTCCGATGATGTTGTTATTCCTTCCATCTCTGCATGGCAGTTATGTTTGAGATCGGCTCATTTATTATTTCCAAAATTTTCAGTCTCAAGGATGCAGATAGAAAAAGGACTATTTAATAATCGATTGAATAGCAGACTTAAGTATGACCACCTCTGGTCATTCCCACAAACACGTGGTGACAGTAAAATGAGATGTTAAAATTCTTTCCTTCAATAGTTACTTACTAGGACATTATAGGTATCAGGTGAGAATTCCCAGTTACTGTTTTCCCATCAGTCAGCGACCTCTAGAGAAATGGATCAAGGTAAACAAGTCCCCAGCATCTTTTGTTCTACACAGGCTTACCCCCAACCCTACCGCCACAGGGAGCATTCAGGTTGTTTGTGACTTTTATGGACATAACAACAGTGAGCTTTATAGGCCTAGAGGTCAAGTTCTGGGGCCCAACACCTATTGAAAGTCAAAGGTCTCCATACTTTCCCTGCTCATGGTTGGATGCAGTGACAACTGGAAACCTACAATTTAATAGAATAGAAATGCTAACATAAAGACTTGACAACATTACAGACGTAAAAAATGGAAAGTCAGACGAAGTTTTTACAGTCACGTCCTAGTGTGTGGTTGCTAAATTAGACCTAAGCTGATGGACAAGTTTTTCGACTTTATTCTGGAGAGAAAGAACGCAAATACATTTTTTTTTTCCAGCGAGGAGCCTGAAAGATGGAGTCACAGTAGAATAGTTAACCAGGGTTAAGCAGGTGACAATCTCAAGTAGGCCATCTCTGTTTCTCATGGGTTCAGACTAGATGACACCCATTTCCAAGGTTCTTCCCTCAAAAGGCAGGCCATCTCCTAGGAGCTACTTACTGCTCATCAGGGGTCTGTCCTGGTAGAGAAACCAGTCAAGCCAGTCATTTCCACATACGAGTTTCTGAGCCCAAACCACGTGAACTGGCCACAATTCAATAATTAAGTGAGTGTGAGAACAGTCGTGGTGACCACTGAGCGAAATGACAAGAAGAGAAAGACACAGGCAGTGGTGAATGAAAGACGTTTGAATCTAGACAGACACTAGGCAGTACTAGGTTAAAACTGAAATAAGAGGCAAGGAAATAAAGACAATGGATTAAAATTACTTTTGAGGAAGCTTGATTATGAAGGAAAGGGAGTGACCACTCCAATAAGGAGCTGTAAGGGGAGTACTTGGAAGAGGGGAGTTTTTTTAACAGAGGGAAAAAGTGCACGGCAATCTATGTTTGCTAAAAAGAAACATCACAAACTAGGGGTAAAGTTTAAAATGTAGAAAGGTGATAGTTTCTTCAAGAAGTAGGAGAGAACTGAATCAAGAAAAGGGAGGAAAAATGGCTAACAGACAGATACTTTTCATTATCAAACGAAGAGTGGGAGTTTAAGCCTTGACCTTGAAGGTTGGGTATTCTGCTTTGAAGCGTCTCAAGCTTATCCGTGACAGATTCTTCTTGTGTTAAGAATAACTTGGATTCTTCCCTTAGTCTTATTTTGGGGGGGGGGGGATAATAGCAGGGAAAATTAAACATCTTTAAACAAAAACTTACTGAGTGTTTATGTGATAGTTGCTGAGGATACAGAGATCAATATCACCCTTAAGAGTTCACAAATTGTTGAGAAGATTGTAAATATATAACTCCAAACAGCATAACAGTAATTAATGCACACGCTGCAGCAACGCAAGCAGATATGACATAGAAAAAGGTCGCAAGCAAGGGAAAGGAGTCAGCTTAGCATTGTCTACTCAAGATGCACTTTTAAGTTCCATGGTATCTGAAAGGTTTTAGAATGCCCATGGAGTCTTGGTCACACAAGGAGAGTTTTTAATGCTTGATCTTGTTTAAAACAAATCAAGGACAGGTTAAAAAGAAGAGTAATCTAACAGAAAGCATACCCATCTCAAAACATGCTCCAGGAGATAAACACACACCCTGTCAATTTCTCTTTTGCCTCTTTCTTGAGAAGAGCTGGGAAGAATTGCACAACAGAAACAGAGAATGCTTTTAAATCTTATCTTGATGGGAAATGAATCAATTTAATGACTTAATTCAAGTAGGCTTAAAGAAAGAGAAGTTTAACAGTTGCATTTGAAAAACATCTGTGTTACTGTCACACCTCTAAGGCCGCTCCACCTCTCCTCCTGTTAAATCCAAGGATTTAGGCCACAGTGTCCTCCAACACAATTTACAACCTGCTCCCTATCTGGCCACAACATGAGGACAACACAGAGCTGCCTGTTAAATGCCTATCACTATTCTAGCGGCAACCTTTGCAGAAGGAAGCGAAACAAAGGATTTGACCTCCACGGAACTGGCATTCTAGGTGATCACAGCCAAGTCACATATTTGTAACCATGTCTTCCAATTCAGAAGAGTCTTTGCATAGGGAGTGGATTTAATTCACAGTTACATGGTGCATTGGGCCCTGTGCTGAAGGGAGGAAGAGTGAGGGGGGCCTCAGGGGAGCTCAGATTACCCCGGGGACCCTCTCCCTCTCCCCAGCCTCTGTAGGGTGTGTGCTCATTCCTCTTCTGGAGAGACATCTTGGCCTACAAGTACGATTCTTGAATAGATGAGAACAGCTGGCAACCTACCCAGAGTATTCAGTAACAATGCTAAAATGAACATCATGCAGGTGATGGGCGACTCAGCCCTCCTGCGGAGTATACAATTCCACAGAGCTGCCCCCATCCCCCTAATGGTGAAACCAAAGATTTCAAATACGCACAATTGAAATACTATACAATTTAAAATTAAGGAGGCAAAATACGGGAAGAGAAAAAAGGGCAAAACATGCATGTTTTCAGCTTTATTTAAATCTAGGACCAAGAATGCCAGTCATTTGACTTGACAAAGAGGTAAAAACGACTAGCAGATGCCTGACACCTGAGCTGACTTGGGCTCGCAGCCCAGCAGCTAAGTGCTGTGCCCTCATGCGGAATCTCCTGTGTGGTCCACGGGACACGCCTGTCAATCTTCGGGTCAAGACCATGGCAAAGATGCCCAGGGCCCTGCCTCCTTAGTTCCCACCAAAGCAGTAAGGAAATAATGAAAGGAATAGATTATTGGATGATGAGTGGTCTCAAGAGTGTCAAGCTGGAGAAAATAAATAAATAACCAGCTAGAAACTAAAAATGTACAGTGAAGGTGGCCAAATACAAATGACCCTTTTGCAGACACATCAAAATACATTAAACTTGACTTATAATCAAATATAAATCAAAATAAGTTTTTTTTTGTTTGTTTTTTTTTTTGTTTTTTTTTACTGATCAGACTGGTAAAGACTGAAAAGCAAAACCAAAACAAAAAAATCTCCAGAGCAGGTACATACCTGGAAAATTGGCCCTCGCATAGTTTCTCTATACTATTTCATTATTTTAGGTTAATAGTGCATTTCACCAGTTTCTCTATTGTAAATCTGAAATAAAGGATGTAAAGTATGAGCACGCGAAGGCTGGGGCCATATGCGTTCTACCTGCTCCACCTGTCTGTCCGGTCCTCAGATGCTGCTCTGGACAAAAGCTTGCTGTGAGACCCCTTCGGTTAACTGATTCACCACACCTTTAAAACCTTATTGTCCTTATCGCCAAGAGCTGATATTAAATCCAGCTTCAGCACATCATTCCCCACTCTACCAATAATCATTTTTCTTCTGTCCTATGCACAAGGCTCAACACTAAAGCTCTCAGCTATCTGCCCTAAAAACGTCTCTCGATTTTCATCCGTCTTTGTTCCACCTGGCACAATCCTTCCCTCCCTCCCCGCGAGCCAGCTGCCCCCAATTTGTTCCTCTGCTCTCTCTTCTACCTTCTTTTGTTGCAGTGGATGACAGCTGGTGAGGCTGGTTAACCCTTCAGGTTGCTGGGCTAGTCAACAACAGGTTCTCAAGCCAGGGGACATCAGAGTCACTTGCCGAGTTCTGAAAATATCTTCGCCCGGGCCCCATCCTTAAACAATGAAAACAGCGCATGAGGTCCATCTCCCAGACAGCTGAACTCTTAACGCTCCCAGAATTCCAAGCAAGGCTGAACCTTCAGCAGCAAGCCCACCCAACAGCTCACTGGAAGGTGGAGAGAACTACTCCCTGGAGCTTGGCTGCTGGGCTTGAGGCAGTGGGACTCTGGCCTGGAGCATCCTTCACACAAACATCATTACTGTCTCTACATGCCACGACATGAAAAGTCTGGGAAAGAACTGCCATAATTAAGTAGGGATTATGTGCTACAGCAGGTCTGAGACATATTAGGCTAGGGAAAGGTTTTGTTCCTGGCAGAGAAGGACAAGAGGATAAAACCATGAAGGTCGCTGAACAAAAAGGTCTATCAGTCCCTAAAAATCCACTAGTAGTTACTCTCCTATCTCCTGCTGGCTTGGCAGCGGGGTGGTAATGGGGAAGATGCAGGTTAAATCTCATCAAAAAGAGGTATGACAGATATTGCAGAGTAGAAGGCAAGAGGCAGAGTTCCAGAAAGGATACAAGCATGCAAGACTGGGATAAAGCTGATCTAATGGGACCCCCACCCAAAAAAAAAAAAAAAAAGTCACGCCCAGAGATGAGAAGTCTCACAAACCAGCCCACCTGAGTCTACAACGAGCACGGTGGGCCGTGAAGAACTATGTGCTGAATGCTGAATGAATGTAAAAGAGAGCCACAAAAAACTATTAGGATACAAATGATCAAGAATGCCGCTGGAGAAGAGTAAATGTCAAAGGTAAATGCTGGTCTCTGGCAGACCCTGCTGTACAGGGAAGGCACAGATTCAAACCTGGCCTTGCAGCTTGCAGACAAAGAGGAAGAGAAGGCTGGGGTGCTGGGGGGTGGGCCGGAGGAGGTGTTATTTTTATACTAATCCCTTAAACCTTCCATGTGTTTCCTTCATGCCCTGAACAGGAGGGATCTGAGAACAGAAAATGCTTCCCTGGATGAAAAGCCCCACATTGCAATGGGTTCGGCACGGTACTAAAAATGACCCAGACACGTGCCTCCTACGAGGTGCCTACATCTCTGCCCAACCCCGCTGCAACATGTATGAGTCCCTTACTAGACAAGCAAAATGTCTAAAACAGTTTCATCATGAAGAAAAAAAAAATGGGTCAGATATATTGCTTACTTTAAAAAAAAAAAAAAACACCTCTCTCTTCAGATTTAAATTGCCTGCATTTGACCATAAGTGTAAGTTAAACCATACATAAAGCATTAAAGTTATAGTAAGTTTTAAAATAAATTCAGTCAGGCTATAATTAAAAACTCATTGAGCAAGTCTGCATCTACAGCTTCCTAATCTTTGCGAAATCTGAGTTAACAAGGTGCTAAAATTTAAAGAACCCTGTATCCTAATTTTTATCTGTTTGAGAAAAATCTTGGCACAACAATAAACTAGTATGTTCACTGGATGTTGAGATTTCTTCATAGGAATACAGCCAACACAGAAAACAAGAGCTTTCAGAAGAGCAGCTGAATTGGGGGGTAGAAGGGGGAGATCATTGAATACTTTTATAAAAAAATGTCACCCTGTGTCATTCTCTGAGTTACTTTGAAGAGTTTTTACTTTTGTTTTCTCAAAACCATCTTCATAGTCTCCTGGGAACAGAAGCTGTAACCAGAAGGGGGCGAGAATCTCACGACATTCCTGTGTTCGTTTGTCTCTGATATTTTGATTTCTGGGTTACTGCCAAACCCACCAACTTCTCCCATACACGCTCCTGAGGGCTCCAGGCAAGAAGCAACAGGATTCAGAGGCGGGGTCACGCAAAAAACGTTCTCATCGTATCGGAAAACCTAAAGACTTGCATTCGTGGACCAAACGCCTACGTCTGCCCCAAATAACTGACCAACGCACGGTCTAATATGTGTGCTTACCACACACACACATTATGACACACATGTGATCAGGGAGGTCAAAAGGAACTGTAAGTAGATGTATTACACCCGTTCTGGAACTGGGGATCCTATGACACACTAAACTAAAAAAGTGTTCTCGCCGATCTGAATTTGCATCCTCTTCCATACCTCTGCTTGTCCCGATCTCCCCCTGCACACAGTCAGACCTTTGTTAACATTACTCTTTGTCAACAAAGGATTTCGTTCCAGCCATACTCCGGGCACCTGCTGAGAAAGGCCTCACAGCCCCTTCCTTCACAGGGATGTGCACTATGAAAGCGACATGGTTCGAGCATCATGTGAAGTGACAGCAAGAGCACAGAGGAGCACTCCCTGGGTTCCGAGAAGCGAAAGATCAAAACGCTAGAAGAGTGATAGAAGATTTCACAGCGGCTCAGCTGGATTGTGAAGGACTCAGAACTTTCCAGAGCGGGAACTCGGCTTAGCAAAGGCACACAGGACACAAAATAGACACTCTGCTCAGGGACAGCGAGAGGCACATTCCGGTTAATCAGAGAATGTGTGGATAAAAGCCTGATCCCTGGGTGACAGAATCATGTCTTCTTACCCCCAAGCATCTAGCATTCGGCACTGTGCCTACAACGTAACAGTACCTCAATCGATGTGCACGGAAGGAACAAATAGTCTGTGCTGAGAGTTCTTGGAATTAAGGCTACAGGGGAATGAAAGACCTTGAATTCAAAGATAAAAACCCTTGACCCACAGGAATTCAGGCCACAGCAGCTTGCTGGGCAATCCAAAAAAAAAAAATCACCTTGCTCCTCTCTCACTGTGGTATTCCCCTGGCAAAGCGGCCTGCTTCATCCCAACTGTCTGCATCTCTCGGCCAAATGCACCTGGAGAGACATACCTGTGCTGACCACATCCCTTTCACTCTCATTACAAGGCAGAAATGGCCACGTCTCCGCTCTGCTGACATTTCTGCAATCCCAGTGCATTCACGTTCCCCCTTTCCCAAAGGGCCACTTCACCCCTTTCACCCCCCTCTTCACACCATCTACTTGCCTCTTCCTCTTGAACTGCCTCTGCATCTTCGAGAAAGTAACAGCGATGGGGCAGGAACTCCCCGCTCCAGCCCACTTGCACTCACACTGCCCTGCCTGCTTTTTAAATGCCCACGCTCCACACTTTCCCTTCCATCACTGTGCAGGGATGAAATGCCCCAGCTGTCCTCGGAAGCCAAACCCTCCGCCGTGTTCTAGCTCCCATCCCCTCTCACCTCCCATCATCCATTTCTCCCTCTCCTGAATGATTCCCAACCATATTCGGATATGCTCTAACATTCCCATTTCTTCCTAAGAAACCTTTACACCAAACTTCTTCCTTATCTGAGTGCCACTACCAACACCCCTACCCCGAACCCCACTCCCAAGCCACCCAACCTGCCTTCTATGGGCTCCAGTCCATGGATACAGCTCATGGAAGCCACCAAAGCTCCAAACTGCCAAACCCAGCGGTTCCCTCCGTGGTCTTACTGTTCTAGGTCTCTCAGCATCTCTGCACTGGGGTGCTCCTTCATCTAGTCAGACCTGAACTTCTCTTGGTTTCCAGATACACCAAGTTGCTCCCCTCACCCCACCAGCTGCTCCTTCTCAGGCCCCTCCCTATCCCAGGGTGCTCCTGCCTGGGCCATCGCCTCCTCCAAGCTGTGCAATCTCCCCTAACTGATCTCACCCAGACCTGTGTTTTAGATACTATGTACAGACCAGTGGTGCCGGAAACTGTCTTCTGCTTCAGTAGACCAGTGGGTCATCACCCCTCACTGTAACTCAATGCCCTCTCCCCACAATTCAAGGCAGTATTTCTCCTCCCTGAGGCCATGCTCAAGTCTGAACTCCTCCAGGACAATTAAAAAAATCTTCCAGCGCCTACAGGGCCCCACTGCTCTCTCCCTTTCCAGGCTCCTTAAATCATTTAAAAAGTCAGCAGTACAGGATTTATTACTTAATTACAGACATTCCGTAATTATTCCCTAAATGTCTGCTTCTTTTGGGCAAATCCTTTCTCCTCAGTTGGACGAGGTTTCTGAATACAATCATTCCTTTCTGTGTACCTGGCACTGAGCTGGACACACTGGTGATGTCCAATTATCGGTTCTTGGATAGCAAATAAAGTAAAACCAAAACTCATGCGCTATTTTCATCCATTAAAGTCTTGAGGAAAATCCAGACTTTGTCCTTAAGTGACTTGACGAATCATAAATATTTAAAAAAAAAGAAAAAAGAAAAAAAGACCTTTGTTAAGAATCCCCAAGTAGCATCATGAGGAAACACTAACATTTGGAAGAGCAAGGGCTAGATTTGTGAAACTACCACTGAGGTCCTCAAAATTTTTAAAACTTAAAATATTGAGCGGCATTTCACATAAGACACAGAATTTTAAATTATTTACTACAGTCCTTAAAAAACCATTAAATGTGGTTAAAATTTTATTCCGTGTGTGTGCAACAAACAATAAATGCAGTTTTAATCCTTCAATAAATAAAGGCTACATGAAATCCAGGGAACAAGTGTGGTCACGCCAAGAATTTCTGCTAGAACTCCCAATAAACAGGGTTTTGGAAATGAGCGTTGTTCACTAAGACAGTCGAAGGTTCTGAGCTTTACACCACGCGTAAGTCTAGTTCATCTACTAAGTAGAAAAAGGCCTTATTTTCTCAATATTAAAAAAAGAAAAATTTATCTCCTCCTTGCCAACTCCCATCAATTTTCCAAGATGCAGCCGCATCACAGATCAGCTGAAAACAGTTGGCCACAACTAAGAGATGAAAACTCAAACCAGAGAGCCTGCCTGTTCTTCAGCTGGCCCCTGCAGCCTCCCCTCTGACCACGCTGGGCAGTGGACACTCGCCACTGACATTCCAGCAACATCGACAGCACCTCACTGCAAGAAGCAACACTGTCCTCCTCTCCAAGCGGGTGGGAGTGCTGGGGGCTCCCAGCTTCCATCTCCTCATTTCCCCCCTCATCAATTCCTTCATTATTATCTTTCTCAGCCTTCTTGAGATCCTGAGGATCCCCAACCCCTCAATTCCCCCAACTGTGCCCCAAGGGGGGAGGCTTGGCTGCCCTCCTCTGCATTCCTTTTGCTACATGTGCACCAAGTGTTAGAGCATTTACCATACTGTTCTGAGACAGTGTTCAGACATTTATTCATGGATTTTCCCCTCAAATCCCTCCCCATGTTCCTGGTGAAAAAAAAAAAAAAGGCCATGTTTATATTCTACAGTGATGTGAATAGTGTACCCCCAAAAGATATGTCCAAGTCTTAACTCTTGGTACCTTTGAAAGTGACCTCATTTGCAGATTAAGTTAGGAAAATCGAGATGAAATTCTCCAGGACTTAGGGTGGACCCCGAATTCAGTAACTGGTGTCTTCATAAGAAAAAGGAGGGCATTTGAGACAGAGACATGAGGGGAAGATGACCAGGTGAAGACGGGCGGGGACTGGAGGTGGGCTGCTATGATACAAGGGAGGTCGGGAGGTGAAAAAGGTAAGGACTCCTTCCTAGAGCCTTTGGAAGCCTGGTGGCCCTGCTGACAAACTTGATTTTAGACTTCTGGCCTCCAGAGCTGTGGGAGAAGAAATCTGTTTGAAGCCACCACGTTGTGGTGATTGACAGCAGCCCTGGCACACAAACATCTAGTCCAAACCTCCACATCTTCCTACCGTCTAAAGAACCACTCCACACAAACTGCACTGAACTGAGAAGGGAAAGGAAGGCAAGGTGGGAAAAGATGAGAAGCAACTGAACCGTACGCAGGACAAGAATCTGGGACGTGGATGCTCAATTGTTCATTCACTAGAACTTGGGCAACTCACTTATCCACAGTGACCCTCTGGTTCCTTCCCTAATGAAATGAAGGGGCCGGGCGGGAAGACCCTCTTCCAGCTCCAATATATCTTGAACCAATTTCATCCAGAACATCAGTTTTTAATTGATCCTTAAATTACAATTTCTTCTGACTCACTAAATAAATTTTGTTAATTCCATTTCAATCTAAAAACCTTTTAGGAGCAAAGTAATTGGATGAAAATGACATTTTCAAAGGCACTTACGTTTTTATTGGCTTGCGAAATGTTAAGTAAAACAGTTTAACTGATAACATGCTGAAAAGTGATTCTCTACAACGTCGTTTTTTTTTTTTTCCTATGAAGCGAAATCAACAATTTACAAGTTGTTGATCTAATAATCCAGTAAGAACTGCTGACGTTTGGGGAAAAAGTCGACCTAAACTTGAATCAGCTTAAGCGCTTCTGATCTAGAACCCAAATGTATGATGACCAATTTCCGCAGAGTAATAAGGGGCACCTGGGACACGGGTTTTTTTTTTCTCCATTTGGTTCAAGGCTCTAATTAAGGTTCCACACCCCAAATTTCCACTTCAAAGAATCTGGTTAAGAAACAAATACAGCAGCTGCTAATACCAAATGGTCAACTGTTGGTAAAGGAGTCAAACAAAACGGAAACGATTTTACCCATTTTCATGCCTCCATAAACACACACACTCCGGGGTTGGACTTAAATGAAAAACCATATTTTAAGTTTTCTTCATGGGTCACGCTGCTCCCCTGGCCTCCATGTTTTCATAGGGGCAGCCTTGATTCTTTTTTTAGGAAACCAACCCAAGCAAGGGGACTGACTCATATTTCACGTCGACAAAATATCCATTCGAAACACTTTCGAACTTTTCCAAACCAATTCATGCTTCAGAAACCAAAATCCAAGAGTCCCCGGGCCAACTAACTGTTCACTGGGAATCGGCAGAACCGCGCTTGCAAAAGCAGACCGTGAATCTCAGCACCAACTCAGAGAGGCCCAAATCTTTTCCTTCCAGGTGCCAATTCAATTTGAAAATCAAGGCCCTCGAGGTGGAAGGCTAACAAACCGACAGTTTCCAATCCCGCAGTTCTCGGCTTTTAAACGTGAGCTCGCGCACACGTTTGTTTAAAGGGGGCTGATGGGGACACACGCGGCTTCTCCCCGAATATGTTTCCAGCCCTGAATAACAACTCCACTTCGAAAAGTGCTCTTTAACTGTAATAAAACAAAGATAGCCAAAGGCAAGGCAATGGTCTGGGGTTAGTTAAGGGGGGGCGCACACAGGGACGTTCAAAGTCCTCGTATTTGATTGATAACGCTGCAACCAGCCTCCGAGTGGGACTTTACGAGCAGAGAGCTGAGGGCTGGCGCTCCAGCGCTGTCTTCTGAGTCCAAGCTCCGGATGAATGAGCTGCTAACTCTGCCCACTGCATGTTTACTCGCCTCCTCACGTGGCAGGCACAGCGCTGCGACCGCAGCGCTGCGCCCAGGCAGCGCGGGGCGCGCGGGTGAACCCGAAAACTTTTACTTTGCAAACTAGCGGGGCTGCAACGGCGATTCGGAGGCCGATTCACTAGCCTTCGCCCGAAATGCGCCCAGGCCAAGCCCAGCACCCGGCACCCCGCAGCCCCCCGCCCAGCAGCTCCATCCACACAAAGGCGCGTGGGTGCCGGCGGGACCCCGCTCCGAAGTCGCGCAGGGGGAGGCGGGGCGATGCGAGCGCTACTCACAGGGTGACCGTGCGGTTGGGCAGCGTGTCCGGGGGCAGGACCTGGGCGAGCTCCAGGCTGCTGCACACCACCTTGCCCTCGGCGGCCCCGGCCGCCCTGCCGGCCGCGCGGGGCCGCCCGTCGTGCTTGCAGCCGGGGGGCAGCGCCCCGGCGCCGGGGCCGCCCCCCAGCAGCGCGAGCAGCGCGAGCAGCGGCAGCAGCAGCGGCGGCGGCG
This sequence comes from Macroglossus sobrinus, assembly GCA_004027375.1. NCBI lineage: Eukaryota > Metazoa > Chordata > Mammalia > Chiroptera > Pteropodidae > Macroglossus > Macroglossus sobrinus. Next base: position 280,138 of record PVKZ01001042.1, on the reverse strand, counting down.
GCGGCGGCTCCATGCTGCGGGCCGGGGCCTGCGGGCCGCGCGCGGGCCTAGCGGGCCGGCCCGGCGCCCGGGCGGGCGGGGACGGGGGCGGGGGCGCGGCGCGGGCCCCGCGGCGCCCGGGGCCTCCTGGCGGCCGGAGGGCGGGCCCTCCTCGGCGCCAGCATGCTCCTTTGTCCGCTGCGGCCGGGCGGGGTCTCCGGGGAGCCGGGGGGTCACGGCCGCGCGGGCCCCAGCGCCACTGTGCAGCCCGGCGGGAGCACCGCCTCCAGCCCCGGCGGCGGCCCGCGGCGCCCCTCCCCGCGCCCTCCCGCGTCCCGCCCCACCCCCTCCGCCTCCCCGCCTCCCGCCTCCCCAACCCGCGCCTCCCTTCTCCCCTACCGGCGCCCGCCGCCTCCCCGCCTCCCCTCCCCTGCCCCGCCCACCCGCCCCGCGGCGGGACCCCGGGCCTCGGCCCCCGCTCCGCGGTTGGGCCGCTCTTGGGGGCGGGAGGAAGAAAGTGCTGGTCCAGACTTAAAGCGTGCTAGCCCCCCTCCCACACGCTCCGAGGCGGCTCTCCAAACAAAGCCTCCCCAGTGCGCCCCTCGGGGAGAGGGGGCTCTTGCTCCGCCTGGGGACCCCGGGCCTGGAGTGAGGGAGAAGAGGGGGACTGAATTTCCTGGGAGAAAGGAAAAGCGAGAGAAAAGTGTCCTAAATCAACTATCTTTAAAGGAATCACCTTCCCACCCATTCCCAGGAAGGGATTTCAAGCCTTCTCTTGCCACACCGTAAGTAGTCTCATTTGTCCCAAGGACCCTAGGACTAGGAACAGGTTCCTCTCCAGGAGCGTGGACTCTCAGAGATGTTTCTGGCTTTCAGCAACTCCGGCCCTGGACCCTGTAAAGGATGCATTGGGGCTTCGCTGGATTAGCCCCTTTTTTAAAGAAGTTTCCCTCTGACATCCAAAGATACTCCTGTATCTTTGATGTAACCAGTTAGAGCAATGGAGAGCAAACTGGCCAAGAAACCCCAGCTGAATCGATTGCATTCTCGTCTTTGTAAGGCTGCTGGCCCCGCCCTAACGTTTGCAAGACCAAGGCTCACATACCCTATGCTTAAATATTTACAAGGAATATATTAAGCTAACAAAAGCTATTCTCCTGCCTTGAGAAATACACCTTAATAACAACCTGGGAGGCCAGGTGTGTACACAGCTCCCTGATGCCTTGGCGTTCCACCCTAAAACATGGCAGGCAGCTGAGCCACACCTCTGCCCTTGGCCTACACATTTTCACTTGCTTTACTTCCTGTACGAGCTCCATTCCTGAAAAGGAGAGGCTTGCGGCATGCACCTGTGTGGACACCCCAGGTCCCCCAACCCACTCAGCCAAGTTCTGTCCACTCCCTCACACAGACAGCCTAGGAGTGCACACAGCAGTTTTTGGGGCCTCCACTTGGGAGGACAGTTCTGGGAAGAGGCCTGCTTAGGATCTGGAAATAGCTTTCCATCAGTGAATTCCAGGATCCTCGGTCCCTTAAACAAGGAAGGGACACTGGCTCTCAAGGAATACATCCCTGGGCCATGAGGATTTTTCACCCCTTGGAGAGGAGAGCTAGGGTGGTGGGGTGGGGGGATTTCTTGTCTGGGTCTGAGGCCAGTGCTGCCTAAGGTCCCTACAGAGTTTATCTTAGGAACCAAGTCTCAGGAATCTGTGTACCTAGAATCTTCTCAATAGTAGCAAAATAGCTTTCATTGAATATACACTATTGCCTTTAATTTGAATAGCACTTCATTTGGCCAACTTTTTTTTTTTTTTTTTTTTTTTTTTTTTTTTTTTTTTTTTTTTTTTTTTTTTTTTTTTTTTTTTTTTTTTTTTTTTTTTTTTTTTTTTTTTTAGGCTGAGCTTTGTAAACCTAACAGTGTCCTCGCTAATAGTACACTATGTGATTAAAATGTTCTAGGTCTGTGTGGTCTGATCCGGCAACTATCAGCGGCTAACACTTGAAATGTAGCTAGTGTGAGGTAAGAAGATAATTTCTTATTTTATTTCATTTTAATTACATGTAAATAGCCCAAGGTGCCTCCTGGCCACCGTATTGAACACTGCAGGTCTCAATACTGATGGAGAGAAAAAGTGGGGGATCTTCCTCATGGAGTAGACTTAAATCTATAAATAAGCTTAGAAGGCAAATTGATGCCTCTGTGTTAAATGGGTGAAATTGGTCACATTTCTCTTGAATTTAAAGAATTATTATTCTTTAACAAAATAATCCTCCTTCTCATCTGTTTTCTTTATAAAGATAAAAACTTCTTACTATACAATATGGGAGTTTTTAATAGCCATATTGCTGTTGTCATAGCCACAAATTCTCATGTGAACCTAGATCCATGAATATTTTCACACACTCTGTTTCAGCCTATGGTTGAAATAATTGTGTGTGTCTTTTTTGAATGTTGTTTACAAGTACCAATATCAATTTGGTACACAGCCTCGTTTGTTCTGCTTTACTATAGGTGAGAAAGTTATATAAAGTATAAAATTATCAGAAAAAAAAGTGATATTTCAAGTGGCATCATGAATCCAAGGAGAAATACAGAGGAAGAGGAAATGTTTAATTATAGGGGTAATTTTAGTCATTCGTGTATAGAAATTACTCATACTATCTTTGAAAATAAAAATCATTATAGATCACAAAATAAGAGTATTTTAAAGCTGAAAAGGGCTTTAGAAAGTATAACTTTCAACACTCTGACCCTTTAAATGCACACACCCCTCAGTTGTTGTCATCCTGTACCAGTGTGGGTTCAGAAGGACATGGAAATAATTCTTTTCATACTTACAAAAATCTCAGAATATGATCCTGTCTGAAATTTACTGTCAATTACCAGAGGTCACACCAACACCTTCACTTTAATTACACTACTCCAGCCCTGACAGCCTCTTGCCAGACAGGTCTGTCTACTACTGATCCCACCTAACCACCCCTGTCAGGCGTCAAGAACATCATGCCATTTGAAGCTGGAGGACTTAATAGGCCCCTTCAGAGTTTTTACTGCATTTGTGATTGTCCCACTTTCGAACATCCTATAGAAACTGAGAAATTGCTCGTTAACCATTCATTCACATATACATAGTCCATTAGAGGCATCAACTGCTGCCTTAACGATGGTAGATGGACCACGTTCCAAAGCTTCTATTCTGCAGATCCTGCATTGCTATGTTATGCAAGGCTTGTAGGAGATACCAGGGAGACACTCAAAGATGCTTTGTTTTTCCTCTTAATATAGATACTGCATTAACTTAATATAGACATTGCATTAACTATTTATACTATACATATATGTGTAAATATATGTATATAATAAACATATGTGTGTATCTATGTAGATTCTACCCTGTTTATTAACAATTGCTTTTACATGCCAGTCTTCTTCATTCTCTACCAGACTATGAAGTTTTGGAGGCTTTTCCCAACCTCCTTCTTAAGTTGCTCCCTCCCACCTTCAGTCACTCCCTACTATGTTACTCTAGAATCTAGACCAGCCGTCTATAGACTGAGTCTAGATAACATGGCTTGTTTGAACCTGAAGATAGCTACTTTTTAAAATTTTTTTACATTTTTATATTGTTCGCTTCCCCCACGACAATACCAGCCTCTGCAACACTCAGTCTTGTTTACTTTTTATGACACTCTTGGATGTTGCCAAAGACTTTTCGTAAACTTTTCCTCACTTGAAGACCAAAAAAGCTTATTGTTTTCCCAGCCTCCCCTGTGACGGTTGGTGGCCATAACCTACCTGTAGCCCAAAAGAGTCAAAGGCTGTGCTGTCCAATACAGTGGACACTAGGTATATGTGAGTATTTAAATTTAAATGAAATAAAACTAGAAACTTCTGTTCCTTAGTCACACTAGCCAACAGTTCAAATGCTCACTAGCTGTCTATAGCTAGCAGATGCTATTTTAGACAACACAAATTAGAGAATGGTTCCAACATCATTCATCGATGCCAGTCGAAGAGGAAGTCTGCTCAGAAGCCTTAGGATAGAAATTTTTGTGTGAGGAAAAGATACTTAATAGAGACCTCTCTCGCTACCCACATTTCTCTTGCTTTTGAGATGGTATTATGAGGACATGACACCTGCCTGAAGCTGAAACTGGTATTTTGTGACCACTAGGTGAAAAACCTAAAGGAAAAATCCAAAATAATAAAAGGAGATGGGAAGACAAAAGCCGTTTGGATTACCAAGATCACAGCTGCCAATTGAGCCTCGTGACTTATTTTTATTGATGATGATGATTTTCTGGTTTAAGCCACTGTAACTGTGGTTTACTAGTGCCTAGAACAGTACATGGCATATAGAAGGAAGTCAAGAGTTTCTTGACTCACATACTTTAAATCTTATTCATCTTTATGTTCCAAGCATCTAATATCATTCTTTAAATATATTAGTCAGTATGTAAATACTTTTTTTAATGAAATATTTCAGATAAGTGAGCATAAACTCCCACCCCAAACCAACTCACTTGAAAAGATTGACTAAAGTTTAGTCTTCTAGAAGCAAATGGAAATGTGTAACTTCATGATCGAATTGACAGAAAGAGCAGCAATTTTTACCACTTAACATGTCTCAGTGACACCTCTATAAACCTCGTTAAAAAACAGACATTCCCTGTGTATTTTTGTATCATTTAATGGTAATCTATTAATTGTGACAGCTGTGGTTTATATTTTTAGCCTTTACATATCATGTGCTAGAATGCGTGTTTGGTCATTATCCAGGACCCAGATAGGAACAGCAATAGCATCTCAAATAACCCCCAAGCTTCTTCAGACAGCTCAGCTCCTGTTCTGGCTTAAAAGTTAGTAGAAATAGTGACCTCTGACAAGTCACTAAATCTCATCTTTCCAAATGAAAGCTTGAACTGGAACCAGATTTAAAGTGCTTTGATTGTATCCTGCTGAACCATGAATTCTTCTCTTATTTATCTGCTACAGCCAGTTACTGGAATGTATCCCTGCGACAGTTAAATGCTCTTTTTAGATGACCAGAGATTGTTCCGAAGTTATATAGTTTTACCCACTGCCATGTTATTACCATCAGTTGTAAACATAAAGAAAAATAAAGCAAAAATTGGCCAGCAGTGCCACATGGGGAATTACCTTGACGTAACGGTCATCTCCATGTACACGACCATGCAAGCTAGCACCAAGGTCGTGGAACAGGGAGACCCACAGTCCAAATTAAGAAACTCTAATCACACAGCTTATTATATCCATTTAAAATGCATATTGAGAAGTACGGAAAGAGATGGGTAGGTTAATTCACAAAGGATAGGATGCAAACAGATGGGAGATCACACCACCAAAATATTGGGTCTCACCATATTTAGATAAACTGAATTAATCTATTTGTCTGTCTGTCTGTCTCTCTCTCTCTCTTATCACTCAAACTCATCACCCTTCTCCACTACTGGTGTGGTTACAAGGATGCGAGTTGAAATCTGAGCAAGGCAACACAACTGATTTAAGACATCTAGGGCCAATATCTCTCTCTGTTAGAGAGATGCAAGGGCAATGGTGCTTGGCCACAATCTGACTTTCCTGATAAGCAGCTATGAATTTTATTTGTGTTTCTTGGATGGAGGACATGTTGGGCCAGATTGGATGTCACCAATGGATGGCTGATTTTCAACTCAATAAATATTGAGTGCCACGTATGCCTTGTATGAATCATAAGTATTTGTATATATACAGTTCTTCTATCCTTTTCTACCTGTAATTTTCTCACTTGTCTTATCACTTTTATCTGTTCGCCACCCGGGTACTTACTCTACTTGTTTATCTGTGTCTACCATGTCTCACAAGTTACTTACTTCTCTACTTAGTGTCATCCATTTTTCCTTTTTTTTTCTTCTGTTATTTTTACAATAGAATTATTTTAAAATAATATAGGAAACAAATTGCATAGCAGATAAAACAAAAGACTTTGGGGAAATTTAGAAATATGGTCCATACCAGGGATGTAGATAGCTTCCCCGACTAGCAGTATCTAATAGATACTAGCTGCCTTAGTATCTGTTTCCCAAATGTACATCCCCTATTGCTATCAACATTATAAGTTTTAGTCCTATGTACCAGCTATAATAATTAGAACCTACAACCAACTAGTAACTTTAATAATAAGCATAGTAGCAGGTATGCCAATTATGGAAATTCCATCTAAAAATAACAATTCTTCTTCCTTAGTGTCAGTTAACTTATCAAAACTCATTTGTTAAACTAAACAGAATGAGACGTTATATTTGAAAGTATACATTTCTCAATAAAGTAATTACTATTTTGAATCAACCTCTGGATCAGTATGTTGATAACACATAGAACACCTTGGTATTTGGATTTCTGTAATATACTTTTAATACCCTCTTCTATCACTTAGAAGCCTCAAAGATTACTAAATCATAAACGATTTGGTTATATAAAGTTAATCAAACTTTTAAATTTTAATTTAGATATATTAATTATTTCACTTATGTATTTTGGACTATTGGATTGCTTATATGTCAGTAAATCAAAATGAATGTATATTTTTTTATAACTTTCTAGAATGCTGAAATATGGAGAAACGTGCTAATGTAAAGAGGAAAAAGCATTTACTTTTGAAGTTAGGAGATCTGGATTAATATATTGACTCAATCTTTAGCTGGGTTACCTTAGGCAAGTTACTGAACTTTTTTTTTTTTTAATTTTTGTTAGAGTTTATTTGAGCCAAACTGATGACATGCTGGGCAGCACGATCACAAATGCTCACTGTTACTTAACTTTTTCAGGACTAAGTTTCTTTATCTGTTGTGAGGTTTAATTTAAATTTAATATGATAGCGTAGAAAGCACCTAACATGATTTGCATGAGATAGGTGATTACTGTCAGTTGAACTCGGATCTAGCCATTGCCTCATATTCCACCTGAAGGAGCTGAAACCTGAGAGGCTGAGTGAATGTGTATAAGGGCATACCCCCTTGGTTCACATGAAAACCTGAAGCAGAGAGCTGGGAACATTTTGCAGGTGCAACTGGTGTCCCTTAGAAGCATGTAGTCAGCCTTTCTGATACACCTGGTTCTGCATTATGATTTAAACAAGTCTCTCACTGAGTATGTGTTTCCCTGTACCTGCAAAACTGAGGGACTAATAATTGCCCCTACATGCTAGTAATATAGGAAAGGTAAAGAAGAATTGCAAGGAATAAATCGTGGGGAAAAGCAGCCTGTGTAATCCTAACATATGAACAGTATAAATTATAAAAGCATGTAATTTTTTATAAGACGATGTTACATTTATATACATCAGCTCCTTTCATCTCTAGATCTCTCAATTCCTCCAAAATTAGGTGCTGTGAACATTCTTAGACAATTCTTAGTTTACTAGCAAAGGAAAATGGAGAACCGAGGCAATTATACAGAAAATTCAGAAGAAAGCGGGACCATTATTTCCACACTGCCTGAGTTTAACAGGTCTATTTGTCCAGATAATGACCTCAATTGTCCTTATCCCTTTCTGAGTGAATACCCATCACCATACAGATTAATATCTGTACATTCTGAATTTAGTTTAATATACAAGAGATGTTCTTGAGGTACGTTCCATGAAGGGAAAGCTTTTGCCTTGTTTATTACTGTGTCCCCAGCACCTGAACAGTTCCTGGCATACAGTAGGTACTCCATAAATGTGTGCTGAGTGAATAGGTGAATGAATGAACAAATGAACTAAAGAATGAATAATACTTTTCTGTTCATTAGTTTGTCTTTTCATAACTACAAATTACCACGACTTGATTATTATATGGTAACTTAAGCAAAAGTTTTCTTTATGAAGTCAGCTCTCAACTCAGTTGACTGGGCACTGAAATTTCTCATACTTGCTCTTAACCCTTAAAACTATTTGCATATTTTATACTGTCACTGCTAAATTAAAAATGGTAAAACCCAAGCCATCTGACTCCAACGTCTGTTCTTATCAGCAAAAGTTGCTCATCTATTTGAAAGCTTTTGGCTATAAGAGCTCTGTATATTAAGTTCTAAATCCACTTAATTAGCTTCTCTAATCTTCTGATGGGAATATATAGTCAAAACAACCTGTCTGGCAACTTATTAATATGGCAATATATAAAAAGTCTCAGGAGAGAGGGAGATTCTGTCAAGGGCCCTGTCCAGTGTCATGACTCGCCTCCATTTGAGAATCTCAGAGATTATTGGTTACTCCGTCAGCTAAGAATATGTTCTGCTTTTACTCTTCTTTGCTTTGTGTATCTGTCCCCCAAATTCTCCCCTCCCCACCCCGCCCCACAGTAGGACTCTGAAAGGAGGAAATCAAGAGTCAGGTATTTATTAGGTCCCTCATCATAACAACGTGAAATTCTATAAAAACTATTCCTGTATTGTCAAAACTATTTCAGGTGTAAGTGACAGAAACACAACTCCAACCAGTTTAAACATAAAAAGGAGTCTATTGGTTCATGTAAATAGGAAGTTGCTTCAGGCATGGCTGGATCTAGAAGCTGAGGCAATGTCTCCAGGTCTCTCTCTCCTCTCTCCATCTCTTTGCACTGTGTGGGTGTTGTTCTCTGGCAAGAACTCCTCACCCCGTAATTGGAGAGCTGCTGTTGCTGGCAGCTCCACCCTTACATCATCTTCCCATGGTAGAATTCCAGCGTAAAATAAAATAACAACAGAACAAACCAGAAACATCTTCTCTCTCAGTGATTCCAGTGAGAGACATGATTGTCCTGTCTTCGGTCACATCCTTGAAGGATGAGTGGGGTCCATGAAGTCCTTTGACTGACCTGGACTGGATTGAAAATGCACCTCCTGTAAAAAAGTATCCAGTGGGATGAGTTCTCTAAATACATACTTCATGGCAGGAAACAAAACAAAACAAAACTGTCCACTATAGTATTTTCACCTCTAACAGTATGTCACATAGTCCAAAAAAAAAAGGAAAGCAAAGAACAAAATGTTAATCATGGTTGTCTCTGGATGGGAAGCTTGCAATTAAACTTTAATGCCTTCTTTATATTTTTCTTCATATTATTTGTTATTTTTATAATGTACATAAATTACTACTATAACTTTAAAGTTAAAAATTATTTTCAGAATTTACTCCTCTTATTGAATAAATGAATGAAGATTATTACTGAGTTTATTGTGTAGAAAGCTCTCTTCAGAATGCTGAAAGCAAATTAAATGAATAAAACAGGCTTGGTCACTGCCTTCAAGGTATTCATTGTTAGATAGAGAGGACAAACATACTCATATAATTACAGCTGTGAAGCTCCTTAAATTACTTCAGCAAAGGATAATTGCTGTTTAAAACTTACCAGCTCTTGTTACTACTCATTACTTATCACCAAATTTCTTTTTTTTTACAACAGTGGGATCAGATATTTAAATATAAAAATATAAGTATAAAACATTTGAAATCATTTATGTATATATATAATCATATATATGTGTGTGTGCACATATATATCATAGCAAGACACAAAGCTCAAATTGATAAATTTTCTCATAAAATTTTATATTCTGCCTGAACAAATCCCATAAAAAAAAATCAAAAGTCACATTGCCAAAAACTATGCAACATATATGGTAGAGGAATAATTTCTTTACTATATAAAAATACAAATCAGTAAGAAAACTTTCAACAAGTAACTGTATGAAGAACTATCTCACAGTACAGATTAGGTGGACAATATGAAAGGATGTTCAGCCTCACAAGTAACTAAAGAAATGCAAGAAAACAAACCCACCAACAAAAATCGAGATATTAATTTTTACCCATCAGATTGGAAACGGAGTTAGATAGTATTTGATGACTTCCAGATATAGAGAAGCGAACCTTCTCCTACAAGGCTGGAGGCAATACAAAGGGATACAATTTTTATTTTCTCTTTTCCTCAGCTTTATTGAGATACTATTGGCATATAACGTTGTGTCAGTTTAAGGCATCAACATATTTATCTGATACATTTATAAACTGCAAAATGATTACCACCATTGTATTACTTTCTACCTTTATCCTGTCACATAGTTACCATTTCTTTTCAGTGGTGAGAACATTTATGATTTAGTCTCAGCAGTAACATTCAAGTATATGATACAGTGTTATTAGCTATCATCACCATGCTGTACACTAGTGTTGCAACTTTTTTGTAGGACAATTTGGTATCATCTTCCAAAATAATTAACAGCAAATGCCATTGATATAACAATTCCATGTCTTGGAATTTTCCCTTCAGATCAGTACCTACTGTGTGCAAAGACAGCACACAGGGAGCATTGGTGCACTTTTTTTTTTTTTTTTTTTGGTAATGGCAAAAGACTGGAAATAACACATGTCTATTAACAAGTTGAATAAACAGAATGGGTTTGATACATTTTGTTAAACCACAAGTAAAGGGCACTTCACCTCAAATGAAGACTTGGGAAAGGAGAAAAAGAGGATCTCTGTGTGCCGATGTGTAATGATCTCCAGTTAAGTGAAAAGAGAGCTATAGTAGATCCTCATTTCTATAATTGTGTGTGTGTGTGTGTGTGTGTGTGTCTGTGTGTGTCTGTGTCCTGTGTATACATGGAGTATCTCTAGAAGGATATAAAGAAACAATACTGTATATCTGACCTCATGGGAGAGGGATGGGTGGTGAGGAGAATTACATGTTCTTGTGTACTTTTTTCATTATTTAATTTTTTTAAAAATTCTGTATATGTAGTTACTTTTAATAAAAAGACAAAATTATTTAAAAATTGAGAGCAAAAATTGTAAATATCTTTTTCAATTTTTTGGCATCAGTAGAGGACAGATCATCAGATTATATTATATTTGTTCCAGGAAGAATCTCTTGAAGAAAGCCTAAAGTGTTAAATTGCAATTATATAAGCATAAAACCTATGAAGCCAGGAGGTACACTTTGCCCTAAGGAAATCCTTTTTTTTTTTTTTTAATGGGTTAACCTAAACTGCTCTTTTAAATATTTCTTCAAATATACATTAGGTCACTGGGGAAAAGGTGAGTAAATTTGCAGAGGAATCAAGGAGATTCTTGGGAGCTTAGGGACAGAGACTCTGAAGACCAGGACCCTTCTGAAGCTAATGGCTTTATATCTCTGGTGGACTTAGGTGGTCTTGAGGGAGTTCTATTGTGAGTTAAGTACCATTTTAGCTAAACTCGGCGGGAAACAGCTGCCTATGGGAAGCTTCTGCTGTTGGAAAGAAAATGGAATATTTGACAAAATGAGAAAAGATTAATTTGTCAGGAATTCAAATGGTGGGGTTATTGAGCCATCGGATGAGACTGGTAAGGCAGACAAGGGTAAGATCCTGCAGGGGCTGTGGCTTTGTTGATTTAGGATGTTGCTTTTCACCTGAGTGACAGTTGGAAGCCATTTAAGAGTTTAAGGCAGAGGGAGGTTGCAATTAAAAGTTGCAGCTCTATATCCTCCTATGTAGAGATTGGAAGAGCTGCCCAAGAATAGTTTCCAGGAAATGCTTAGGTGTTTTTAGCCAGAGATTAGAGATTATTCTGGTAGGTTGATGGGAATGGAGATGAAGAGAGGTGGATATATATATATAATATAAGATATAGTTTTTAAGAAGGCACAGACTCATTTTTTTGTGGTGGTCTGGTTAGAGGACATGAGGGAGAAGGAGGTGTCAATGATGCTGCCTGTTTTCTGGTTTGCCTGTGTGCATTGGGATACCATTCACTGAGCAGGGTAACCGGGGGAAGAGCAGCTTGTATGGGAGGATAATGCGTGCTGCTGGGCATGTCGAGACTGAGGTCCGTTTTGAGCAGTGAAGTGAAGGTGTTGAATGGGCACTATTATATAGTCTGGAGTTCATAGCAACAGCTAGAGACTTTTTTTTTTCTTTTGTCAGAGCATATAAATTTTATTTGTAGCATCGGTGAGGATGAGACTTCCTAAGTAAGAACAAATAATGAGAAAGGCCAAAGGATTAGCTAGCATCTGTCCTAAAGGAATTCAACTTTTAAACTTTGCGAGAGTAGACAGCAGAGAAGGAATAACAGAGGGAGTTAGCAGCAGAGAAAGAGGGAAAAAAGAAAACAGAATGAAGCCAGGATGTGGCATTTCAGAAACTAATAATAATAAGTGACCGGTGGTAAATCATTATGATCATTTAATTTCTTCTTGTTTTACTAGGTTAATTAGATCACTTAGTGACAAGGAAAACTTGAAGAAATCTTTCTTAATCAAGAACAATGTTTTAAATCGATGCTTCTTAAAATGTTCTTTAAAGATAAATATCTAGTCTGGTTCTTTATGAAATTTCCAGTGAAATTTTGACCTGTGGCAGAAGTAGGTAAAAATACGGGGCTGACTTCTAGAGGAAGTTTGTTTGTGTGTGTGTGTGTGTGTGTGTGTGTGTGTGTGTGTGTGTGTGTGTGTTCAGCAAGCTAAGCAGGGGTCAGCAAACTTTTTCTGTAAAGGGCCAAATGGTAAATATTTTAGCCTTTGCCAGCTAGAGGATCTCCATTGCAACTACTGTTAGTGAAAGAAGCACTAGACAACACATACATTAAAGAGCACCACTATATTCCAATGAAATTTTGTTTATGGACATCGAACTTGGAATTTCATATGATTTTCATGTGTCATAAAATGTCATTCTTCTTTTAATTGTTTCCATCCATTTAAAAATGCATCTACGGCCATGTCACCCTGAACGAGCCTGATCCTGTTTGGTCTTGAAAGCCAAGCAGGGTTGTGCCTGGTTAGTACTTGGATGGGAGACCACCTAGGAAGACCAGGTGCTGCAGGTGTAAAAAAAAATAAATAAAAAAAATAAGGAATTGTAAACTGACAGGGTCCTTGCAATCTGTGAGGTCAACCATGGTTGCCTTGCCTAAAAGATAAAAATAATAATAATAATAATAGTCATAATAAAATAAAAATAAAAAATAAAAATGCAAAAGCTATCTTAGCTTGTAGACATTATAAAAATAGGTGGCAGGCTGACTTCTGCTCTAGGTGATACCATTGTAGCAATCTTGACTTGAACTGTCACCCCCTTCTTCCCTCCACCCAATAATTAATCTAGAAAATAGAATTTCAGTTGTTGAAAACATTAAACCCTGGGGAATAAAAAATCTGGCAAATATTGGAATCCAGTTCTTCCAGTATTCTTTTTTAAGGCAATCTTGGTCTGTACCATCCCAGCAGGGATGGCTGTATGCCAGTGGTTGATCAGACATGTGGTGATAGCTCTGATAAGGCTTCCAACCGCAAAGTCTCACCACTCAAGTTGAGGCCGAATCAGAGCTATTGTCAGGAAGAATGCTGTACATCAACCCATGCGTTGCAAAAACCAGCACAGAGCTGATTGTTGAAGCGGATGTTTGAATTGTAATTATAAGCACGTAGTGCCATTTTGAGGATGAGCCTAATCCAGGAACTTTCTCAGTGTGAGCCATGAGGTCATGCAAATTTCTTCTGAATATTTTACATCCAAGATGCTCTCATGACCCCCTTTCAGAAAATCAGTACATCCTTAGAAAGTACATCCTTTATCTAAAACTAACTCATGATGGTGACTTGAGATTGAGCCTTCGTTTCATTTTCCCAGTTTTTACCTAATTTGAGACATAGGAAACAATGAGATCTTCTAAAAAGGTAATTGTGTGATAAAATCAACTGAAAGCCATGAACACCTACAGGCCCTACAGACTTAGAAATCAAGAGCACAATAAAAATCTGTAGTTCCCAGGCTTTCCAAGAAAAATTCTCCAAATTGAACCGCAGACCAGTAGCTAGACTCTGGAAGCTGAAGGAAACTATGGCTGACAAAGAGCTAAGATAGCTGTTTCCCAAGAAAACTCTTCCTCAGTCACTGCATGTTCCCCATTGCTCCACTGCCTTTAGTGACAGAGACTACACAATGAGTTTAAGGCATAACAACTGCTGGCTCCTCATGCTGAGAAGGTTATTGAAAACAGGATGGATTTTTGTGCACTCACATGAGCTTTGGAGACGCCCATCTTGGTCTCCTCATCCTGTGCCTGAAATTTAGTCCACAGCTTCTGTGAGATGATCCATCATGGCCAAAGAAATCTTAAAGCTCTCCTCTGCAAAGCTTGCTCCTCTTCGTTCTGTCCTTTCCCACCCCCACCGTATGAAGAAAAAGAGGACAAAACTCTCCTTCTCAGATATTCTTCCTGAGTTGCCGATTTGGGATGAGCTGAATTTGGATTTTATTACAAGTAAACATACTGCCCTTACACGAAGAGTGAAAGAACAGAGTTGGTGGCCCCTTATATGGAGCCTTTTTTTTTTTTTTTTAAAGGAAAGTGAACAGGGAAAATGCAATGCTTTGGAAGCATGCTGACTATCAGGGAGACTGAGAGGTTGTGCAAGATAAATACAGAACAGATGGTCCGATAATTGGGAAGCTGTGGTCTGTTAATGGGGGGAGATTGTCAAGGCTAAGTGCTGGGTTAGTCAGGTAAGTCAATGGAAAGGGGATACTGTGAGAGGTATTCATATCAACTGGGATATTCCTTCACTGGAGGCTTTAGTTGACTTGGTCCAGGAATCAGTAAGGTTCCATTTCAAGAGTTAATTCTCCCATAATTTCAGGACCCCAATGTTCCAGGTCAATTATACTCTAAGATGAAATGCCAACAACCTCGGGAAAGTTTGGAATTTTTTTCTCACTTCAAGGGTAGGTGGAGCATATATTGCATGAATCTTATCATGAGTAGGGGTGAGCACCAGCCATATTGATTTGGTTGCTTAAGGAAGTGACACCAGAAATTTAACTTTTGAGATTTTTTCACACCAATATAACCATAGAAAAATAATTTAGGACCTTCTAAGTGTCTCTAATTTATCATCTGTTGATATCGGAAATCCAGTGTAGAAATATGGGCTTAAAGCTAAGAAGTAGAAGAAATAAACTCGAAGCCTTAAACCACTACTCTGAGGGAGGATGTTTCATAATGCTTATAGCCATGACATACCTCAGAAATGCTGCTTAGCACAAAAGGAAGAAATTCCAAGTTCTAAATTACTAAGAGCAAGCATGAGGTGGAAAGAATTAAATGAAAAACCCAACCAACCTTTTACTACAGTTGATGATGGATCTGCATTAACTATCTGAACTTCGAACAATTACGGATGCAGAGAATGTAAGTTCACTGACAAATCTGGATGTTATCTGCAATTGGTAAAACAGCCTCCGACTAAGGATTTGAGAATTAAGTAGGGCCACAGTTCATGAGACACTAGAAAAAAAAAGATTGCCAGAACACCAAAATGAAGAGGAGGAAAGACACCAACAAATCATCTTCAGAGTCTTTTCTGGCATCTTAACCACAAGCTTGGCAGGCTAATTAAACACAAAGGGACTTGTGGGGGGAGGAATACATTTTCTCTGCCGTTCTAGGTTCTATTGACTGGTCTAATCAAATCAATATGAGACAGATTAACAAGAGAAAGTAACCAAATTTAATTATATATGTACTCCTGGGAGCCCCACATACTTGAGAGGTTTAAAGACAGACAGGGAAAATGAGGCATAGATGACATTCTGAGCTAAGGATGAGGTGAAGTGCCTTGGGGCTTCAGAGGAGAGGAAGGTCATTCACAGGACGATGAGAAGAGCAGATGTTCAGTAGTTAGGTGTTTGCACTCCCGTATACATAGGTCTTAACATTTTATTTCTGGCAATAACTTATTATGAGTGAGGACCCTGATTTAGATTTTTAAGGGAGAGGTAAAAGTTTCTCTTGAGCCCACTGGATCCTGATTGCCTTCAGTTTAAAATAATCCACACACCAAAGTAGCACATCTTGGTGAGGCCTATCTTGAATCTATGTGCATATAGAGTCTGTCTGTCTGTCTGTCTGTCTATTGTCTATCATCATTATATAGCTTATCTACCTTTCTAAAGATTATCTGAAGACAACTTTTCTGATTTGAAGATTAAGGTTGAGAACTGAAACAACACCCCTCACCCACAGCTTGCTCATTGAGGAGTTAAAATGTCTATTGCCCTTGTTCCTTACAGCTGTTTACCTTCACATGGCGTTACTATTCTACTGTCTTCATTGCTGTGACTTTCAAAAGACCCACCAATTCTTCAAGGGAAAGCATCAGCAGACAGTTCGCACCCTAAAATTCTTTGAATGTCTTCCTTCAAAGAGTTTTGCCTTGCTATTTTCAGCAATCCTGGACCATTAGTATCTTAATCCTTACACAATTCTCATCAAGCCCTCTTGCACTGAAAGACCCACCTTGAACTAAACTTAAATTGTCAGTTAATTCTGACCCGGTTCCCTTACTAAGATCTTAAAAAGCTTTGCAGAGATTGTATTCTCCGTGAATAAAATAAGCAATACATTCAGCTTTGTCTCATCCACAGGTTGTGTTCAGGAATATTCAAAGAGCCAGCATTCAGCAAAGTCTTTTTCTAGTTGCTTTGAAAACACTTCTAGCTTTCAAGAATGTTTATGAATGGCCAGTTTGTGCTGGCCTCTTTAAAAGATATATTACTGAAACTTCTCCCTACACACCCCAAAGACAGCTTCATTGTAATCTTGAGAACCATATAATGGTCTCAGTAATTTTGGTATGGGAACTGTCAAGAATATATGGCATGTGGTACTGTTTTTGTAGGCACATCATGAACAGGATTGTCTTCTTTCTCGACCTCATGTTCATTTATTACAAGGACTCTCTCATTTCTGACCCTCTAGAGATTCACTGTTGGGTGAATAATTGAGATCACCCGATACGAAATGTTCCTGCACTCTTCCCGCTGAATTTTAAACAGTGTGTCCTGTTCAGGAGACCCTGCTTTTGACAGAAAATACTGTATACACTTTTGTGCCTATAAGCAGAGAATTAGTACAAGTATCTGAGCAAAATTACAGGTCTCAGATGTTAAGGAGTATGTAAGTCCTATGTGTGGGTATCCTACTAGTGTATGTTTCCTGACTATGTGTTAAAAACCACCTCTAGTATTTATGGCTGAAATGGTATGATATCAGCAATTTGTTGGGGAAATAGAGTTTATGAATGAAATAAAATTAGCCTTGAAGATAATGGTTTTAAAGATAGATGATGGATGTGTAAGATTTTAGTATACCATTTGCTCTATTTTTATATATATTTAAATATTTTCATAATGTAAAGTGAAAAAAAAAGTTGTACTGGTTAGGATTTGTCTCAATTCATTCAAGAGGTCAAATCTAATACAGTTAAGAGAAACCACTTAAGGGATTTATAGTGATTTAAGAACAATGCTGAGGCTCTAGAGAGAAAAAAAAAAACTTAAAAAGAACACTATGAGATCTTTGAATCTTTTGTTAAATTTCAATTTTTGAATGAAAGAGTACAACGCAAAGGTTTCCCAGCTTTTGTCTCGTTACCCAGCGTTAAGAAAAGGACCAGATTTGAGTCATTTTTATGGCACGAGATGGTAGTGTTCAAGATGTTCAATTGAAATAATATCTTACGCTAGAGCAGAGATCTTGAAACTTTTCCTAGAAAGGCACAGATAGTAAACATTTTCTGCTTTGGAGGCCTTGCAGTTTCTGTCACGATGGCTCAGCTCTGCCATTATAGTGCAAAGGGAACCATGGACAATATGTAAACAAATGGGCACAGATGTTTCAATAAAGCTTTATTCACAAAAACAGGGAACAGGCTGAATCTGACCTTTGATCTGTAGTTTGCCAACCCTAGGATTAGGATATGAGTGCCAGAATTAGACAGATCTGAGAGTCTGTATCCTTATTTTTCCTAGTTGTTAACTCGGTGACCTTGGGCAAATCAATTAACCTGAGCTCTAACTTCCTCACATAAAATGGTGAACTATGGTGTTTGCTTCATGTGACTGCTAAGAATAATAATATGGTACACGGAAAGCACTTAGTTAAGTGTCTAGGGTTCTTTAAGTGCTAAGGAACTATTATTATTAATCAATCTCAATATTCTATATTTATTACTTATTCTGTTTACATATATTTAACCATTTTCTTCATCAGAATGCAGTAGAAGATTTAGCACTTAAGGAACTAAATTTCAAGTATAAAATATCTAAGCACTGTCCCTGATATAACTAGTTTTATCATCATTGTTGTAATCCTCTTGTTGTGGTTCTAGTTGGTGCTAAATAGTACATTTTTCTCCATCCTCAACCTTAAAATTCTCCACAGTGACAGAAGTACAAGAGTCAGACTTAGATGGAGATCAGTATATCTCCTTTATTTTTCATAAAACTGAATCTAAGAATGTGGTTTAATCTTTGGTCCCCAGGGCTCCCCAGTATTCTCCTGCATTACGTCATTGTATCCACTCATCTATAAGCAGTATTAGACAACCATATGCCTCCCTTTGCACGAACCAAACCTGCCTGAATAAGCTTTCTACTATGGCAGAAAAGGTGACCAGGATGCACATGGGTTTTCATTAGATCGGTTCCAAAAGAGAAAAGAAAAGGGTCTGAACTGGACAAGCCCTTGCACCTCTCCCATGTACACAAGGTAAATAAGAGTAAGGAGACAAGCCAGGATCGCCACTATAGCTGAAGTCTCTCTCCAAGGGATATAGAGCTACAGAAATGGAGGATTTCCATGAACGTAATACTAAGTCAGCTGTGTGACAAGAAATACACAAATTCTCTGCTTTGATCAACCTACAAGATCTTTATAATGGCTTTTTGAGGCAGCATTATGAGTGAACAAGATGGGTAGACAGACAGATAGACACACACACACACACACACACACACACACACACACACACACACACACTGAGAGAGAAAGAGAACTCTTTCTAGCAAACATGGATTCTGAAAAGAAAACAAACAACAAACCAAAAGCAAAGCAACAGGGAAAATGAGTTCAGTTTAGAACTTGTGTTTATAAACTGTTATTGTCACATAACCGTCACTACATTATTCTCTAGATGTTTAAAATGCATATACTTAATAAATCCAGCCTTGGATTTTGCCTCCAATCTCTGTCTGCCACTTAAAAAAAAAAAAAGCCACTATATTTTCCATTAAAAAATAAAGCTACCTTCAATTTTCTGGCTTCTACTCCTTTCTTCATCCCAAACAATGCTTCTGAGATTCCATCTTCAAATTCCTTCAACTTCTGGGATGTAATTTGCTTAGTCTTGGACACTTAAGTTTACTTAAAGGGACTATGTGCCCTTTTTACTGTTTCTCAACTTTCTCGGGCTATAATTCCGTTTTTTTTTTAATTGGACCATTCCAACTTGAAGAAGACCAAATAGAAATATTTTAATGTTCTATCACATTTTAATATTATAGTATTTAAACAGAAGACCTATCATATCATTTTCTCTTGCTCTAAGCAGTTGAAAAATCTATTTCTGTCATCTTTAATGGCTTTAAATATCCGAATTCACTTAGTTTTTTTTTTTTTTTACCTTCCTGACTATTCTTAGAGGTTCTTCTTATTCTTTTATATTCATCGTACAGTCTTAAAACATCACATCCTGGGATTGACACAACAGTAATTCCACGCAGGGCCATGTGTCAAACCTCTTGACTCATTTTCAATATATGGTATTTGTATCGAAGGGCAATTTGAATCAAATTGTTAATTTCCATAAAAAAAGAGTAAGATTTTCTGATATTTTGATAAAATGCCGTTTCCTTAAACAGCCACAGTTTTAGACATTCTCTCAGAAAGACCGACAAGCCTGCCTTGCATTATTTGTTTTTATATCTTTAAGTTAGTTGCTTTCTCAGCTGCTACAGATTCTTTCGTTGTTGAATCTGTGGTTTTGCTGGATAATGTTAGTTGTATCAGAGAGTAGTTGTCAAAATTCTGGTGCATTTTAGGGAATTTCGGTTTGGATTGCCCTTCAAATACAAAATTGATGCTACTGACCTGCCATTAGTAGGACACGGAGTTTGAGTTATGTCCCTTGTGTTGGTGATGGATGGTGCTGCCTGAGCCAGTGGCACTCCCGTTAGCATTACCCATTGTGACTAATCACATGCATTTGCAAGATGATTAGCCAAGGTTAGGGGTACAGTCTGTGATTATGAAACAGATTATTTTTCTTTATGTGAAGAATTACTAGCTTATAATAGCATTAAATTATAATTTTGCTCCATATTGTAACCAATGGTAAGTTGTTAATAGCAATTCGTATTCTTCTGGCTGTTTGTGTGTTGTTCGAGACATAGTTCTTTTCTTTCTTTTTTTTTTTAAGCTTACTGCATGAGACATAGTTCTTGAGCAGAGCCCTGTTCCATCCTCATTTTTCCCCCATTAAACACAACTTTAAATGTACCAATTTTACTGCTAAGGAGCCAGAAGTACATTTATTTATTTGACTAATTGAGTGCTTCCTGTATATTAAGCTCTGTTCTAGTGCTGAGGATAAATCAATCCTTTCTTTTCTGGAGCTTTTATTTTGGTAAGGGGAGAAGGACAGTATATGAGTGTGTAAATAAAGATACAGGTAAGATGCTATAAATGAGGAGAGTAGGTAAAAAAGTACAGAAGGAAGACAAAGTGCTGGGGAAGGAAATTGTTGATACTTTATAAGGTAGTCAGTGAAGGCTTCACTGATAAGGCGACATTTGAGCAGAGACTAAAAGAAGTAAAGGAGCAAATCCTGTGGACATCCGGTGAAAAGTCTCCGGTAACACAGCTAGTGTGAATGGAACCTCTTCTGTTCCTTTTTTACTTCCGGGCTGTATCATCTCTCCCGTCTCCTGTGTCAAAAACATAAAACTCATCCAGGACTTCCTTCTCTCTGATACTCTGATTATTAATCATAATGAAACAAATAATGTGTAGATTGATAAATGTTACATCTGATCATAATAACTCATTGGGTAGGTATGGTTTTATTTATCTTATAAATAAGAAGGGCAAAACAATTTATGAGCTCAAAAAGCAAATAAATGGCAGAACCAGGAGTGAATCCGGCTCTTCGAGCTACAAACCCAGTGTTCTTGCTACTGAGAAATGTCGCTTCATCATTCATTTACCAAGTCCCTGATTAGCTGTAAATTCAGAAGCATCTCTGCATTCTGATCTCTCCTTTCTGACCTCTTTGCTGTGGACTTAGTCTAGAACTTGATTATTTCTTCCCTGGACATTACAACCTTGTCCTAGCTAGTTTTCATCCTTACTGCAGTTTAAACTCGTATTCTACCAGGGTCATCCTAAAAATCAAAACCAATTGCACTGTTGGCCTTCTTAAATACTTTATATGGATTCTGTCTGCATGTAAAATCAAGTCCCATCCTTAACATTTTGATACTCGAAGTCCTTTTCAGACTCCAGTGTAATTCCAGTTTCAGAAATCTCCAAGCACCTTTTGCTCCACATTCCAGACTTGACTTTTTTTTCCACCGGTGTTCAACTTTCTTCTCACAATGCCCTGCCTTCTCCCTTCTAACTATAAGAGTTGTCACTGTACTTTAAGATCCCGTTTAAATGTTACTGCCTATGTGTAGCTTTTATAAATTTAAGTAAAGCCAGTTTCTCTGTCTCCTGGGCTTTTGGGGCTAATTTCTGCTTATGCTTTATAGCTCCAACAGTGGGCTGGGAGATCCTTAAATACAGAGACTGTTTTGTTTATCTTTGTGTTCCCTGTGCTACCATAATGAGAGTGTCTACAAATATCTGTTATCACAAGTGACAAAATCTGAAAAATGTCCAGGTGAACTGTCGTTACATGAAAGCAGGCTGTCTCTTCATTTTGCAGATTTCATTAAGGATGGAACTAGTCATCTTTGTTTAGGTATACCTAAAGTATATTTTGAAACTTTTTAGAAGATGGAAATATTTTTTGCTCTTTCAGTAAGAATGAATTGGATACACTGAATAAGAGTAGTAATTAAGTTACATATTTTACACCAATGACAATTTAAAACTGGTTAAATGTCATACCATCAGCACTAACTGTAAGAAGTAGCTAATGAATTCGTTAGAGCCTAGATCTGTAGAAAGCATGCAGTGTTTAGGGAAGGCTAATGAAGACATTCTGGAGATCTTGAGGTGGTTCTTTTTAATTTTTCTTGCCTTTGACATACTTACCGCATACATCACATGCTACTCACTTTATTCATTCTGTACAGAGGCCAACCCATGTACAACTGACATTATCATCGATTGAGTGTTTCAAGTCATCTCTTGTCACCAACTTATTTTTAGGAATGGAAACAACTGAGATAGTTTCGAAGTTGCTGTAATCTTGTTTAGGTTAATTTATCCAGTAGTACCTTAAACATTAATATTTTTTTCTTCTCCAGAAAATGATTATGATAATGGTGTGTTTTACAATTTGTTGATGGCAAAGAAATTTTTCTTAAAAAGAGTTACGGTGTGCATTACTTTAAATATGAATGCATTTGTACTAATTACGCAAGCTGAGAGTAGTAAGAAAATTTGTGGTTCATGTGTTAATTTCTAGACAAAATATAAAAGGAGTCAATTTTTTGTTGCACAATTTATTTGACGTTTGTCGCTGCTTCCCCAGTATCCATTCACCTATTCTCAATAGACCCTGACCTCTATTTAGGATTTCATGTGGTTTTAGGGAAGACACTAACTGCATCCATTAGCTCCAGGAATAGAGCACGTGACCTACACTAAGCCAATCGGAACAGTGCTCTCCTCTTGTCACCGTGATTGGTTGGGGAGTTGACATGTGACCACAGCTAGTCTCATCAGAGAGAGAGAGAACTCTGGGAAAGCCTAGACCTTCTTCTGCTTTGGATGGGATGACCCCCAGATGTGAAGTCTAAAATTCTGGAAGCCAGTTTGTTTTCTTAGTAAGGCCTCCTATGGATAAGAAGGACTCATAGAGAAAGAAAGTGCTGAAAGAATCACAGCAAGACTGAGATACAGATGTTAGATTTTAACTGAGCCATGCCTAAAGCCTGCCCTACTTCTTGATCTGTCACTTAGAGCAGCCGATAAATCATCTTTATTACTTAAGTCACTTTGTGTTGAGTTTTCTTTTACTTGAAACCGAAAACATTCTGATATTTCCATATTAATGTGTGGCAGAGTGGATAAGATTTGTTGACTACAAAAAATATGTTTTGGTATTTATATTTGAATACAAATGTGTTTTATCCACAATATTGCAAAAAAATAAATAAATAAAATCACCTTAGAAAGTTTTAAACTCCTAGACTACATAGTCAGGTTTGCTAATCACATTCTCTTGCTCAGTGTCCATTCTGGCTTCTTTGTTAGAAAGACTCACCATGACAAACTCAGAGTAGGGATTTCAGAATTGGTCTAATTATATTGCTTGTGATATACGATAACCTGGATGCATCCACAGGAGTATCAGGAGCTCAGCTGAAATGGGAAAGAGAGTTGAACTGCCAGATGTCAGGTAGCTGATTAAAGTAACAAGCCAAAAATAAGGGAGTTAAGTCTTTATCATTTACTGAGACTGTGTAAGAAAGATGCAAACACCAGAGGAAGTGCCAACTCCTGTTCCGTCATGAAATGGAGCACCGGTCCACGGCCAGGTGGGTCAGTGCGAACGTAGGGGAACCCCTGAAACAAAAGGCTCTGGCGTTTTTATGGACCCCAAGTCAGGGAAAGAGCTAGAGATGGAAAAGTACTGGATACCGAGATTGGGGGAAACTGTCTTCAAGGTTTTCCTTCACCCAACAAGAAGGCCTTGGCAGAGGCGCCTGAAGAGGACCTTGTCTAAAGGCCTCTGATAAAGACGCCTAAGAATGTAGGAGCTTGGGCGAGGAGTGCAGATAAGCGTAAGAGCATAGCCAGTGTGGGCCCGAGTCCTTGCCTGCAGCTCCCTTCAGAGATCACAGTGCACTGGCTGGGAGCCGAGTCTGCGAGCCCCGCCTTTTTAATTTGCGTGATCAGGTTGGAAAAATTGCAGGTTTTTTTTTCTAATTAAGTTTATTGGGGTAACAATTACATAATTTTCAGGTGTACATTATCATTTGACATCTGTATATTCTATTGTGTTTACCACCTAAAGTCTAGTTTTCTTCAGCTACCATATATTTGATACCCTTTACCCACTTCACGCTCCCCTTAAACCCTATATTTGACCCCCTTTACCCCATCTAACTCCCCCCTCCTCTCCCACCCCACTAGTAAGCACTAGCCTATATATAGTCCTATGAAGGAGAAATTAAGACTTTTCCAGACATACAAAAATTGGGGGAATTCTCCACTGCGAGGCCTACACTACAGGAGATAACGAAAGGGTTCAGCTCACCTAAAACAAAATGGAAAAAAAATACATAATTAGGAGTAAAGTGAGTATCAGGCAAATAGTAAGAACGGGGCATTATAAACTTAAATGATAATAAGAGAATTATTATAACAAGATATTGTTATGACAAGATAGTAATGAACGTTTAGCATACGGAGGAACAAATTAAAATAACAATGACTGAAAAGGGGATATTCAAAGATTCAAATTTGCAAAGGGAAATGGAGATAAGGCATACACAGAAGAAAATGGACGAATATATATACATATATATATATATGTATATATATATATAAAACCATCCTTTACATATTCATAATGGTGCCCATACATTGGTTTTTAACCAGGAGCCTATTCCTCAAGAAGAAAACACAGTTCTTTTAAGATTTTAAGACTGAGAGTTTTTATGCACTCTTTTCAGTGTACTCCATGAGTGCCTGATATATCACTTGGATCAAAGTTAAATTATCTATTGTTTGAATTCTTGTGCATTTGTGAGTTTTTTCTATGTCCGAAGCCTTTGGGTTCAAAGACTTTTAATTAGGTTACAATTCATACAGCCAAGTAAAACTCAAGAGGAAAATAAGCTGCTCTATAATCAATAAAACTTAGTGACATATATTTTAAATTTAAATGTCTTAAAGAATATAGCGATCCCTAATGATTTGCTTCCTGGACAATTATGTGATTCCTTTATAGATCATCAATATTTTATTTCAAGGGGCAAATACTGTAATCCCTTTATAGATCCTAAATGTTTTACCTGGTGAGTATTAGAAACTATTCCAAAAAATGACATTAATACTCCTTTCAAATGGCCTTTTGAAGTTTGCCAGCTCATGACTGTTCTACTTCCCTCATCTCTTAACTGAATGCCAGGTAATCATAGCTTTCCTGAGCATCATGAGGCCATCTCTGCTGATGACAAGGCTATTCTTAAAGGGTGTGAGAGTTCTTGGGTATAAAAAATTAAAAAAAAAGAAAAATATGAACAAAAAGCTTTTAATTTTGCTGTGTTAAGAAATTGGATGTGGGTTAAGCTATAGGACAGAGAATGAGTAAACCAAACGTGTGGTAAGATGATGACTGTCTCCATATGACACTAAAAAGTATAACAAATGAACTGTTTTTAAAACAGCAGTCTATTTTTCTCACAGAATTTTAAATTCAAACATGATATATTTAACTTTGGTGGTTAAGGACAAACCATAGGCCCATTAATTGATAAAAGGTTCGGCTTGAAGCCAGGGTCATAAGAGAAGTTTAAAAATGACATTTTAAAATCTTGTCTATGTTATGTGTATTTTACATCAACTAAAAAAAAAAAAATCTTGCCTAACGGCAAAAACCCAGATTTTACAATAAAGATGATGGAGGAAAGGAGAAAAGGAAAGTTAAGTCAAACAAACTTTCTTTTTGGATGAAAGACTTATTTTTGAATCTCATTTATTTCGCACATGAGCTATTTCAAATTGAAATATTTTGAAAATAAATGTTTATATTTCAAAATATGATTTTAAAAATTGGGAAATTCATTACTTCTGAACTATCAAGTATAGCTATTATAAAATGTGAAATTGTATATTTGGGGCATTGTTTTATTTTATGCAATATCTTAAAATTTCATATTAAAATTAATAATTTACGTAAAATATTTTGAGTGAGACCTAAGTAATTTGAAAAATTTAAGAACGCATAGACAAGTTTTTTGAACTTTCTAGAGTATGTATATTAGATGGCTAGGACTGCCATAACAAAATATCACATGCTGAGTGACTTAAATGACAGAAATATATTGTCTCACAGTTCTGGAGGCTGGAAATCCAAGATCAAGGTATTAGCCAGTTTTGATTCTCCTGAGGTATCTCTTATTGACTTGAACATGGCCATCTTATCACTGTGTCCACATATGACTTTTCTCAGTTTGTACACATCTCTGGTGTCTCCTTTTGTGAGTCCAAATTTCCTCTTTTCGTAAGGATACCAGTTGAATTGGATTAGGATCCACCTATATAACTTTATTGAACCTGAATTGCATGTTTAAAAGTCCTGTCGCCAACTCAGACACATTCTGAGATTCTAGCGGTTAAGGCTTCAATATATACATTTGACAGAACACAATTCAGCACAACAGTATGATATAAATGTGTAATACATTATATAATTTTCAGTTTTAGAATGTTTAATTGTATTTATTTTGAGATACTCAGGTTAATATTTTATAATATTCTTAACTGGCAAGTATGAATTTGTATGACATCAAAATAACAAACATTTGTTTATATATATAGTAGCTTCTGAGTGCTACATTTGGTTTATTTATAATTAAAATAAGAATAGAGAATATATATATATATATAGATTTCCTACTATATATATAGTATATTCCCTACTATATATATATATATATGTGTGCAGATATATGTACACATACACAAACACACACAGAGCCAAATTATATTACAACCAAAACAAGGTGGAAATAAAAATTGACCTTTACGATCTCCTAAGCTTAGAAGAGAATAGTCTTGTCTCTGACATTTTTGGGACCCTGAAGCAAAAGCACAAATGTAGGCCTCTTAACCATAGGTCTAAATATTTAAATGTTATAAATTAAGTTAACAAACTACTATGTAAAACACGTTCTAATTGCTTACCTCGACAAATACACCCTTAAGGCGATGAGAAACTCAAAAATGTATGTAAAACTATGGTTTTTATATGATTGGTAGCAAAATAATAAATACAACTTAATTTAATTATTAATTGAATATGTCTGAATGTTGTCTTGACAGGATAACTAATAAAAATACATGAGTTATGAATTCCATGAAATTTATTTTTCTTGCCTCTATTTCAGCAATATCAATTATTATGTTATTATAATAATTATTTTTCCCTTGAGTTATATCCTATTAATAGCCATTGTATAGAAGATTAAACTATTCTGTTCTACTCAAAATGAATAAATTTTAATATATTTTCACACAAAATAAATATAAAATAGCAACAATTAAAATAAGGTAAGTTTTCAAAGTTATTATTCTGGATTATTTAAAACTAAAATGCAAATAATAATAAACATCAACATTTGAACTCAAGATTATTAAAGTTGCAATTTATTCATTTTGAAGATGTAATTATGTTGAATATGCGTATAAAAATAAAACTGTTCATATCCCTTGTATTCACTGTCCATTAAATTGCTAATGTAAGGATTGTTGTCAAGCTTCACACATATTACATCTCAAATTACATAATGCAAATTTGAGAGCAATATTAATTACTATTACAAAATGTCCATCAGCTGCCATGTGTAATGTTGCAAATACTATGCTAATTAATTCCGAAGTACTTTCTGAAGCGCTCAGTGGAAAACTGATAGGAAACGATACTGTCTAACGCAAGTACCTATGACATTCATGCTGAGAGGAAGGATCTGATAGACAAATTTGTTGACTCTCTTAGAGCAAATCCCTCCTGAAGCATGTATTGCCTGTCTCCAACATCATTAACTTTACAGTCACAAATTTTCATCCCTATTTCTACCACCAAGGACATGAACAAAGAGATGTAGAAAAGCATTTTCTGGACCTGGAAACTGTGTTAGTCACAGGAAAAGCTGTTTAGTACCTGTCAGCAGTAAGGGTGTGTGTGTTCTGGAGTGATGCAGGAGCCCAGCTACTCTTTGATGCTTTTGTGAGGTTGTAGTATTTTGTGGTTTACTGTGGTCTTCTGAACCGTGGGGTCTAGGGTAAGAGTCCTTCCTGCCTAGGACCAAGGACAATACTGGAAGGTAATCCCCCAGGTATTCACGTCTCTAGCACAGGAGAAAGAGAGGATGCCATGTGCCTACCCGAAATTTCATAGACCTGTCTGCTGATGTCTGCGAATAACTCAGAACTGCTGTGTGAAAACCACTGCAGAGTTCACAACTCTACCTTGCTTGCATTCATGCTTTGCTGCTCTCTACAGAAATGTCTCCTCCTCATGCCTCTCATCCTGTCCATTCCTTAAGTTACATTTAAAATGGTGGTGAGAAATGATAATCCTGGGAAAGATATACTTACAGATATACTTACAAAGAACACAGTGGAAAAAAAAAGGTGTTTGGAGAAATATGTGGATTTGCACATTCCCAAAAAGGAGACATACAGGGTTGCCAGTCCTCCCACGAAGAATGGAATCGCAAATCAAGTATTTTTTAAAAGTTAAACATCTCAAATAGCAAAGCGATGCTTAATATTTTATTCTCCTGGACAAACCCTGTGAATTCTTTCAAATTTATGTTAAAATCGCCCTTTGGATGTTTGATAATTTTTGTTACAAGATTAACTTTTCCCTCCTCTGAAGAGCATCAGGGTGTTTCAGGGCTGTTTTGCCTTGCAGGCCACAAGGTAGATCTTGGAGGGGGTCTTGGGTATTCTCAGTTATAAACAAACTTTTATAATTTTGATGTGTTAAAGAACTAGGAGGTGCTCCTGGATGAGAACTTTCCTTTTCTATAATACAGGGTCTTGTAAATGGGCCAAGTCAAGTGTAAATAATTTTAGCATGTATTTTATTTTTTAAAGTTTTTTTTTATTATTGTTTATTGGGGTAATATTGGTTAATACAATGGTATAATTTTCAGGTGTACATTATAATTCAACATCTGTATATTCTATTGAGTGTTTACCACCCAAAGTCCAGTTTCCTTCAGCTACCTTATATTGGATCCCCTTTACCCACTTTTCCATTCCCCTAACCCCTGTATATGACCTCTTTAATGGTTTACCTCCCCCCTCCTCCTCTTCCTCTCTCCCTTCTAGTAACCACTAGTCCATTGTCCATGTCCATGAGTCTCTGTTTGTTTGTCCTGTTCATTCGTTGCTTTTAGGTTTATATCCCACATATAAGTGATATCATGTGATTTTTAACTTTTTCTGTCTGGCTTATTTTGCTTGGCATGATTATCTCAATGTCTATTCATGTTGTTGCAAATGGCAGTATTTCATCTCCTCTTATGGCTGAGTAATATTCCATTGTATATATGTACCACAGCTTCTTTAGCTAATCATCTATTATAAGATACTTCGGTTGCTTCCATGTCCTGGCCATGGTGAATAATACTGCTATGAACATTGGTGTGCAAATATCTTTTTGGATATGGGTTTTCAAGTCTTTGGGGTGAATACTCAGTAGAGGGATTGCTGGATCATATGGTAGATCAATTCTTAGTTTTTTGAGGAACCTCCATACTGTTTTCCATAGTGGCTGTACCAATTTGCAGTCCCACCAGCAGTGTATGAGGGTTCCTTTTTCTCCACGTCCTCTCCAACATTTGTCATTACTTGTCCTGTTGATTATAGCTATTCTAACAGGTATGTGATGATATCTCACTGTGGTTTTGATTTGCATTTCCCTAATAGCTAGTGATGTTGAGCATCTTTTCAAATATTTGTTGGCCATTTGTATGTCCTCTAGGGAGAAGTGCCTGTTTAGGTCCTCGGCCCATTTTTTGATTGGATCATTTGTTTTTTTGTTGTTATTGAGTCATATGAGTTCTTTGTATATTTTGGATATTAGGTTCTTATTGGAGGTGTTGCTTGCAATATATTTTTCATTTGGATGGTTGTCTCTTTACCTTGTTGACAATTTCTTTTGCTGAGTAGAAGCTTTTTAGTTTGATGTAGTCCCATTCATTTATTTTAGCTTTTACTTCCCTTGCTTTTGAGGTCAAATTCATAAAATCCTTTTTAACTCCAAGGTCCTTGAGTTTAGTTCCTATGTTTTCTTATGCATTTTATTGTTTTAGGTCATATGTTCAGCTCCTTAATCCATTTTGAGTTAATTTTAGTGTGTGGTAATAGACAAGAGTCTATTTTCATACTTTTGCAGGTGGCTTTCCAGTTTTCCCAGCACCATTTATTGAAGAGGCTTTTCTTTCTCCACTGTATGTTTTTGGCTTTTTTGTCAAAAATTATCTGCCCACATAAATATGGGTTTACTTCTGGACTCTCGATTCTGTTCCACTGGTCCATGTGTCTGTTTTACTGCCAATACCATGCCATTTTGATTACTTTCACTTTGTAGTATAATTTGAAGTTGGGCAGAGTGATACTTCCTCCAGCTTCGTTCTTTTTTCTCAGAATGGCTTTGGCAATTCGGGGTCTTTTATGCTTCCATACAAATCTGATGCTTTTTTGTTCTATTTCTTTAAAAAATGCCGATGAGATTTTGATGGGGTTCGCATTAAATCTGTCTAATTTTTTAGGTAATATGGTCATTTTAACTATGTTGATTCTTCCAATCCAAGAACACAGAATATCTTTCCATTTCTTTGTAGTTTTCATTATATTGCTCTTTCATATGTTTCATTAAATTTATTCCTAGGTATTTTATTCTTTTTGTTGCAGTTGCAAAAGAAATTATTTTTTCTCTTTTTTTTTTCTGACAGTTCATTATTAGAGTATAGGAATGATATGGATTGTTGAACATTGGTTTTGTATCCAGATACTTTACTGTATTTATTGTTTCTAGAGGTGTTTTTATGAAGTTTTTATATAGAGAATCTTGTGAGTTTTCTATATAGAGAATCATGTCATCTGCAAATAGTGACAGTTTGACTTCTTTGTTTCCTATTTGGATGACTTTTATATTTTTCTCTTGCCAGATTGCACTTGCTAGGACCTCTAATGTTATATTGAATACTAGTGGCAATAGTAGATAGCCTTACCTTGTTTCTGATCTTAGAGGGAAGGTTTTTGGTTTTTCACCATTAAGTATAATGTTGACTGAGGGTTTGTCATATATGGCCTTTATTATGTTAAAGTACTTTCCTTCTATACTGATTTTATTGTTTTGGTCATAAATGGATGTTGTATCTTGTTGAAGGCTTTTTCTGCATCTATTAATATGATCATATGATTCTTATTTTTTAATTTGTTTATGTGATATATCACATTAATCAATATGCATATGTTGAACCATCTCTGTGCCTCTGGGATAAAGCCCACTAGGTTGTGGTGTATAATCTTTTGAATATGTTGCTGTTTTGGTTCGCTAGTATCTTATTTAGGATTTTTCGCATCTGTGTTCATGAGAGATACTGGTCTGTCGTTTTTTGTGTGTGTGTGTATCTTTACTAGGTTTTGGTATCAGAGTAATATTGGCCTCATAAAAAGTCAGGAAGTATTGCCTCCTCTTCAATTTTTTGGAAGAGTTTGAGAAAAATAGATATCAAATCTTCTTTAAATGTTTAGTAGAATTCACTAGTGAAGCCATCTGGTGCTGAACCTTTACTTTTTGGCAGGTTTTTGATGATTGTTCGATTTCCACACTGCTGATGGGTCTATTTCAACTTTCCAATTCTTCTTGATTCAGTCAGTAAGATTGTATTTTTCTAAGTACTGGTCCATTTCTTCTAGGTTACAAAATGTGGTGTTATATACTTTTTCATAGTATTCTTGTATGATCCTTCGTATTTTTGCAATATCAGTCATAATTTCCCCTGATCATCTTTTAATATGCTTATTGGCCACTTGTATATCTTTTTTGGAAAAAGGCCTGTTCAGATCTTTTGCTCATTTTTAATTTAGGTTACTTACCTTTTTATTACTGAGTTATGAGCTCTTTATTAAATATAAGTCTTTTATCAGATTTATGATTTGAAAATATTTTCTCTAATTTTGTGTGTTGAGTTTCATTTTCTTGGTATAACATTTACAGCACGAATTTTTAAAATTTTGATAAAGTCTGTATGATGGTTAATGTTATATCAACTGGGCCATGGTGGGGGTTTCCAGGATATTTGGTCAGAGATTATTCTCTGTATGTCTGTGGGGACATTATTGGGTGATATTAACATTTGCATCAGTAGACAGTAAAGCAGATTGTATTTTCTGTGCACAGGCCTCTAATCAGTTAAAACTCGATAGAACAAAAAGGATCACCCTCTCTTGAAAAAGAACTCCTACCTGACTGTTTGAAGTGCTACATTGGTTCTCCTGCCTTTGGACTTGAACTGAAACATCAACTTTTCTGGGATCTCCAGCCTGCTAGCTATCGAACTGAAACTTATGCCATTGGCTCTCCTGGTTCTCCAGTTGGCTAACTGCATATCTTGGGACGTCTCAGTCTTCATAATTACATGAGTCAATTCCTTTCTCTTTCTTTCTGTATATGTATACATTCTGTTGGTTCTGTTTCTCAGAGAACCCTTATTAATAGTCTATATTTGTTAATTGCTTATGATTTCGAGGCCATTTCTAAGAAGGCTTTTCTTAACCTAAGATCATGAAGATTTATTCCTATATTATTTTTTAAGACTTTTACAGTCTTGGCTCTTACATTTTATATTAGGGTTCATTTTGAGTTAATTTTTGTGTATGAGGTGAGGAGCAGTTTTAACTTCATTCTTCTACATGATGCTATCCAGTTATACCTGAACCATTTGTTCATTAGACTACTCACTGCCTGTTGAACAGTCTTGGTGCCCTTGTCAAAAATCAATTGAACATAGACATGAATCTTTATTTCTGGATTCTCTAGTCTGTTCCTAGGACCTATATGTCTCACGTTAGAATATCACATTGTCTTCTTGATCACTGTAGTTTTGTAGTAAGTTTTGAAGTTGGGAAGTATGAGTATGATCATTCAATCTTCCACCATTAAGTATGATGTTAACTGTGGTTTTATTGTAGGTGCTTGTTGAGTTGAAGAAGTTCCCCTCTGTTCTTTGTTGATTGTTTTTATCATGAGAAATTATTGAGTTTTGTCAAATAATTTCCCTGTCCATGGAGATGATCATGTGGTTTTTGTTCTTTATTGTCTTGATATGATTTATTACATTAACTCATATATGTTTTTTTTTGGATGTTATAGCCACCTCCCATCCAGGACAAATCTTATTTTAAAATTCTAAGCCTTTGCTTTTCTGACACAATAATTCTGAAATATATCAATAATGCCAATGACTGTTATCATATAATGATCCTACTTCCGCTCTCATTCTGTTTTTCACCTTTGGTAGCAATGAGTCTCACAGCCAAGTGAAAACATGATCAGAATTAGAAACCCCACAGTTAAAAAAAGTTAGCTACTGTATTAGTTTGTTAGTACTGCTGTAACAGAGTACTGTAAACTAAGTGTCTTAAACAAGAGATATTTATCGTCTCACAGTTCTGGAGGCTAGAAGTCTGAAATCAAGGTCTTGTCAGGGTTTGCTCTTTCTGTGGACTTTGAGGAAGAATCTTTTCTATATCTGTCCCCTAGGTTCTGATGATTTTGCTGGCAGTATCTAGTGTTGTTTAGCTTATAGATGCATTACTCTGATCTCCACCTCGATGTTCACCATGGGGTTCTCATGTGTGCGTTGGTGTCTGTCTCCAAATTTGCCCCTTTTGTAAGGACACCAGGTATATTAGATTAGGACCCATCCTAATGACTTCATTTAACTAAATTACTCTGTAAAGATCCTGTCTTCAGATAAGGTCACCATTTGAGGTACTACAGATTAGGACTTGAATGTATAAATTTTGAGGGGACACAATTGAACCCTGCAGCTGTTTTCTAAAGCCTTAAAATAGACCTTTAAAATGAAAACTTGTAAACTACATCTTCGTATTTACAGTATTTAATTTTTATTCATGGAATAAGTTTGAAATATGACCAATTCTTGCTTGTTTACATTTTTCTTGTTCGATGCTAAAAACATTCTAGATTAGACCTAACTACCATATATTCCAAAATCCATTATATTTTGCTGTGGCTGTGATAAATATTTCTATAAAGGTAAAGCCTTTAATTATCAAATTATTAAATTCTCAGATGTCAGGTGGAGTAGCTGTGGTTTAGTTAAGCTTTTTGATATTAGGAAAGAAAAGGAAAAAAGGGGGCAAAAAGAAAGTGGAAAAGGAGGAGAAAAGGAGAAAGAATAATAGAGTAGATAGAGGAGAAAAAGAAGAGAAAGAGACAGTAATTCTGATAGATTAATTCTTCCCCAGTGATGAGACTGTCAGAGACAAATGATATAGAATTACCATGGATTTCAAAGTCAGGTTCAAACAAATCTCTAATATGTCTGTATTCGGCATGGATAAGGCTTTTGAGATTTTATATATACATATATATATACATATATATATATATATGTATGTGTGTATATATATTCATATACATATGTATATATATGCACATATATATGTATATATACACACATACACACACACACACACACACACATTTCTTTTTTAGGTCTTAGGATGCTGTCAGAAAGGAGATAAATTCTTTGCATCTGTTTCCAAGGCTGACATGTTGAACTACATTGACATTAACCTAAATGTTTTATCTTCTTTTCCCCATTAAACAAATTGCATTTGAGCTTTATAAGTAGATATCTAAGTATAGCAATAAGAACATGAGCTAAGTAAACACCAAATAATTATTAGACAATTTGGTTGGAAATTGAAAAACTAGAGTAGTAACTTAATATTCTAATTATGAACAATTATATAACTGAGAGCATTTTATTGTTCCAATCATGTGTATGTAAACTAATTATGTGAACTAATCTGCTTAATAAGATTAATTGTCATTTATGGAACATTAATTTAAAAGATTGTCTAAAGCATGACATTTTACAGAGTCAATTTCTTTATATATAACTTAAGAAATGGAAATGTGTTAGACTATGTAAATTTACTTAATTTTAGAATTGTAGTTACTAGCTACACGAAATGACTTTGAAATAATGTATTTCCAAGCTTTACTTTTAATAGATGCATTGAGTTGCTTTTTCCCTTGTCATTTTTAAGCAGTTGGCATTACCTGGTTATAATAGAAAAACACATTTATTTAAAAGATCTCTGTTGAAATGACATATTCAGAAACTCACAAAGCTCAAAGTGCTAACCTCAGCCCATAAGACATACACATTTGGGGAATATTTGCAAAACAACAGATAAGGCTAAGATATGCATAATATATATTTAAAAATTTATAAACAGAGTTGTTTCTGAAAATATTCCTAATACCTCACAGATTTTTAGAAAATAAAATTCGAGGCTTCAGGGCAATAATTCAGAGTAATAATAGAGTTATGTACTTTATTATAATTTTTTAAGCTTACACTTTGACTCAAATTTTTAGTGCAATAAATCTTGTAGACCATTACATTAATTTTTCTTTTTTCTTCTATAGGCATATAAGAGCGCTTCTTGCTAGAGGATGAAGGATGAAGAAAGAATAATGTTAGGTAAGTATCAGCTAATTATTTTTTATCTTCACAAAAGCACAATGATGTAAATAGAACAAGGATGCTTTTCTGGGTTATAGGGTCAGAAGGAGGTCCAATCCACTCTAAGTTATTAGTGCATATTTGTATGCTTATGACCTTACCTTTTATATAACTGAACTTAGCTATTCTAGCATTGCTATCTGAATAGCAATTGCTTTCCCGTGTTTGTTTCTCACTATCTTCTACATTCGTTTT
Organism: Macroglossus sobrinus; assembly: GCA_004027375.1. Classification (NCBI taxonomy): domain Eukaryota; kingdom Metazoa; phylum Chordata; class Mammalia; order Chiroptera; family Pteropodidae; genus Macroglossus; species Macroglossus sobrinus. The sequence continues at coordinate 244,410 of PVKZ01001042.1, read as the reverse complement.
ACCTAAGTGATTTACTCTGGCATCATGAACCCAGTTTTCCGAGGTTAGATTTCTATCTGAAGATTTAGAGACTCTTTGTTATGGACTGAATTGTGCTCCTAAATTCATAACTGCCAATATGACTGTATTAGGTGATAGAGTTTTTAAAAAGATAATGCAAGTTAAATGAGGTCATATCAGTGGGACCCTAATTCAGTATAAAAGAAAGAGACGCCAGTTATGTGTGTGCACAGAGTGAGAGCTATGTGAAGACGTGGTGAGATGGCCATTTGCGAGCCAAGGAGACACCTCAGAAGAAACCCAATCTGCTGACACTTTGTTCTTGGATTTCTAGCCCCCTCCGGAATTTTGAGAAATAGATACCTGTTGTTTAAACCACTGGTTCTGTATTTTGTCGTGGCAGCCTGAGCAAATCTCTGTAGGATATTTTTAAAAAGTGACTATAATGTGATAAGAATGCTAGATATAGACTCTAGATGGTCCTTAACCCTTCCCACTCCCATCCCTCCAGCCTCAGACCTATACCAGTCCATGGCCTATTAGGAACCTGGAGGTGAGTGGCAGTGAGCTAGCAAAGCTTCATCTGTACCTTTAGCTGCATCTCAGAGATAGGATCACAACCTCGGCTCCACCTCAGATTATCAGGCATTAGAGTCTCATAGGAGCATTGGTCTCTGGTGCCAAAAAGGTTGGAGACAGTTGTTCTAGATGACTTATTGCTTAGGTTAAAATTTCCACTTCACTCCTTACTAGCTGTATGAGCTTAGGTAAATTAACCCGTCTGTGCTTAACCTATCTGTATTTTTCCTTAATGTTCTGAAAGGTAAATAGAATGGTAATATCTATCTCATGAAGAGTTGTTTAACGATATTAATAAGGTATTATATATAAAAGGGTAAGAATAGTGCCTGGCACATAGTAAGCCTCATATAAGTGATGCTACTTTATTTCTTTTTTTCCTCCTTCTCTGCTTCTGTTTCTCCTTCCTTCTTTTTTTTGTGAAGGACAGAAATATACACAGATAAGCTTAAGTACAACTAGGACTTATTGTAAAAATATAGATCTCATAGATTAAAGAAAGTTTTGAGCAGTGTGGTAGGGATAGACTCTAAGAAAAATTGCTATTCACTAATGGTCTTATTCTATCAAATTAACCTAGAATTTTCTCCTCAGAGCTTTAAAACAGGCATTCAAAGGCCAAAACAGAGCCAACAAAGTTCATTTACTAAAAAATGTAACACCCAAAAAGTCCAGTATACTATTAAAAATCCCTAGACATTCCAAGAAGCAAGAAAAAAGTAATCATAAAAAATAAAAAAAAATCAATAGCAACAAGCAGATATGACAGAAATGATAGAATTAGCCGACAAGAACAGTAAAATACTAATATGATTATATTAAAGTATTCAAAGAAAAATATGACTGGGAAGAGAAATGGAAGATTTAAAAATGGAATGATTAAAGATGAAAAGTAAGATCTCTGAAATGAAAATTTCACTGAATGAGGTTAACAAAAAAATTTCAGAAAAAAAGATCAGTGAACTTAAGATTTTACCATAGAATATATAAACAGTGAATGATAGAAAAATAAATCAAAAATAAAATGAACAATGCTTCAGTGGCTAGTAGAAACATATCAAGCAATCTAACCTACATTAATTGGAATCTTATAGGGAGTAGTGGGGAGTATGTGACAGAAAACATACTTGAAGAAATAATGGCTAAAAAATTCCAAATAGGATGAATAGTATAAATACACAACTACAAAACCTCAATGAACTCAAAGAAAGATAAAAATACCCTATCACTTCACTAATACCAAGATACATAACAATCAAATTGCAGAAACTAGTGAAAAGTGACAATCTTAAAAAAGTCTGAGCAGAAAAAATAGTCTATCTAGTAGAAAAAAGGTAAGATTTATAAAACACTATTCTAGTCAGAAAATGATGAATTGGCTTCTTTAGAGTGTTGGGAGAGATTTTCAACCTAGAAATCTATATCTAGTGAACATATCCTTCAAAAATGAAGGCAAAATAAAAACATTTTTTTTGGATAAACAAAAGCTGAAAAAACCCATTATAGATAGACCTATACTATAAGGAATGTTAAATCGTATCTGGGAGAAATTTGAATCAACACAAAGAAAAAAAAAGCATTGACAATGTTAAATATATGGGTAAAGAAATACTTATTTTTTTATTTTAAAATTTCTTTAAAATGTAATTAACTACCTAAAGCAATAATAATATATTTCATTGAGTATAGAACATATATAGCATTAATATATAACTCATGTATGACAATAGCACAAAATACTAAAGTAGAGAAATGGAAATATATCACCAAAGTGATATTATTTTAATTTAGAGTGTATTAAAGATGCTTATTCTAATTTCTACAGAAGCCATTAAAAATATCAGGGTTATCATAAATAAGCCAATAGTGGAGATAAGAAGAATACTAAAATACAGTCAGTCTCAATAGAAAGTAGAAAAAATGAGTAAAGAACAGATGAATAAAAGAAAAAACAAATAGAAAGGAAGTCAATATAAGCCAAACTATATCAATATCTACATTAAATGTAAATGTTCAATACATCTCAATTAAAAGATAGAGATTTCCAGATTAGATGAAAAAAGCATGATTTAATTATATGATGTCTATAAGAAACTTAGTTTACAAATAATAATATAGACAAAGTTAAAGGACAGGATAAAGAAAAAGATTATTCAAACACTAAGACTGGAAAGCAGGAGCGGCTATGTTAATATGACATAAAATAGACTTTAAAACAAGGAATGCTCTCAGGGATTAAGAATTAGAGGTTGTAATGATAGTAAAGGCATTCATACATCAAAATGACATAAAATCCTCAGTAAGTATATATCAATAACAGAGTGTTAAAGTGCATGTAGCAGAAACTGTCATAAATGAGAGGGAAATTAAATAAATTCACAACTGTATGTGGAGGTTTCAACTCTCTCCTCCCACTAATTGATAGAGCAAGTAGACAGAAATTTATAAGAATATAGAAGACAAACTATTAACCACTATTATCAAAATTAACCTAATGGATATTTGTGGAAGATATCAGCCAACAAAATCAAAACGATTCTTTTTAAGTGCATACAAAACAGTCACTGAAATGAATCACAAGCCAGTCAATGAATTCAAATCATACGTTGTATTATAAATCAAAAAATATATATATATTTGCTCTTTTTCCCGGTTTTTGGCACAAAGCTCCTGAAACCTTTGGAGTCTCTGAACAATAAGGGTGTCTTTGTATGCTAATGAGTGATTGGCCGGTGGGGGCTGGTCACCAAAAGGACCAAGGCTGATTAAAGGGTTAGAACTTACAACTCTACACTCAAACCTCTGGGAAGGGAAGAGGGGTGGGATATTGATATAATCACCAATGGCCAATGATTTAATCAATCATGTCTATATAATGAAACCTCCCTAAAATCCCCTAAATGTTGGGGTTCAGAAAGCATTCATGTTGAACACACTGAGGTGCTAAAAAAGTAGTGTACCAAGAGAAGGTATGGAAGCTCACGCCATTTAAAAAATCAATAAGATTCATTATATTAACAAAATAAAAGAGAAAACGTGTATAATTAGGTCTTTACATAAAAGTGTATAATTAGGTCTTTAGATCTAGAAAAAAATTAATGACATTACACCATTTTATGATAAAAATATCTCAGCAAATTTGGAATAGAAGTGAACTTCTTCAACCTGATACTATAAAACCTAGCGACAGCCATCACTGATAAAAAAACCACACACACACATAATCTTGAGATTGTAAATAAGATGAGAATATCCACTTACTATTTCAATTCAGCATAGTACTGGAAGTATTAGTTAGTGAAATAAGGAAAGAAAAATAAAAGTTATGTAAATCAGGAAAAAAAAAGTCTCATGTCACAATCATGTAGGTGGTAAATTGCATGTACAAAGTGCTAGCAAATCTACCAAAAAGCTTCTAGAGCTAATAAGTGGGTTTAGCAAATTTCAGGATACAAGTTAATTTACAAAAATGAATTTTATCTTTGTATCAGTAAAGAACAAATGGAAATTGAAATGAAAATACAATTTACAAAGGCATCTAAAATCATGCAAGTGTTGGGAATTTAACAAGTAAGTTTAGCAAGTTGGCACGATATAAGATCAAGACCCCTAAAATCACTTATATTTTTAAATACTAGCAAGGGACAATTGGAAACAAAATTTTAAGTACTGTTTTCAGTATTATTCTAAAAATGTGAAGCACTTAGGCATCAATTAGGTAAGATACCTGCAAAACCTGTACAATAGAAACGCACTGCTAAGGGAAATTAAAGATGTGTGTGTGTGTATGTGTGTGTAGATCTAGAGATATATGTAAATTAAAGCATTTGCCAAGGGGAAAGAATAGTCTTTTCAATAAATGGTGCTCACATAACTGGATATCCATAAGGAAGAAATAAAGGCTAATCTTTATCACTAATCATACATAAAAATTTATTAGAAATAAATCAAAATATAAAGAGATTTATATAAATGTAAAATCATTAAATTTAAAGCTGTAAAACTAAAGTCATAAGAGAAACCCTTCCTAGTCTTGAGATAGGCAAAATATTTTAGGTACATAGGACACAAAAATGATGAACTATAGTAGAAAAAAATTCCTGATAAATTGGAACTCATAAAAATTTAAACCTTTTGCTCTTGGATGCACATTATTAAGAAAATTCAAAGGCAAGCCATGGATTGGAAAAATATTTTCACTATATATATCTGATATAGATAAGATGTGTATTCAGAACATGTAAAGAGCTCACAGTTCAATGACAAGAAGATGAACAGTAAAAGTTGTCCAATAAAGAGTGGGAAAAAAATATGAACAGACACTTTGCAAAAGAAGATAGGTCAAGGGCAATAATTCCATGAAAAGATCCTCAACATTGTTAATTATCAGGGAAATTAAAACCCTGATTAAAACCACAATGAGAGACCACTAGGTGTACATTCACCAGAATGGTTAAAATGAAATAGACTAACAATAATAGCAAGTGTAAACAAGCATGGGGAGCAGCTTCATACATCGCTAGAGGTGATATCAAATGACACTCTAAGAGAAACTGCCAACCTCTTAAAAGTTATGTATATATTTACTATAGGATCCAGCAATTTCACTACTGGGGCATAGGGCTGAAAGTTCCAAGCTTTGAATCAAGTTTTTTTCCGGCCACAGGCCTCCTATCCTGACGCTGTCTAGGAGCCAGCCAACAGTTGTTGCCTTAGAGCAAATGACTTTTATTACTCCTTTCACTCAGGAAATTCCAAAGGTTTTAAGAAGCTCTGTGCCAGGAATGAGGTTGAAGACCAAATACATATTTCTTACTACATCTCAATATCGTAACTGGGTGTTCATTATATTAAAGTCTGTAATATTTGTAAGGATGAGATATGTCATAATAAAATTCAGAAATACCAAAAAAGCAGGAATTATTTTAATTTATCAAATATAGCAATACTTCTATATAAACAGTGAATAAAAATGTGTCACCAGAAGCGTATTTTCTTAAAGAGGACAAGGAACAGTGGCAGAATTGCAGCTGGTGGAAGTACTACAGAGTTAAATTTTTTCTTAGATGTATACTCCAGCTGATAGCAAGTGATCTGACCAGAATATTAAATAATTAAATGATCCCCAAATCCTTTTATTGTTCCACAGCCTAAAACTCTTTTTAAAGTCTATTAGTCACTTTTTATAGTCTTTTGTTCTGTGTCCATGATTGTGATTCTCTTTTCTGTAAGCATATGAAAGATTCTCATCTAATACTGTCTATTTTATGATTTAAATTTATGAAGCCCTTAGAAGCTTAATTGTGCTGTTTTCTGCTGATTTCTATTTGTGGTCTGTTGTGGAGTTTCTAACAGTGGGCTCATGGAGAGTGAGCTTTTAGTGTTATGCTCACGAGCTGGCTCTTTTTTTTTTTTTAAAAAAAAGGCCATTTGTGGTGTTTGCCAATTTCTGTGGTGTAACTACTCTCACCGTAGCCAATTTAAACTACCAGCTTGGCGTTGCTAAATGTGGAATTGGGAAGAGATGAGCATAATTGACTCTTGCAAGTCTGTACAAATCTGCTTCAGCCCACAACTTATCTGTAGAAATTCTACTAAATCACTGTGAAGCCTCCGCTCCGTAGAGGGGATTTGACACTGCTTTTGTTAGATATCTGGAACTGTTCCCAATTTCAGACCACTTTAAATTAATTCTTAGCTTTTTTGGAACACACAGATAGTTCTGACTTGGAACCCCAAATCCATTGGAGGACTGCTTTTGTTAACAGACACTCAGAAGAAAAATCCTTTGAGTTTTTGCCTTTACTCAAGGCCAAAAATAGTTTCCCAGTTATATCGCCTCTCAGGCTGGTATTTTTCTATTCAGTCTCTCAGTCAGGATACAGCCTTTTAGGCTCTGGGCTTTATTCAGCATCTCCCGATTTCCCTCCCTATTTTGTGAAGGCCCAAGACTTTCTCTCAGCCATTAAAACCCAAGGCTCTTGCTTTTTGGAGCCAGTGTCCTTGGACAGCTGCCAGCATTAGCTCTGCTTACTAGTTCAGATTTATTCTGGGCTCCTTCACTTCTGAATACTTTCCTATCCTCTTGTGAGCTTAGCTATGCATTTAAAATAATTTTTAAAAAAATGTTTTATCCAATATTTTAGTGTTCTGCAAGGAGAGATTTTTCAGAATATGTAGCCTGCAATGTTGCTGAAAGTAGAGTTTCCATTTAAAACACCTAAAACGCTCTCTACTTTTTCTGGTTACCCATTTCTGTGTAATGATTATTGTAAACCTCCTAGTTTGTAGAAATGACTTATTATGCTTGTGATCCGTGAGTCAGGGCTTGTGATCAGTTTGGACAGGGCTCAGCTGAGTGATTCTTCTATTCCGAATGGTACCTGCTGAGTTCAGTCGGTTGTTTTTAGCCGGAGGCTAGTCTATTCTGGAGAGTCCACGAAGGGTTTCACTCACATGTCTGGTGCCTTGGTGGGGACAGATGGAAATCTGGGCTCAGCTGATTTGTTCTCTATCTCAATATAGTCTTAGAGCTTATCTTTAGAATCCTAGCACAGTCATCAGAATTCTTAGATGGTAGCTCAGGGCTCCAAGAACCAGTGTTCTAAGTGGCCAGGAAGTAGAAACTGCCAATCTCGAGGGCTGGAAATCGGCACATTGTCACTTTTGTCATATTCTATTGACCAAATAGCTCTCCAGCCCACTCAGAGGAGGAAACTACTACTTATGAGAGGAATGTCACAGAATTACCAACCCGACTTAACTGCCACATTATTAGATTAAATCTTTAAGCCTTCCTTGATTTATTTCATTTTTACTTATTTATATTGCTGCAGAAACAGAAATTAGGCTAAAAGGGCATGTGTAGGGCTCTCAAAGAACTGATGTTCTCAGCCACCAATTGCCATTGTCATATCATGGCATTATTGCTCCTTTCACTTGGATAACCTTTTCTTTTGTGAAATGGTTCACCTGAAATTAACACAGAAATGACAGGCCACAGGGATTTTCTAAACAAATTGGTATTATTTTACCCACATAAAGCCAATTAAAAGAAATTATTTTTTAATCAGCAAGAAGTTTTAAAATATTTGTTATTTTTATTGGTTTCTGTAAGTATGGAAGGAGACCATTTTGTGACAGATATCTGCAGTTGATATTTAATTTTCACGAAGCTGAAAAAATTTTGAACATTATCCAAGGAATATTTCAGTAAACATTTCAGGAAGATAGGTTATGCTTTAGTAAAAGAAATATAAAATAAGGTATTTCAGAAAAGTTTTAACTTATCTTTTTTAATGAATTAGAACAATATTTGGGTTCTCATGAGGATATAGTTTCCATGTGTATGTGAAATCCTAAATATTAGATATCGACCTTTTTTCTCAAAGTAGAGAAAAGTAAGTATGATGTTAAGGAAAGGACTAAGTAACTTCTCAGTGAATGAGGATACAAGTGGCCTGGGACCTGCTCATGGCCAGGACAGACATGTGAGTTGCAGTTTTGTACCCTGGGGAACTCCAGTCACTGAAATTGTCATGAGAAGTGCATAAAGGTTCCAGATCATACTCTGCCTGTTTCTCTCCAAAGTGAAGAACATGAAAGTTCATTTAAAAAGGCTTGTTCTGACCATAATTCTTCTCTGCATGTATGCTACCAGGTCACTAATGTATTCCACATCAACTTCATCTTTCTAATCAGAGACTGGATCTATGTGAAGAAATTCTAGACTAACACTGCCTTGCACTTGGACGGACTGTTCCCTGTGAAATTCTCTTGACCACCCTTATGGCTGACCAGTACTTGGGCTCACCCTCCTGTATTCACACATCTCTTCAGAAATCTCCCTACATTATACCAGAGACCTGCGGACTCTAGGTTCTAACTTTGTCCAAATGAACAAAAGATGAGGTAGATTTCTTGAAATCAAATACCCTTTAAGATTTGGAAATCTGAGAAAGCACCTCCTAACTCTGTGGCAACCTCAGACTTAAAATAGGAAAAGATGGTCATCTTGGGGGCATTCTGCACTGGCTGAGGGGAGACCACAACAAAGTCTCAAAGATCTGGGAAATTACGGACAAGTAATCTCGGGACCACTTCTGCGAACGAGAAAACCACTTGGCTATTCTGTGGCTGCTAGGAGGAAGGTGTGGCTTCCCTGACACTCACTGTATTCACTGCCCTCAAGTAGAGTTTCAAGAAATAATAAACAATTCACAGCTATGGAAAGGCAGATTTGTAGCTTCATAAATGTCCAAGTAAAAATGGTGGATTTTTTTTTTAATCCAAGAGTAAGATATATGAATGTGGAACTCACCCTCTCTGCAGTCAGCAGAAATTCTTGCCACACATTCTAACAGTTCAAAGAAAATCTTAGTATTCAAAGACACCTTTGATTTTATACATCTCTGTAAAAATACTGTAATTTTTTTAGAGAGCCTAAATGTTTCACCAGATAAATACTGTATATATTATTAATAGCCCTTAACACTAACTTTTTACATGACTTTTCAAAGTCTGTCTTTCCATCATGTGCTAAAGATTGAAGTGTCTCATCTTCCTGTCTAATTGACAAGTGGTCCTTCCTCTTCCTGCTGACCACAGAGCAGTCTCGGAGGGGGCCTTGCAGGTCTTTAGACATTCATGAAAGCCTTCTTTTGTATGTGTCATGCTATTGACATGTGATGGTCTCCAGCCACAGTGTGGTGAGACCTCTTCTTCCTTCCAACAATACTATTCTTATATGTAGCTAGCTATGTCTTGTATTAAAATTCTGAGTCTGTGGTTTCATTTAAAGCTCTTGCCCCCATCAGTAATTAATATCCTCTTTTTTTTCCATCTTCCATCTATTGTCATCATACACCTCATTGCTTGTAGATTGTGCCTCTCAAATTTTCCCCTTCCCAACTCCATCTGGCTCACATGACTTTTTCTTCTCCTGCCACATTTCCCTCCTAGCCTTTGGTTATATAAATCACCAGTAAGTTCTTTCCCTCCATCTAACACCATTTCAGCCCCTTCTGCCCATTCCCAGGTTGGTTTTTAACAAAATCCTCTGCTTGAGGTTTTGGACCACCTAGGTTGCACCAGCTCAGGCTGCAGACCAATTTAAGAACTCATTATGATTAACAGGACAGGATTCAGACAGGCATTTTTCCTTGTAGACCTCTGAGGTTGTAGAATAGAAGTGTAATTCCTACTTCACCCTTATTTTGAGAATGAGGCCCTTCGGGGTCCCAGCTTTGGAAGAGAATGTTTCCTATTGTTTTTCTTACTTTAGGTGGTCCTGAGTCTAGTCTCCTATACCTTGGAAACTCTGACAAACCAAAGATGAATGTTTTAGGATTCAGTGATGCTGTCACGTTAAAGGGCAGCGTCAGAGTCCCATTGCTCTTTGTGTGCTCACATCTCTTCAGTCTCCAGGCAGAGCAGGACTTACTTTTTATCCAGCCTTTTGATACTTAAAAGGTGATTTTCAAAAATCTTGAACTTTCAGTTGGTTTCAGTGGAATTGTCAGGCTGTGAACCCAGTTACCAGAAACAGTTCATCATTACAGGATTTTTATGAAGTTGAATCAGATGACTGTCCCATAAGAAACCTACCTTGGTCATGAGGAATGTTTAAATTTATTCCTACATTTGGATTTTTAATTTTTTTTAAATACCTAATTATAGTTGACGTGCAGTATGATATTGGGTTCAGGCTTCAACCTAGTGATTATGCATTTATAATATGAAGTGATCACCTTGTCTAGAGCCCACCTGACACCATACATACTTATCACAATGTTATTGACCGTGTTCCTCATGTTGCACTTTACATCCCAATGGCTATTTTTTATAACTGGCACTTTGCATTTCATAACCCTTTTCCTGTTTGCATCGGGAGTACTCGCTGATGGTGCTTGTGGCTACAGCATTTACCCCGAGATAACTCACGGATTACAGTCCTAAACTTTCCCCCAAAGTTTGCCATGAAATATCCACTTTTATTACTATTTTCACATCGTTTATTGTGTCGATAGTCTTTGGAAACAAATGACATTTTATTTATAGCATTCTGTTTTTAGTAGTTCGGTCGCTGAAAATGTCAAATCCTATGTGTGATGTTAAATGAATGCTGGCAGTAAGCTACACTTTTTTTTTTTTTTAAACAGGACAAGAATTAATTTTGTCACCTTTTTTACCCATCCTCCCAATCGCTCTCTCATCTGGCAACCATCAGTTTATTGGTTTGTCCTCATTTTGTTTGGAGTTTTTACATATACGTCTTGTATTAAAATTCTGTTCATGTATGAGAGGGTTTACTTTTGTTGTATTGTCCTTGTCTAGTATTTGTGTTAGGTTAGATTAGCCTCACAAAATAACTGGGAAATGTTTCTACTTTTTCAATTCTTTCATACAATTTGTGTAAGGTTGAAATGAAAATTTGATAGATCATGACTATAAAACTGACATTATGCTTCTTTGTATAGAGATTTAAAATGAGTGATTTTATTTATTGGTTTTAGGATCATTTAGGTTTCTATTTCTTTTGGGGTTAGCTCTAGTAATTCAGTATTTTCTAAGAGTTTGTCCTCTCACTTAAGTTTTAAAATTTTTTAGTCAAGCCTTTAAAAAACCTTATAGTGTTTTTCTTGTAGTTTTTCTTGTAGTATAGATCTCTAAGGCATCCACGGCCATGTCTTCTTTTAAATTTTTAATATTGCTTATTTTTGCTTTCTCTTTTTCCTGATCAGTCTTTCCATACACCACATGAATAGAATAATACAGTATTTGTCCTTTTGTGACTGGCTTATTTCACTTAGCATAATGCCTTCAAGGTTCATCCATGTTATAGTATATATCAAGATCTCTTTTTTTAAGGCTGCATACTATTCCATGATATGTATAGAGCACATTTTCTTTATCCACTTATTTCTTAATGGACACTTGGGTCATTTCTACCTCTTGGCTCTTGTACATAGTGCTGCAGTGAACATGGATGTGCAAATATCTCTTTGAGACTCTGCTTTTGAGGTTTTTTGATAAATACCCAGAAGTGGGATTGGTAGGTCACATGGAACTTTTATTTTTAATGTTTTGAGGAACCTCTATACTGTTTCCATAGCAGCTGCTCCATTTTACAATCCCAAAAGGGCACAAGCATTCCAATTTCTGTGCATCATCACTAATACTTGCTGTTTTCTGTTCTTTCGACAGTGGCCATCCTAATGGGTTTGAGGTGATATCTTATTGTGTTTGTGATTTGCCCACAAGAGACTTTTTGTGTATAATTTTGAAGATAAAAGTAAATTAGGCATTACAATCTTTATGTACTATGAAGGCCAGCGTAGGTAATGTTGCCAATAAAATACAGAATGCTCAATTAATTTTAAGTTTCAGATAGACAAAAGTATTTTTTAGCATAAGTATGTTCCACTACTGCTTGGGACATATTTACCTTAAAAAAGGATGTGTATGCAACATTTGGTACATATTTATATGTCAAAATTATTTATAATTCAAATTTAATGTTTAAATTAATTAATGTTTTTATTTGCTAAATCTGACAACACTAAGCGCAGGGCACCCAGCACTGCTGTGGCTCATGCAGATTGCAGAGGATATGTGAGTTCACTCTCTGGCATGGGGTATCAGCCAGATCCGCAGCACATCCAGCAACTGCCTTACCTCCTTCAGTTTTGCTGACTCGTGTCTGGATGAGTGGATAACGAAAACATGGTATATACACCCAGTGGAAGATTACGCAGCCTTTAAAAAGGTGATGAAGGGAGCAGTTTATCTAGCAGCATACCTCCATCTTTGATGCTGGAGGCTCGGAGACAGTGAGAGACCAGAACATTCTCGTGGATTCCCCTCAACCTCACAGGTTCTTGTTTGTCCTTATTTCTCTACTTCATGTTCAGTTCCTCTTCCAGACTGCCACCCTTGCTGATTTTGGGGCTATAGCAGCAGACAAAGATGCAATGCCTGCACCTATTTGTTTGCTTCAGCTTCCAACACTATATAAGAATAAATCTCTGGAATAAATTATATACCTATATATGTGTGTCTACATCTATATGTATATATCTGTATCTCTTTCTACATATTCTATCATCTTTATCTGTATCTATGTCTATATCATTATCTCCCTCCAATAATTCTGTGTCTTTGAACAAATCATGAATGATACTGGCTGGAATGTGTTCATAGACGTTTTTATATCAGGACACTGGATCTCAAAGATGTTAAGTACCTTGTCCAAGGTTATATAAACAGTAAGTGGCAGAAATAAGCAATATTTGATCTTGGTCTATTACCTCCAAAAGCCATGGTCAGACTAATCTGTCTTAGGGAATACGGTGGGGCAATCACACATATGCGAAATATTAATTGATTGATGAGTGTCACATTCCAAACAAGCAAGGTAATTAATCTAATTTAGCACTAGTGATTAGGTCTCATTACTACTGTATTTAGTAAGTGAGCATCTAATTTCTTTTAAGAGACGTAGATAAATTGGAGGAATTTTTAGAAGCCCAGCCAACCAGAGAGAGATTTAGAAGAAGGAAATGTTAATGAAATAATGCAGGCAATGAAGTATACAGCAAAGAACAGGAGCCTTGGTTAGAGCATATGGAATATAGTGCAGTTCACAGAACTGGGCAGAGAAAGCACTTAAATCCCAGGGTACTAACAAAGTATTTTTAAGAGGAGTCTATTACATATCATCTACCATTCTAGAGAACTGTGAAAAGTGATACAATTCCCAAACTACCAGTTAAATATGCAAGTTAAATAATCGAGTGCCTTAAATTTTTTCAATATGTGAAAATACCCAATGCAAAGACACGGCCCTATCACTTACTCCCCTGTTTCATCAATTCTAAGATGGATTTCTTTTTTTTCAGGTTTGTTTGTTTGTTTGTTTTTGACAGACTTTATTATTTAGAGTAGTTTTTGGTTCACAGCAAGGTTGAGAGGAAGGTACAGAGATTTCCCATCCATCCCCTATGCCCATATCCTCCACCATCATTGGCATCCCCTTCCAGAGTGGTACATTTGTTATGACTGATAAACTTACGACACATCATTTTCACTCAAAGACCATGATTCACATTAGGGTTTATTCTTGCTGTTCTACATTTTATAGAATAGTTTTACTGCCCTAAAAATCTTCTGTGTTCTACCTATTCACCCTTCCTTCTACCTAACCCCTGGCAACCACTGAAACATGAAACCATGAAAATCCTTTCCCATGTTTTGACATCTCTGAGATTAGAGCACATCTTATTTTAAATTGCACTCTTTCTTTATCAGTGGTATGTAAAATAATGATGCATCATACAATTGGTGGCGTTTAATAATATGTAAAATATAGTAATTTTGTGATCTTGGGCAAATTAATCTCTTGATGCCTCGATTTCCTTAACTCTAAAGTGATATAATAATAATATATCTTGCATAAGGCAGTTGTGAGGCGTAAATGAGAAAACTATATGATGTGTTTAGAGCAGCGTATCTATTGCTACAATGATGCTGCATCACAAACCACACCAAAAGTTGGTGGCTTAAAACAGTAACCCTGTATTATTTCAGTTTGGTGGTTCTACTGAGCTGAGCTCAAGGGGATTACCTGTGTCTGTGGTTAGCTACGAGCTAGCTAGGAAACTGCTAAGCTTGGGTGGACTCTCTCATTGGTCTAGAGTCATGGCTAGAACTCCAGGCATCATCTGTTTTTTACATTATTATTATTGTTGTTGTTGTTGTTAATTAATATTATTTCTTAGCAGTCTAACATGAGCTTGTTCTCCTGGTGGTAGTGGACTTCTAATAGCATGCATGGGAGTCTAGGCTCAGAGCTGGCACATCATTGTGCCCATCATATTATGTGGGCCAAAGCATGTTACGAGGCCAGCCCAGATTCAGAAGGCAAGGAGATGGACTCCACTTTGTGATGGGTAGAGTTGCAAAGTCACATCACAAAAGAGCATGGGTAGGAGGTTGGGTTGGAAAACTGGGGCAGTTTTTGCAATCAGTCTACCACAGCCAGTCACATAATGAGTGTTCAATGAATCTTACCTGTCATTATTGTCATTGCTGAAGGCCCTCGGTAATAAGTTGAGATGAACTGGTTTAGTCCATCTTGGCTGAAGGACAGAGCATGGGTTCACCATAGGATGAGTGCTGGATGCAGCCCGTGTCTCTGATGTGCCCATCAGAGTCTCAGAAGCATGAGATCTTGGAATATAAGAGATGGAAAGATATTCAAGTCCAATTACTCTTAGTCTTTTACTTTATTGGAGAGAAAAATGAGCTCAAGGGAGGTGAAATTACTTATTTAAGATTGTACAGCAGAAGAGCTTGGATGCCCAATTCCTGAGCTAATGGTCTTCTGCCATAACGTGCTGTGACCCTTCCAAGTACGACTGTGAGAAAAAGAGTCCAGTTTTTTCTTAAATCCACATCAAAATAAAACTTGAGATGAATATAGAATGTAATAAAATAAGCTCTTAAACGTACACTATATGTTTGTTCTTTTTTCCATTTTAAATGTAAGCTTTTTCATCTGTTGGAACTTGCGAGTTCTTTTTAATGATGTCTAAACATTGTATAATATAAAAATAATTCCCAATATTAATGGCAGCCATCTATTTTCTGCTTCCAATAGATATATACTATAAATAGATTTTCATTGAACTTCAATAAGAACAGGCAGCACATAAAATTCAGATATACTTTTTAAAGGATTGGGCCTGGATAAATTGTTGTTGGCTTAGAGCTAGAGACAATGAAAATGAACCATTTAGTATTTAAGAGCTTAGTAAACCCAATTTACTATTTCAAGGAACAAAGTTTGTTAGTAGACTTAGTAGAGTTATTGGGTATGAAAGACACTCTGCAAATATTTTTTTTTATTGAAAAATAAATTGTTCTGAAACTCACAAGCCAAATTTAAAATCAGAATGCTCAGCAAAGTTAATTTATCATTTTGTTTCCTAGTGAGAACTGCATACAACTATGCCTGTATTTGTATGACTGTGTATATGCTATTTGCTCACATATACTCAAGTGGACACTTATAAAAGTTAACGGAGGGAACAGTGGGTTTTGATTCAGGAAAACATCGATGTGAAATTGGCAGTTCTATAGCCCTGTGTAGTCACATAAATTTTTCTTATTGAGGAACGTTATATTTTAAAGATTTCCATGAAGGAGCTGTGTGTATACAATGTTTCTTGTCTTTCTGCATAATGTCTTTTTAAATTTTAAAACAAGTTTTTAAATTGTGATAAAACACAGCTAACATAAATATTTGTCGTCTTAATTATTTTCAAAGACATTAAGTACATTCTCCTTGTTGGGCTAGCATCGCAATCATCCATCCACAGATCACTTTTCATCTTGCAAAACTGAAAGTCTACACCCATTAAACAATAACTTCCCATTCCTGCCAACCACCATTCTTCTTTCTGTCTCTATGAATCTGACTATTCTAGACACCTTATAGAAATAGAGTCAGATGGTATTTGTCCTTTTGTGACTGACTTCTTTTAGTATAATGTCTGATGCTCTGTCCATGTATCTATCATGTGTCAGAAATTCCTTCCTTTTTAAGGCTGAGTAATATTCCATTGCATGTATATACCACTATTTGTATATCGATTCGTGGACACTTGGGTAGTTTCTACCTTTTGGCTATTGAGAGTGATCCTTCTATGAACATGGGTGTACTCCACAAAACATGTTTATCTGCAGCATATTAAAAGTATACGAGCTGGCATTACTTAGTGAATATACCCATTAAAAAATTTTTCTAATTCATTTTAGTAAATCTAGAGAATCTTAGATAGCTCTTGAAATAAACTCCTTTCATTTTGGAGGGCACAGTAGTATTAGAGCACAAAAATACACAATTTCAAAGGAAGAAAAAACTATGTGTGAAGATTGTCCTGGGCCATCATCCGTGATGCAGCAAACTTCATGAAGTTCCCCATTTTGTTGCTAGTAACAGATGAATGCACTCACTCGAGATCTGTCCCGATCAAAATTCCCCTCTAGTTTGATGCCCCCTCTCATGACATCTCTTAACCTCTCAAGATCATGAGACACTTCTGGATGCTTTTTCATGCTCCCTGGAAAGAAAGGTCAGCAACTGGACTCAGGTCCTCTCTGCCTGGACACACCCTGTGTCATAGTTTCTGATGCTCACTCATCGCACTGGTGTCGATACCGGTTGTTCTGGTAAAATCTTTATAAGACTTTCCACCAAACATGCTCCTTTATGCTGGGATTCTCCCAAACCCACCTGTGGGTTTTTGTGATGCCTCCTTCTACCATCTCACCGTTGTTTTACCCTTTTAGAAATATGAACCGGCAGTGGACTCTGTTTTCTTCTCTCAGAAGAAAACTTTCATCTCATTATCCAGATTGTATTCTGGTTCTTCAACTACCTATTTTCCAATCTAATGGTAGACATATAAATTGTGACTCAGTTCTCTTGGAGCTTGATTTCCCATATATAAAACCAAAGATTTGTGTTTGAGAGAGAGAGAGAGAGAGAGAGAGAGAGAGAGAGAGAGAGAGAGAGAGAAGAGAGAGAGAGAGAGAAATAGAGAAATACAGAGAGAAAAAATCCTGATACTCAAATTAATTTAAAGGCAGTTTTTAAAACTATAAGTTTAGGAGCAAATTTTGGAACTCTAAATCCAGGATAAGTCTTAGTTTCCTATATTCCATGTAATCCCTGCCCTCAGACAATGCATATGGGGCAGGTCAAAGGGAAAAACAAAATCCAGGCAGACTCAGATAGCCATAGAAGGAGAAGAGCAGTTATGGTGAGAAAGTGCAGCTTGGAGGACTGGACTTGGGTGATTGGGACCTGAAGCTGGGGAAGGATGGCGAATTCAACACTTGGATGCAACAGTCCTGTCCTCAGTACAGTGAGGAAGTAAGTGGGAAAGAGATCTGGGATGTGTGGGGGCGGGGCTGGGGGAGAAGAAGGTTGAATAACATTTATGGAACAGTTACTATGTTCAGGTCCATTGGATAAATGATCCTATTAGTCCTTACAACTGCACTGGACAATAAGAAAGCTGATGTCCACTTCCAAAGTAAAGAAAAAGAGGACCTTGGGTTAGAATCCTAAAACTCTCATTAAGGGTCCTTATCTTTTATTCATAGCAGACAGTTATAACACAAGGTTATTCAGGAATAAAGCAAGAAGAAAGGTGATGTTTCTGACGCTTTAACATCAAGAACTTAATTGCTTCACTCTATTTACATCTCTTTTACCCAGAGGATAAACAAAGAGGCAGGAAGGGATGGGGAGAAAAAAGTCATCACCTTTATTTGGGGACTCAGATCATTCAGTGCTAACTGGTGAATCTGCTGTACACCATGGCGGATGGCTATGACATTAGTGACCAAAGCCTGGCCCCTGGGTCCCAGCTCCTACCCTTGTACTCAGGGTTGACTCACACCTGCCTCTTCTCTCCAGCTCCGTGGTCCTCTGCATCCCTTCCCTGACAGATGGTTCTGGCCATCAGCTCAGCAACTGACAGATGCTTGGTATTTTTAGCTAACCATGTTTTCTGATCATCGTACATGGCAATGTAGAGTAATAAACTTAAAATATTTATACACATAAACCTTTACATTCTTATTTGTGCAAATATCTTTCTATTTTATAATTTTTACACACAATGTGTACTTGTTAAACTAAACATATTTTCCCAGTGCCCTTGAAAGAGAAGTAAAATCAGATGTTTGCATTAAAAATGTGGGAGGAGCAAGAAGAGAAAGAGAAGCAGTAAGGAGTTTGAATAAAACCCCTCAATTAAAAATCTAAGGTCACCAGCTTACTGTTCATGCTTGTGCCCAAAGATCAGATATTCTGCTATTAGTCATATAAGTTCCCAAGGCACTAGATATCAGCCTTTGGCCCTTGAGCAAATTACTTGCTCAAAATTTCTTAGCTGTTAAAATAGAGATAAAATATTGCATGACACATAGGGTTGTTGTGAGAGTAAACAGAGCATGCTTTGATAAAGGAGAACAGGAAGTTAACGGTGTAGATCCTAAAACCAGATCGTCTGTAT
Source organism: Macroglossus sobrinus (assembly GCA_004027375.1). Taxonomy (NCBI): domain Eukaryota; kingdom Metazoa; phylum Chordata; class Mammalia; order Chiroptera; family Pteropodidae; genus Macroglossus; species Macroglossus sobrinus. The sequence continues at coordinate 225,742 of PVKZ01001042.1, read as the reverse complement.
TCAGATTCTTGAAATACTACTTACCTTCTGGAAAAACAACTTCTCACAGGAATTTATGAGGATTAAGTGAGAACTAATCTTTGTAAAATGCTTAGAAAATTAGCTGACTCACAGTAAATGTTCAATAAATGTTAGCAACTATGATTCATACTGTTAGCATTATAATCTACCTTCAAGATGATTTTGGATTTTTTTAAACACCTGTAATATCTGTTACACCATCTACATACTGTTCGTAAGGTTTCATTACCAGAAAGTCATTTAACCTGCCCGGTACAGTGAAAATATAGAATTAGGGAATAAAAAATAATTAGAAGAATTCTAATATGTTCATTTCTCTTTATTTAGTTCATTACCTGTAATTAAAAACATTTTTTAAATTACAAGTCTCTCACTCTCAAAATTGTCCTTTTGCATTTGGGAAATGTCTTATTTCTGATAGATATTTTCATCATTTCATTATTTTCCCTATTTAATTTATTAATATTCTTCATGAGATTGGTTCATTTCATCGAACGTTCCCCAGAGTTTTTTTAGTTGATGATTTCTTTGTTTTTAATAGTTGCTTTTTTCACCCTTGAATAAAATTACCTACACTATTAATGGGAGTCTAAATTGATCTTCTAACTGTCCTAGATGCCTAGAAATGAGCTTTTTGTAGAGGGATAGCGATTGTAGAAACTTTCTCAATTTTGCCAGTCAGACACCTTGAAGAAATCAATTAGTAGGCAAATTATTAACTAATTGAGCATTTAGAGTGTTCTTACTTTTGAAAAATCAATTAGGCCTTTGCCCTTAGTTTTCCAGCATTATTTCATTATTAATTGTTTTAAACAGCAGTTCATCAGCGGTAGACCCAGATCAACTGACAATTTATATATATATATATATATTCTATGCTTACTTGATTAATACAACAACTGAAAACCTTTAACATCACTGATCATGTCACAGAATGCTGAGTAATTGGCTACAAAATGTGATCTTTTGAAATTAATGATTCAACGGTTCAAAGGTACAATTCAGCAGCAGATTGCAGTCAGCAAAAAGAGAGGATTTTCAGTATATCTTCAGCATGGATGATCTGAATGATAGTTGCACCTCATTTTTGGCACCAATACTATTGTTTTTGTCTTCATTAGCGATCATTTCTTGTTCTATAAAAAGCACAGGAGGTCACATTTATTATCTTAATGACACTGTTTTATTACCACTGAGTAAACATGGCTTTCAATTCAAATTTTGAAGAGATTGCCACTGTTGTCAGAGGCACAAAAATAAGATAAATTTATAGAGTGCAATTTCATGCTTTACAAGATCTTCAAGGGAGGGCAGTGATAGGAAGCGGGTGAAATGGGGATCTGGGTCTTAGCTCTGTAACCTACTCTTCCAGAAAGCCTTTCTTGAAGCAAATCTGCACCCTCTTGGTCCCTTTTACTACGCTCTCATGGCTGTCTGGATGTCACTGTATCTCTAAGGTTTCCATAGTGTTTTGCTTGTCCATAGTAAAAGGCTGCCTTGCCAATAAAACTGCAGACTCTCAGAGGTCATGAACTACCTCAGTGCCTTTGTGTCTTTAGGACTAAGCCTGTTTTTAGAACAGATTCGGCATTGAATTGATTAGCCCAATAAGAGGAAAATACACACACACACACACACACACACACACACACACATTCTTTATTCAGGAAATAAATTCTGTGCATACACATGTCTCTCTCTATATATAAATAAAATTTATTATCATCATTTTGACAGAATCATCTGTCTTTCCTTGACATATAAAAACAAAATCCCATGGTTTCCAAGCTGTTTCTGACAATTATTAGGCAAATTTCTCAGAGCTCAATGAGGGACTCAAGTCAACTGCTTAAAACCATTTTAATCCCTACTTTCTCTGGGTCTTCAAGTACTTTCTGAGCTAAAATTTTAAACCAGTGTTCTCCAAAGTTAATTTGGTAGGAAAAAAGGCCCTTGAAATATTACTAACGAAAAGGTGATCTATGGTCAAATAGATTTGGTGAAACACAGCAAGTCCATCCCTTTTTGGAATATGTACATTAAATATTGTACATTAAATAATGTACATTAAATGTTGATGTTTCCAAGAAGTCCAGTCACAACTTTGTAGATCCCAAGATTTTTACTTGAAATTTTTTTTTATTTGTGGAGCGCTCGTTAACGTCTCTGGGAACTAATGTTCTGTCAGACATGCTTTGAGAAATGTTGCTCTAAGCAATAAACCAGCTCAGAGAATGTGATTTCAGTGGCGCTTTGCATTGTGGGAAGAACACGATGAGGTGAGAGGGGAGCCAGGAGCCCACAGACCCGGCACTGGTAGTCTGCTCCGTGAGTGTGGAGACTTTAATTGTTTCATTAGCCAGACATTCGTTGCTTTCTTTTCTAGTAATAGTTTTTCAATGCAGAACACTCAGAAAACAGATAAAAGGAAAAAAGTCCTTTTGGCTGTTTTATTTTAAGGGTTCCATGCTCAAATAAATTTGGGAAGTTCTGAATTAAATAAAGACCTTTTTATACCTTTTCAGAGCCTTGCTATGATCAGTGAAAGCTGGCTCTCCAATAGGGTTATAGTATACAGCTTTTCCCAATTTTTGAAAACGAATTTCTAAATATTTTGGAGGACGCATGTTTCTTGGGATTCACTGTGAATAATGAGATATTTGGAAGGCCATCGGTGATTGCTGCCCGGTTTCCCTCACTGCATGAAGAGGGGATCTTCAGACGGCCAAGATCTCTGAGAGTTACACAGTCTGAGACATTTGCAATCCATTTTTCAGCTCTCCATAACTTGTTACGACTGTCTTTTCTCCAGTGGTTTAGGGCACGAGGGCCCAGACAGATTAGAGCTAAAAATAACAAAAATAAAATTAATACTCATTTGGGAAACAATTGCTCAAGCAAACTAACAAACACAGATAAGGGATTCTGTGCAAGCTTCATTTTCCAAACTGAGAAACAATAATATGCATATTATCCAGGTGACTAAGCAGATTCTCAGCAGCCTCTGATTAGATAAAGGGGCACATGTAACTTAAATGCAATTTACATATTTAAAATAAAGCACCATCACAATAGGACACATTTAAGTTAAACCTTAACAAATAATTACTCTCATGGTATATTTTTCTCCATCCTTTTAATCTATACGTATCTTTATATTAAAGTGGGTTTCTTGTGGCAACATATAGTTGCGTAGTATACAAATTGTTACTTTCAATTTTCTTTTTCACTTTCTTAATTCCAGCTAACTTTAAAGTTTAAACACAATTTCATTTTCTTTTCAAAATGTTTAAGTCTGAATTTTAATTTAATTATTGAGAGTTCAGGAGGCTAGGGTAGTGGATATTATTTCTTATAAACAAAATTGAAGACGCTATAAAGAAAATTATATTATGAACCTTCTTGTGTTCTCAGTTAAGGAAAATTAGTGGCTTCCATGGTATTTCTACCTGTAAATTTCGCAGCTACTGGTAGAGTAAAATACAAGGAGTTCGTTTCAATAAAAACAATTGTACATGTGAAGAAATATTTCATATTTTAAAAAGAGGAACTTGGTTTCAGAACACATTTAGTGAATAAAAATCTGAATATACAATTTTGGAATAGAAAGAAACAAGTGCTTTTTATAATTACAAATTTAAAAGCAAATGAATAGGAAATTAAAGGAATTATAGAAAATGATCATTTTTTATTAAGATAACATTGTTGCACATTATAATCATGGGAGTTAGGTATGATTTTTAAGAAAAAAAAAGACATCTATTGTTAGAGATAGTAAAAAAGTAATTTTTTGAAATCTGGGTTGAAATAGGACCTATTCTTTGCTAAGCACCTTTATAACCTCAGGCATTAACTAATTATTTCATATGAATTATTTCATTGAGGTCTGTCATAAACACAGAAAGATGTATATTTTCTTCATTTTACTTTAAAGCTGAAACATGAGGTAAAGAATGCACAGCACAGGAAAAAATTAGGATATAACACAGTTAGTGACTGGCTCTCATTGGTTTTAAAATAAAATGATCATAGCATTACCATATCACATCATATTTTTTCTTTTGTCCATCAAAGAGTGAATCAGGATGCTGCCTTTGAGTCTCTTCATGGAAGAATTTTTCTTGCCACCAGTATCCCTCAAGAGCTTTAATTTTTCATGTCTTAAAAGACATACTTTTATCTCTTAGAATTCCTTTCTTTATGTCATCAATAATGAGCTGGATAAATTAAGACTTTTTATCATGTGAAATTATAATAATTAAAGTCATAATAATTCTTTCCATCTTTTACTGAATGTAGCCTGGGTAAATGAAGTTACAAAGCATGTTGTGTATAAAATCCCTGTCAAGAATGCTACTTTCCTGGGACACAAATTGAAGACAAATTAGCCAGGTGTGGGTGCTTCTAGCTACAGTGATAGTGGGCATATGGGGAAGGGTAAATATATTTTGTTTCTCTACCTATTTCTTAAATAAGGAAACAAAATAATAAAAATAAAAATAAACTAACTAAGCCTAGTAAAAAAGCAGGAAATCTTTATACAATCATGTTTAATACATTATGTCTTAACATCAGTGCAAGTTGGAAGGGATTTTTTTTCATAGAACATGAACCAAAAATGTGTGTGCACATACGTGCACACACGCGCACACACACACACACACACACACACACACACACATACAAGCACAAAACTTTTGCACAGAAAACTAGAATAAAATTATAGATGCTTCTCTCTTTAAAACTCACATTTCATTTTCATGTTTATGCAGGTGAAATTTAAAAACACCAATGGCATTCAATTTAAAATTACGGTTTTCACAGAAATTGCAGCAAAGTTCTCTCACATTTCTTCATATTTTTATAAAACATGTGACCATTTCCAAAACCTCTGGGTATCATGACATATTTTAAAATCCCGGCAAAATTACCAGACTGAAAAAGAGTGCTAACAAGGCATTTCCTCCATAGAAAACCATTTCACACACCTATTCCGAATTATATATTAAGCCGAAAATTTAATATTGCAAATATATAAAAGAATGAGTTATTGTTTCTTTGGGAGTCGTAACTTTGGATTTTAGACCTATCTATTTACTGTTTTAAACATGGCACTGCATTTATATCATTTGGGTGGGTATTGAATATATAAGCTTTAATGATTAAATTGGCTCACACTCATTTCCTTGAAACCAACACAGAATTCTGTCCCTATTTTAAAGTATTGGCCTTTTGGCATACAAGTGAAGCATTACTAAACAATTCTGTGTTTAAAAAAAAATCAGCACTGTTCAATAATTCCCTAATTCTCTGAGTCTGGGGAACACAAATAATCATTTTAATTTTCTGGTAGACACCAAATTACATAGTAAATTATATCAAGCCTGGAAAGTCCCATAAAAAAAAAAAACTTATGATTTCCTTTTAAAGGAAGAATCTGAGATATGAATTAACTCAAAATGATATTTGAAGTTTTGACTAAAATTAACTCTAGCACTTAAAATAATTCTTACTATTTTAAGGAAAAAGCTCTTGAGGCCATTAGAAAAAGGATTATACTGAAGAAGAGAAAGGCAGAGGTAAAGAGAGAGATAATTAATAGGATATACTAGAGTCGAATGAATAAATGAAGATATACAGATCTGCCAGAGCCCAAAGAAGTCAGAATAATATTAATCAAATTTTACTGACTCTTAATTGGAATAATGAGCAAACATTCTTAGCCTGCTTGATCATGTTGGCGTTTTAATTAAACTTCCTTGGATCCCAGAGAAAACAATAGTTTTTTTTTTAACTCTTTTTTTTTTTAACTGTTACCAAAAATACTTTTGAATACAGTAAGTAGTATAATTGGGGTCTTTATGTATAGTAACAAGGCTGAACACGTTGCCATAGATTAACACCTCTGTTTTTTTACAAAGTTGTCTATAAATCTGTGATTATAAGCAACCTAAACAATGACATGTGGATTTAATTAGAATAAACTTTCCACATTTTCAGAGATAATGTTATGATTATTATTCTATAGCAGCTACCTAATGGAACAGTTTTGGTCTAGTAGAAATATTTTAGAAATATTAACTCATGTAACCTTCATAATCATATTATAATCTAGGTACCATTTTTATTCCCCTTTTAAAAATGAGGACATAGAGGCACAGAAAGGTAAAATAATTTATCCCAGATTGTGTGTGCTCAACCTCTACACCATGCCCCAACATTTTTAAAATGACTTGGGCATGCTTGGCACTCTGATTTGGTACCATACATGTATCATCTCATTTCATTCTTAGAATAATTCTAAGAAGTATTATTATACTCATTTCGCAGATGGGGAAAATGAGGCACAAGGAAATTAAATAACTTGATCAAGTTTAAATTACTAGAAGGAAGGATATAAACTCATTTCTATCTGACTCTAAAGAATATGTTTTTTCCAACCGTTTCTGATACACTGACATATTTAAAAATTCAGGTATTTAAATTAATGCCTTGCATTTTTATTTTTTAATGATATTAAAGTGCCATAGTAGATAAATTAAAATTTATCTGATTATGGAGGGTCATTCACTCCTGCACCAAACATTTACAGAGCATCCATTACGAACATATTTGGGTTACGTGAGGCCAGAACTTTATATAATTCTGGAGATCTTTAGGATAAAGCATACAAATTCATACATGTAAAATTAGATATGTAAGTAACAATTTATTATGAATGAGGGGAAAAAAAATATAGCATAATGACACCATCATACCAGAGTACGATCTCCAACTCTGACCTTCAGATTATCATGCTGGCTGAATTTGCACAATGGGCAAAAGGAGGGTTCATTCACTGAAAAGTTAGCAACAGCTTAATTATAGATGGAAGCAATCGCAAATCACAAAGCTATATCCGACCAAACCCAAGCTAAAAGGATCTCAAGTCAGCTTTCCCTTAGCTTGGTTTGAAAAAGATATGTCCATAGCCATTTCAACATCCCCTTAACCCGGTTGTACATGCAGTGGAAAAGTCAAACTGAAGAGAGGTGGTGGCCCCACTTCTGCATATTTTGCAAAAAATATCACATAAGAATATATCACTAGGGTCTTTTCTAGAGCTTTGAATGGACGAGTGCAAGTGAGGAGGCCTGTAGTAAGCTTCTCTAGCTTGACAGTAAATCCAGCATCTTATGGCACCCGCTCTATTCTAAAACTGCTCTGCTCCTCAAGAAATGGTGAATTTGCCCATGTAAAACACCGTTAGGCTGCTGGCAGGAACACGTGGGCACAGTGGATACCTAAGGGAGAAAACCATTCTGCGTTCCTGATTAGATCGTACCATTCTGGAAAATCAGAGAAAATTCGTAATGATTAACACTTAAAGCTGAGAAAAGAAATCTTTGTAATATTTTTTTCTAGTTGTAAAGAATATTAATAGGTAGAAACAATGACTAGGAATTGGAACTTGACTAAGATAGGTAAAATACATTTTCAATCTTCTCCTGAGGCTTTAGAGAATTGAGAATAGTGAGCGAGGGTACAGCAGAAGTTACTGTAAAGGCCTCAAATTAAAAAAAAAAATGATTAGTTTCAAGTATAGAGTACATTGTTTAGACATTTATATAGTTTATAAAATGGTCCCCCTAATTGCTCTTTCTCTCCTCTGGCTACCCACCTAGCCACTACATTAATGCTAACTACATTTCCTGTGCCACGCTCTCCATCCCAGTGACCATCTATCAACTACTGATTTGTACTTCTTTAACTCTTCACCCCATTCTCCCAGTCCCCCCAACTCCTTTCCCCTGTGGCTGTGCCTCAGCTTCTTATGTACAGGGAAAACCCTGTGTTTAGGGTCGAGAAGGACCAGGGAGGGCAGGGCACTGAAATTCTCTGTCTGACGTTGGTAAATGTTATCTCCACTGTGGGCTGAGGAACCTTTAGAGAGGTTTACTTGCTCTGTGCATAATTCTCTTTATACAGAATGATTTGTTTACGTGCTTTCTGGAGTACAGTAAGCCATAGCATGAAAAGAACAATCTTCCCTTCTCTGAAGCCCCATTTCCTCCTCCTGTCTGCAGGTATCTGCATGAACAAATAGAATATGAGAAGACCTCATCCCCTACTGGTCTAGAGACATCACAGAGACCATGATGTGTCCTGTCAAAGCAAACATGAGGTTGTTTCACAAATTGCCAAGCAAGTGATTCTTGCAGAAGAGAGGCAGGTCTTAGGGTTACAGGCATATGGGAGCGCTTATCTTTTCTCTCCTTACATTTACAGAGCCCCAGGCATGAGTCAACATGGAGCCCCAAACACCATGGCCTAGTTATTTGAAAGGTATCAATCAAACAACAAAACATTAAATAAAATATGTAGTATTTACTACTTTGGAAAAATGTGCCTTTGTGATGACAAAATGGAAAAATATATATAAAGCTATTAATTTTAGATGACCGGAGGTTGGTTGGCAAAATGTATTAAGGATAACTGATTTTGTTATTTTTTTTTCATGTGGCAGGTTGTTTTGTTGATGAAGCAAAGATTTATGAATAAATAATAAAAACATTTGTAATTTATAAACTACACATTTGTAAAATATATAAATTTCTTGTCTGCATTTTGGCAAAATCACTAATTATATACATAATTTGTGGTTACCAGATGGGGGGTGGGTAGGAGTAAGGCGGGTGGACAAATATCTGGTGGCAGAAGGAAATTTAACTTTGGGTGGTGAACCAACAATGCAATATGCATATGACATTGAATTATAATCTTGAAGCATATTTGATTTTATCAAATAGTGTCACCCCAGTAATACCAGTAATATTTTTTTTTAGGCGAGGCAACCCTTGGCTGACCTCACAAATTGCAAAGACCTTGTCAGCTTACAATCCCTTCTTTTTTTATTTTTTACACCTATAGCACCTGGTCTTTCTTGGTGGTCTCCCATCCAAATACTACCCAGGCCTGACCCTGCTTAACTTTCGAAATCAGATAGGATAGGGCTTGTTAAGGGTGGCATGGCCGTAGACTCTCCCCAATAATTTTAATAAAAATTTATATATAATTTGTTTTCTCTTGACAATAATGATCTAAAGTAACTTTTTCTTATGAAGTTACGTATATATATATAAGCTTCTAAATTCAATCATTTAATGAGTAAGCTACTTCTTCTGTTGGGTTCTGTGTGTACAAAAATAAACTTTTTTCTCCTCTTAAAAATTTTGTCAGTTTAATTTGCAAGTCTCAGCCGCCAGACCTAAACGTGTAGAAAAAAGGGTTCCCTCTCCCGCAGGGATAATGTGTTGCATTTTTTCAGTGCTGAGCACCCATTCCTACAAGACAGGAGCTCATTGTTTTAGGAGAGAAAGCTTTTAATGAAGTAAATCTGATAGGGATCATATTTTTCAAATAGGAAATACTTTTTTTTAATACCAAACTCGTATTTTTATTGTGGCATGAATTACTGTAATAAAATTATAGATGTTAGGTGTAATTTTAGATGAGTTTTGACAAATGTATACACTCATTTAACCACCACCTCGTTCAAGATAGTAAGCATCCCTTCATCACAGGATGTCTTCTCAGTTAATTCTTACACAGGCCAGAGGTAACCACAAGTCCAGTTTGTATTGCCATGCATTTGTTTTGCCTGTTTTAGTGGTCTTCTTGCATCTTGCTTCTCTTCACTGCATCTTAGCCCGGGTCACAGGTAGGCGTGTACTTCCTCTGTATCCCCAACTTGCAGTTGTCAGAGCATGAGCAGCCGTGGGCACACTGCACCACAGAGCAGAATTATGACACTTTGTTAGGAGGATGAGGAGGAAAAGGTCTCCTATCACACACCAGAGGAGGCAGAGGTAAGACTCGCCTGGCAAAGCTAATGGCATGTTCTTGCTCATCTAAACAGCTTAGCTTTTTGCGAAAAAGGAACACATGCGTGCAAGCTCCCACATGCATAAAAGGAAATTCCATTCTTCATTAGCAGCATTTTCTAGCTTTTATCTCTCGTTTCAACCCAGATTCTTTAATTCTCAGAGCTCCGCTTTCCAGCAACCAATTAATATTTTCTCTGATAAATGTTCCTTTTTGAAAGTAATCTATCTTTGATGTTAAGCTCAACATTCTTCTTCTAACTTCTAAAAGAATGGGAGTGCATAAGAGTAAAGAGCAGGGAAGAAAAAATACGATGCGTTTTGTTCTGAGATCCTAAAATATCAGCTCCAACTAGTTGGATTTAAAGACATATGATTTTTTCTATCTTATTCATGACGGTACCTCATGAAATTAGTCATGATTTTAACATATCTTCACAGAAGATAAGACGAAAGGGACAATATTTGGAATCCACATTCATACACGTTTTTGCCTCGAGAGTGATGAATGTTTAGCTATGCTCAGCGTTCTCCAAGGAAATTTAAATAACAAACACAAAAGGTGACCTGACAGGACACAGCATAAAGTTTGCATTGTGCTGATTCTATCCCGTTGGTTGCTGGGAAACAATGGGATGCATTGCATCTAGAATTTAAAGGAACCCATGGTTTTACTATGTTTTTTTTTTTTTTTTAAGATCAGAGAGTAGTATCATCGTATTTCAACTTCTAATTTAGAAAATGTTGAAATAATACCCCCAAATAATCGTGGGGCCTTCTGTTCTTTTTATTTTGAAAGTACATGTGTTGTTTTGCTTGGTTTTCTCCACAAAGCATACCTGGTCGTCACTACACTGGGCTGTATAATGAAGATGCTGGAAAAGATGCACAACGAAGTTCAGATCTCACAATGAGAATCTTATTGGGTTTTATCATTAGGGATAATAATGATTTAGCCTGATACACTATGTTATAGACTCTGGAGCAGGATGGCATTCATTATTTTATTGAATGGCTTACAATAGGCATTATATCATAACTACTCTGTAAAACCTTACGCTCTTACTTGCGTTTTGTTAACATGCTTCTGGACTAATTTTTCAGTTTATACACACAGCCCAAACTTAGAAAACTGTGAAGTTACACACGTTTTCCAGGCGGTGGTACAATCAAGACCTGTCCCAATGATCTTGGCACAGATGTGTTTGGTGTTTCAGGGACACTTTTGATTGTATTTCATCCGAGACATCTGACACGTACAGGTGTTCTCAAAGGATTTGAGGATAAAATTCCTACAATATTGACTCAAATAAGATGAGTCCCCGATATGATCTGGCAGCTGTGAGGCTATTCACACACTTGTAAAATTTGATGCAGGTGGTTATATATTTCAGAGCTGAAAAGGAAAAAAAATGAGACCTTCTTATCTTCTCTTTCATTCCTTCGACTTTCCATTCTGTGGGCTCAAATTGAATTCTGTTTTTATATCTTTAATGATGTAAGCATTCAGGGCACAATGAAAAATAAAGGCCTTATTACTTCATAATACGTTTGGAATTGTGCATAATTATGTTTAGTTGATTAGTTGGCTCTAGTAATTGCAGGACCATAGAGTGATTGAAATTAGAAATGGAAAAGACCCACTGGGTATCATTATCCTTCTTCCTGTCAAGGAAATATTGTTTTCTGACATGCAGTGAGTGCGTGTGTGTGTGTGTGTGTGTGTGTGTGTGTGTGTGTGTGTGTGTGCATGCACATGCATGTGTGTATTTGAGAATTTTCTCTTAGCTGTATAAATACACAATTTGATATACTTGTTGAGCAAATTTGACAGGAACTAAGCATCAAACCGAATCAGATAAAATTAATAGAATGCTGACCAAAAGGATAGACAATAACCATAATAGTAGTAGCAGCAACACTAGTAAGTATTCATAGAACACCAACTATATGCCAGATACTATCACATAATCATCTCTAATATAAACGTCGATCATTCTAATCAGATATTATCATCTCCATTTTATATGTGAAGACACGGTACAAATAAGGATAAATGATTTAAACAAGGACAAATGATTTACAAAAGATCCTACAGCTGTAAGTAGGGGAGCCCAGATTTAAAGTCTGTCTCCCTGCCTCCAAGCCCCACGCTTGCGCCTACTATGGAAGTGAAGGAAAAGGTATGTGTTTGCCAGCAACTGCTCCTGCATAGGCCCAGAACAGAGAGTGAGAAGAGAGAGTGATGCTGGGTGACATCACCATGATGGCGGAATGGGACACCCCAGCCTCCATCTCCTCACAAATAGCAGCAAGAGACAACTATCCATGAATGAGAATTGCTTTGGAAAAGCTCAAGAGTTCACTCCATAAACGTCAGCAGCACAATGGAGCAGAAAACCTAGGAATAACCACACAGAAAGGGCAGGAAGAGTAGTTTCATTTTGCCTGTATCCCATCCCCCAGGCTGGCACTGCTGGGTGCCAGGAAGGAGCTCCCTGCCCTCCCTGCTCTCACCGCAGTGAGCTCCCAGCTTCCCAGCCTTTTGGGAGCCGTATGGAAGCCCTGCTTTGGTTTCAGCCCAAGCCCACCCAGAGACTGACATAGCCGAGACATCTAGAGACAGGAAAGAACAAGGAGGAAGGTCAGGGGCCACAAGTATCAGTCATAGGGTGGAAGTGACTTGTGGTTTCCAGTGGCCTGCTCTGCAGAGGCCCCCAGCAGCTTTTGACACCAAGGACCTCAATAGCCCTTGTGGATACTGTGGACCCTCTACAGATTTCACCCCTGAGGAGTCCATCATAGCCCCCTGGGAACTGCTCCACAAAAGATTCTACAAGGAATCTTTCACCACTGAGGAAACCAATGGCCAGCAAAGCCACTGTGGACCCTCTGCAGATTTCTTTTCTGCTTTCTCTGCATTTGCAGTTGCGTGAGCTCTTCTCCACCCCCACCCCTTGCCAGAGCCTCCTCGTCCCACCAGTGCTGCCATGGGTGACCTGGGCTTTGGACCCCTATATATATTCATGCCACCTCTAGTAGCCAGCCCCGGCATCTGTGGCTGTGTACATGCCCGATGCCAGTGCAAGCCCCCAGTGCCATGCAGGTGCCCATGGCTAACCCCGTAGCCACATAAGTGCACACCAACAGCTCAGGCCTCCACAGTGCTCATGCACCAGAAGCTAGCCCTGACTCCTGTCACAAGCCTGCACTGCCACATGCCTGCAGCTCGCCCCTGCAGCCACACACTTGCATTCTATTGGTTTTGACTCCTGTCACCTGCACAATGTATGCTATAGCAGCTAGCCGCCACAACTGGGCAAATATATGCCGACAGCCCAGGCTTCAGCAGCTGCTCTTGTCCCCAGATATGGTCCTGACTTCTGTTACGGAAGTAGGTGCACTACCAATAAAATTATAGACAAATAAAGTTGGAAGCAGGGACAAAAATTAAGGAAGTTGTCAGTTATTAATCACGTACTGGCCACTCAGGGCTGATTGTTATAGAAGTTTTTATTTAGCTTCCTGGATTGTCGCTAGAGATAGCAGACTGGTTTTCTGCAGGTCTGACAGCCGGCTGGCTTCCTGGGGTGTTTATTGTAGATAAGGTGGTTGGTCTCCGGGGCAGCTTGCTGAAGGCTGTGGGTCAGAGTTTTATTTTTATATCTGGTCTGGCCATTGTCCGTTTGTAGAGTCAGTCTCTAAGTGTTTAAGGTCACCAACTTTTTTCTCACGGGCTCCTGTGAGAATCTAATGCCTGAAGATCTGAGGTGGAGCTGAGGCAGTGATGCTAGCGCTGGGGAGCGGCTGCAAATACAGATGGAGCTTCGCTCACTCCTGCTGTGAGGCCTGGTTTCTAACAGGCCATGGATGGTACTGGTCTGTGGCCCAGGGTTTGGGGACCCCGGGTCTAAGAGGAAGGCATGTGGTGGTTTTCTGTGGGGTGTAGATGAAGCTTGAATATGTGGGCTGTGGTGTCTGCACACATTAGCATGAGGCCCTTTCTGTATGGGATGAAGTTAGAGGTGCAAAGAAAATGGGATTATGTTCATTTAAGTGTTTTGATCTTTCTTACAACTTCTAATATTCAGCCATATCATATGTGGCCCTCCAATTACACTCTTGTCCTGCACTCTGCAAAGGTAGGGAGCAAACCTATACTTAAGTCTCATAGTCTTAGGAAAAAAAAAATCAAGATATTGGGGCAGCCTCTCCAGTTATCAGCATGTGATCTCACTTGTCATACTTGGACACCACTGTCTGAATGAAAGTGGTCCCTTCAGGTCAAGGCCAGCTTCATAATTTATGAGGCCCCATGCAACAAGAAAATGCAAGGCCTGTTGTTAAAAAAGCTAGAAAAAAAAGTGTGAAAGGTGCTGAAATGTGAAGGTTTTTGCTCCCACTGGCTTTCTCTCAAACCTTCATGGTTGGTGTTCTTTATTTTCCATTTCGTGTCATTCTAAGTAAAGAAAAATTTTTTAAAATCAAATTATTAGCAAATATTTTGGTATTCATCTTTATGTTATACAATATCAGTTTCAAGTGCAACTGTAAGAGCATTTATCTCATGTGTCAAATCACCAAAGTTGCATACTTTGTTGGACAGCACATGCAGACGTATTGACAAAGAGAGTCGGACAATGAGAGGAGGGGCATTGTTGATCTCACGAGATCACTGGAGCTGAGAGTTCAGTTTATGACACTAGTGAGACCCCCATATGGACTTCTCGAATTAACTTTACAGTTAATGGAAGACTTTGCAGAAAGCAGGGGATCCCATAGGAATAGATAGTTCTAGAACATTAGGAAATTTGGGCCATCTGTTACTATGAAGTCTTTTTTTACCCATGGGATAGTGAACACAATGGGCATTTGGAATAAATATGAAATAAAAAAATGGGATAATAATCCCTTCTTTATATTTTTTTCTAGATGCACCACCAAAATGTACATGCTAGACACCACCATTCTTTCTTGCTCACTTTTTAAATAGGGCTTTTGAGTCTCTCTCTTTATTTTTTAACAGCTCTATGGAGATACAATTTACATACTATAAAATTTACCTGTTATAACTGCACTCTTCAATGATTTTTAATACATTTACAGAGCTGTGCAGCCATCCCTACAAGTCAGCTTTTGAACATTTCCATCAACACTAATAGTTCCCTTGTGTCTCTTCTCAGGCATCCGTTGATCTGTTTTCCGTCTTTATAAACTGCTTTTCTGGAAATTCGTACAATATGTTTAGTCATTTGTCTCTGGCGTCTTCACCAAGCATAATGGTGTAGAGGCTCCTCCGTGCTTTATTATGTAAAAGTGATCCATTCCTTTTTATGACTGACTAGTATTCTGTTGTATGGCTATACCATATTTTATCTATTTACCAGTTGATGATATTTGGATTGTTCCTGTTTTGAGCAATTATGAATAATGCTACTATGGTCATTTGCATCTTTGAGTAGACATACTTTTGTTTCTCTCAAGTAAATACCTAAGGATAGAAGTTCTGGGTTATGTAGTAACTCCTTAACTTTTTAAGAAACTGTCACATTGGTTCTCAAAGTTTCCAAACTGTTCTCCTACCAGCAAAGTACAGAATATCTACTTTTTCCATATCGTGGCTAACATTTTATGCAGTCAGTCTTTTTGATTATCACTAACTGTATGCAGTAGTAGCTCATTGTGATTTTAATTTGCTTTTCCCTGATGATTACTGATGTTAAAAATCTTTTTATGTTTTTATCAAACATACATATATACTTTTTTATGTCTATCCAAAATTTTTGTCCAATTTTTTATCGGATTATTTGGCTTCTTACTTGATTTCAAATATTCTTTTTATATCCTGGATACAAGCCTTTTGTTGTATATGGGTTACAAATACTTTATTCCAGTGTGTATATTGCCTTATTATTATTTAACTGTATATTTTGAAAAGCAAAAGATTTAAATTTTGATGAAATTTATCAAAAATATTCAATTTATCAATTTTTTAAAAAATGTATTCTGCTTTTGATGTCATCTTTAAAAATATTTGCCTAATCCAAAGTCACAAAGATTACCTTCTATGTTTTCTTCTAGAATTTTTTTAGTTTTAGCTCTGACACTTAGGTCTGTGATCCACTTTGAATTAATATTTACAGACGGCATGAAGTATGAATTAAAGTTTATATTTTTGACATATGAATATCTCATTGTCTTGCCACTTTCATGTCTCCATTGATTTTCCCTCAAATTTGACCGTAAATATGAGGGTTTAAGTCCTTCTGCATTACATTTAATCTCCTCTCTGCTATGTTAAGAATTCTGGCTCTCAAGGACAAAGGATGGCTGAATAGCCAACCATACTGCCAACGCCAATATTTTTTTGTTCGTGTTTAAAAGTGAAAGGCTGACCGGAAGCTCTGGACCAGAGTGAAGCATCTCCATGGCGGGCTTTATTCTGATGTGATGTGGCTGCACTCTGTCATGGAGGAACAGATGCCGTATCTATTGATTTTATGTTCTCAGGTTTCAGTTTCCCCATAGAGGGATTCTCCAATCACCAGCCATCAGGCAGTTCAAGAAACTAAGAAGAGAAAGAGGCTGTGTCTTCTTTTGTTCCAAGTCGTCCCCCTTTTCGTGGCTTGTGCCTCCTCAGTAACTGAGCCTCAGAGTCCCGGGTCCTAAGCTTCTCCTGGGAATGTCTTCATGGAATTAGCAGCCATTCTTTAGCTGCAGGAAGAGAAGGATCATTCCCCAGCTGCTTCAAGAGGTGGAACTGGAGGTGTACTGAGGCCAAGTTGACCAGGTCGCTGGGATGGTCATGCTCATTGCTTCCTAATTCTGTGTCAGTAGCATTGTATTAGAAGGTTGACATTAGCCATGGATGGAGTATATATACCATGGAAAAAGGCAAACAGGGCTTTTGTGGGGTGAGATGGGGGTGGGTGGAGAGCTGAGTATCAGCATGCTATTGGCACTTGCTGCTCATTAGACAGATTTTCAATAAGCCCTCTACTTTTTAGCCCCATCTACAATCCTACTTTTAGGTTTTGGAATTCTAGGGGTTGAATCTGCTTGCTTAGGGGGGCTGTCTCTTATGTTTTTCTCTGTTCTAAGTTCATGGCCACGTGTCCATTTGTTTCTCATCCTCCCGAAATTTATGGCTATTACCTTTTTCCCCATAGTCTTTACCCTTGTGAGTTTATCTCTACATTGTTATTTTAATAGAATATGAGAAAGAAGCATTGATGGAGCATAAGTAAATGAGTATTCACTTGACCGTGTTTAATTTTAACTGCCTCTCTTAGTTGTAAAATGTTCTATGCCCATGAAAACACACGCAGACACTATGCCCTGTCTTTTCGCTCTCTCCAATCTACTCTGTAGATATTAAAAATGGGTTTAAAGACAGTACTTTCATGTTTTACTGAATTTCACTGTGAAGGAAGATGTAATGAAATGGGCTTCCTTCATTTAAAAGAATAAAATGTAACACATTAAGTGACAGGATGTACTCCAAGCGTTAAATCTTGACTACACTGTGGGTGGGATTTCTCGTTTTTTGCTTCTCTCGGTCTCTGTAATATATCTACGAAAACTCTTCATTTTTTCTGAAGTAAGGAAAAAGTTAAAGTTGCTTTCAGTTGATAAAACACACACCCAGGAAACCAAAACATCTTAACTTCGAATTATTTGTGACTTTACTGAATTGAGAAAAGCAGATGTAACATTAGAATATAGCCCAATTCTCATGTCTAATTCTAGGGCATGTTGTGTAGTTCTGGCCTGTTTCTCAAGTGTACCTATTTTTTTTTGGGGGGTGCAGTTACTAAAAGCAGAATATTATTGCAGAGATTGTGGCAGTAAGGAGAAAGTTGCAAACGGCTGTTACTTGGAGTTTCACGTTTCTCTGAGTAAATTGAGGAAGACATTCCTGCTCTGCCTCACCAGGTGAGGGTGTCCACACAGGCTGAGCACACACATGTGGACAGTAACGCAGAAGCTTTCCGTTTGTCATTATAAACTCCTAGAGTGGCAATACCACTACCCCTTTTTCTGTGAAGGTATGTGATTTTGAAACACAGGGACTTGCTTCTTACATTTAAGAAAAATTAGGAGAATACAATAAAAAAGACCCTCTAATTTCCTAGTAATTCCAATTTCCCAGCCCCAGGCACTCCCAGGGTTGCCCAGTGTTTTAGTTGTAGTGGAGTGTTCTAGCCATTCCCTGCTGGCTACTGTTCCCACAATGCCCCACCTGACAGCTTTCTCCTTACATGTCAGTGTTAAGAGAACTTAATCAGAATACATTTGGACTGGCCAGAAAATGAGTGGCCAGAGTCCATTTTGAGTGACAGCTTTTAAATGCTGCCAAAGATCTAAAATCCAGACGTGGAAACAAGTAGGATTTTCAGAGGCCAAGGAGGATGGATCTCTATGTCAGCTGTCATGAGAGGACCCGTCTCTCAGACGCTCCCAGAGGACTGGTCATTGGTATTCTTTCTGGGCTACACTCCTGAGGCCAAACGCCACACTGTCAGCTCCAGGGCAGCCCTGGCCGGAAGGGAAGGGCGTTTAGAGGAATCTGGACAGTCTGCCAGAGACTCCACACGGTGAGAGCTTGACATATGGTAATATGCTTGTTTTAAAGGTAGTAAATCCCTTGTTTAAATGAGAGGTGGTTGGGGTGTTTACTTTGGTCTCTGCAAATCCCTAAGAGAAAAAAATAATTCACAGGATCTACAGAGTAGGACTAAGTTACGCTTCATGGTTACAGGTAGAGTCTAAGCCTCGATCTAGCCAGCAAGAGAAGAAGTAGGCACAGAAGTCGTATGATTAAAACAGGACAGAGGCACCAAGCTTATTAGGATCACAGCTAACATGGGTGTGTGTGGCCTTGAGTGGGCTGACCATGCTCACTTGTGTCGCGATTTTTGTCAGAGAAGATGTGGGCAGCACACTCTGTGCTGTGCCAGTGAACAGCTGTCCACTCCCTTGAATGCCTCCTAATCTTAATGTTTTCTTTTTCCTTTGAGCTTTTAATATTTTCTCAAAAGTCAATTTTAATCGATCTTCTTAATCAGGATTGCTTCTCCTCTTCAAAATTACTTCCCTTTGACAATATCTTAATAGTAACTAAGGCATTCATGCAGAAAATTAGAAATGCATCACCCGCCCACCTCCCATCCTCATCTCCCACGCGGTGAGTGCACCCTTGGCTGTAGCCCAAGGATTTAAGAGAAGCAGAGGGATGCCTTTAAGAAAAAAGAAACTTTATTACAGTTGCTAAATCATTCTTGGAATTCATTCCCTCTCTTCCTACTTCTCCTCCTCCTCCTCAACCTTCTTCTCTTTCTTTTTCTTCACAAATACTTATTAAGCTACTAAGAAAGAGGCTCTGTGCTAGGTGTTAAGAAGAAATATAGAGATCAGAGCAGTACACTGTTTCTGTTCTAAGGAAATGCTCCATTTGTTAAGGGAGTTGCTAAGACATTGTAATTGAAGATTCAGGTTTTGGAGCCAAAAAATCTATGTTCCAATCTTGCTTTTCTACTTCCTGGCTATAGGTTCTTGGGATAATTATATACCCTTAATACACCTGTGTTTTCTCAGCTGTAAAATGGAATTAATCATAATAATACCATTCTTATATGGTCTGTGTGTGAACTAAATGATATAGAAGAGTGTCCGATACATTTTAAGCACTTAGAAATAATGGCTGTTGTTTGGGAAAATAGGTTAAAGATACAAATAATCTAAATAGCATAAAATTAACATACAAGTGAAAATAATAAAAATGAAATGATTGCAAAGAATGAGTTATTTAAGAAAATTTTAAGACACACCAGTAGCATCAATCCTACAAAACAGGTAACTCTTACAGTTCAAAAAGACAAAACTAAATTAAGTGTCCTCAAAACTATTCCAATGAGAGTCAAAAATAGTATGGTGCTTCATTTCCCTATTGTAAACCCCAAGATTCACTGTCACCTTTAATGCTGCCATATTCGAAGTGAACAGACAAGCGTCCAAGATAATGTGGATGCTGGGAAAGACATTCGAATCTGTAAAAAACTGAAACGTCAGAAAGGTGACACCTACTGTTAGGCTGTCAGAAACATGCACCAGATAAGCAAGAAGCAGTCAGGAGATGGCCCATCGAAAATGTCTTTCCTGCAAAACTCGGTGTTGAAAATGTACATGTGATATCGCAATGCACAGAAAACTGGGGACTTGGGAGACTCTGGTCGTGATGCAAAATGATGACCCAGAGTAAGAATATTCCGTGTTGTCAGCCTTAACTTGAGAACCAGCAGGCTCTGATTCTAATCAGTAGCTCTTTATTCCTTATTTTATTTAAAAATATTAGCACTGGATACCAGGTGCTCTTTGAAGGAAGGGAACTTGCCTCTTATTTTGTCATCTCTCCATGGGAGCCAGCACGGTGCTGAGCACCTTTGCATCCTAGAAGGAATCTTAAAGAATAGTTAGTTGGTCCAGAGCTCTTTCTCTATCAACTTTAGACCCTGGACAAATATCTTGGTTGAATTTAAGGACTGAGAAGGGTACTTAGGATAAAAAGTATGTAAGATGCAACATTCTTTTTTTGATCCATAACAGGCCTGATTATAGACAACAAGAGAGATTATTTCATTGCATACAAATAAATTTTGACTATTGGTCCAGGTATATTTTCTATAACATTTTTTAAAAAGATAGAATCTGTTTTATTTGCATCTTGGACTGGGTCTGGAGTAAATGATAAAATCAAATTTCCTGACCAGCAAAGCTGGGAACTGGATTCTGGAGCTGAAATAATCGCATTAAGTCAATAGTCATAATAATTATTAATATTTGTACAGTATTTAATAGTCTACTTATTTCTTCATTCAAGAAACATTCAGCATCTGCTTATATTTTATATTTAGATACTTGTATTACAAATAAATATTAACTGTCATATGTTGAGAAGTTACTATATACTGTATATTCCTCTAAGTTTCTTATTTATACTTATTGAATCCTTATAACAGCCCTCCCACATAGCTAATATTATGTTACAAGTAGTGAAACTGAGACATACAGTAATGAAGGATCTTGCTCGATCACCTACAGTTTGTAAATAACAGAGTTGATATTCAAATGTGGGTGTTTGTCAGACTCTAAGACTCTTACAGTCTATGTAAGAGTTCTCACCCAGGGGCTTCTGGTACAGAATGAACATCATTTCAAATTTGTGATATATTATGGTAGGAGCTACCACAGAGTAATGTGAAAATATCTACTACTTATTTATATGCTAAATGTACCATATGCTTTATTCAAAATGCTGCAAATTCTCAAGACTTTATAAGCTATTATAGTAGTTTCTTCCTACTATTAATATTCTCTCTCTCAACCTTTCTCTGATTTTGGTGGAAGAAAGTGGTGTTTAGATTTAAATTATTGAATCAAAATGATCTGAGTGATGACTGAGCTAAGATTCAAACACAGTGTTGATAAGTGTCAAAAACTATACCTTCTACTGCTTCTCAAAGTGCTGAGAGTCTGTTAGGTGCTGTGAAATGGTGAGAAGAGTTTATTTCACTCTGCCCGAGGGAGTCCTCTCTGACAAGGTAGCCCTTGGATTAGGGTTTGCAGGATTAGAAGTCCACTGACTAAATGAGAGGATGAAGAGCATCTCAGACTACAGAACCAATATGCACAAACATTCCCAGGAGGGAAAAGCAGCGTTGATTTGTGGAAACACAAATTAGTTGCCATGGCTGTTGACATGCAGTGGCATGCCAGATGAGCTTTGATTTCCCACGACATTGTAAATAAAGTGCCGGCCTAGTTCAAAGAAGGAAGAAAATAATGTTGACTCTAGGGAAATTAGATAAGATCTCAGAGGAGTGACATGAGAACCTTGTAGGTTGACTAAGAGTTGGACAGATGGAGATGGAAAGAGACATGCATTCCACGTGGCAGGGACAGCTTTAGAAGATATTCAGTCTCTATGCAAATTTTACTTGTAGGAACCACTGATGGAGGGACAGGATCAAAACTGTGCTTTAAGAAGTTGAAAGTAGACATAGAAATAATTTATAACAGACTTTAGTGAGAATTATTGTCAGAATAAATTTGGTAAACATCAACAGTAAGACATAACGAAACTTATATTTTAATCATGATTTTCAGTTTATAACAGGTTTCAGCTAAGGGTTAATTAGATCTTTAAACTGTCGTAGAGAAGAACCTTGAGAAACAGATTTGAGGAGATCCCAGGGCACCCTGTTCTTACTGGGTCCATTCACATCTCTGACTCAAGGTTCACAACTTTCTGAGTATCCTCTGGCATTTTACATCTTTTTGTTTCCTTCTTTAAATCATTGTCTTCTTTTTCTTCCCACAAAGAAATTGACAAAAGTCTGAGATGTCTGTTTACCTTGAATGATGTCTGAATAGCTCACATTAATGATTATTATATGTCAGCCACAGTGCTAAATGTTCCTGTGAATGAGACAAATTAATCATGACCACTATCCCAAATAAGGACATTTCCATGTTATAGATAAGGAAGTTGAAGCATACTTTGTTTCCCAATACTTGCAACTATTAAGTGACAGAGCCTGGATTTGAACTCATGCGTGTAACAACCACACTTTAACTATTTTCCAAAAGAAAGAGGTTTTAGGGAGAATTGGTAAATATAAATGCAAAATAAACAGCATTTTCAAGACAACGAAATTCTTTCTGTACTTGACTCAGTATCCATAGCAGTGCTTTGTAATGGCAATCACTGTATAAATTTATACAGTGATTTATTTGAAAGTAACAGTTCAAATGTATGGGTTTCCCAGTGGTTGTTAAGATGACCTTTGTAGCATCCTGATCCTTGGATGGGCACCTCTAGCTGACCTAGAGTTTTGAGCTGTGAAAGCAAGTAGAAGGCAATGAGTTAGGGGTTCAACACCCATGGATCTTAGCAGCTGTGAGCAAGTGTCTTAAGTTTCTCATTTATAAACGAAGACAAGCAAATACATTCTAAGAAACTTTCTGATCATAAATAAGAACTGCCAGTATTCTCCCTTTCTTTGCTTTCTCTTTACATTTTTATATCAATAGGTACACCCACCCACTGATGTGATACTTGCCACGGGCATCAGATCTAGATCTCTGAGCGATTTTCCTGGAGTGACTTATATACATTACGAACGGGTCACAGATCATGAGGTCTTAGGGTTTGGGCTTGTCCACTAACAGAAAATTAAATTTTGCCAATAATATACATTTGAACCACCTATAAGTGATTGTCTATCTAAATTTATGGTTTTAAAAAGATATAGGAAGGCATCAAGATGAGAAAGAGAATGGCCAAGATGATTCATGGAAATGGATTTGAAAAAATGTGGCAGAGCTTGAAACGCTGAGAAAAGCAGCAGGTTTTTAAAATTTTTTTTAGGTGCATTAGCCAAACCTTATCACTTTCCCTCTAACCCTCCCTCCCCTTCTCCCTGCTTTATTCAAGAGAATTACCAGAGTGCAAGTTCAGGATTTTTGTAGATGTCAAAATACTTAGGACAGGGCCCCCATGCTCAAGGAGTTTAAAATCTGCCTAGGAAAGTAGGCAAGCCTTCTTATGCAAAGGAAGCGGTCTCTGGGAGGCAGAGCTTTTTAAATGAAGAAGTTAATGGTCCAAGAAGTCAGAAGCCAGAGCTCCAAATAAAGATGATCTGTGCAACCTGGGGTTCCCAACCCCTCTGCAGGGAGGGTGGTCTCTGGGGTTTTTGTCTCCAGTGACTCCTGCATTGTAAACCCATAGGGTTGCTACACTCCATTGTGTGGGCTTCTCTTTCATCTGTCAACATGAACACACAATCC
Organism: Macroglossus sobrinus; assembly: GCA_004027375.1. Taxonomy (NCBI): domain Eukaryota; kingdom Metazoa; phylum Chordata; class Mammalia; order Chiroptera; family Pteropodidae; genus Macroglossus; species Macroglossus sobrinus. The sequence goes on along the minus strand of PVKZ01001042.1, from coordinate 202,010 downwards.
CACCCCAGGAGCTACGCTGCCTCCTTCCCAGCTACTATTTGTTTAGAAGAGCCCGGATTTTGTCTAATGAAAAGTGGTGGTATTTTAGGAATTCGGATTCACAAAAAGACAGAGTGGGTGTGGCCTCTAGGTTTGTCTTCTTGCCTGGGAGTGAAGAGCCAAATAAATCTTCACATGCTCTTCTCTCATGGGCAATAAGCTCTGAGTATCATGATTTGAGCCAAAACCAATAGGTTTTATTGTCAAATACCTCCCTACACTACTCTTGCTTAGCTCTGAATTGAGCAGAGTTATTCAACCTTGATAAACATCCATTTCTAAATCTTTAAGAAAGGAATAAGACTTCTTGGCCTTTAGGATTATTGTGAACTAAGTTTGCATGGGAAAATGGATGGCATGACCCATGCTCTACACTTCTTAATTCCTTTCGCCTTACCTCATAACACCTGGTTTTACCATGAAGAAGGAGAAAAAGCTTTAAAACAAACTGAAGTGGTTAAAATGGTCACAGGCATAAGAAAGGTGAACCCAAGTCCCATACACATTGCTACCAGTCATTGAAAGAACATCATGTCTCCATATCTGTTAATCCAATCTCTCCCTCTCCCTCCAAATGCCCGTAGTTTACTTAAGAACCATTTGCACTTCAATTCAGTGTTTGTGAAGAGAGAAAAGAGAAGGGAGGCAAACGGCCTGTCAAGGGGGAAGACACCTTTCTCGAATCTTTATTTACCATTCTTTCGCTGGTATAATTATTAAGTCTATGCAAGACAGATGATTTGAACTCGAGAGAAATGAATAAATTTAATTACATACATATGTACGGGAACCCAATATACATGAGAGGATCAGAGACCCATTATACATGAGAGGTTCAGACACAGAAAATAAAAATGAGGTATATATGGCATTCTGAATTAAGGATGAGGTAAGGCGCCTGGGGCTTCAGGATTGAGGAAGATCGTTGGAGGACAATAAAAAGAGCAGATGTTCAGTAATTAGATGTTTGCCCTGCTATATAGATAGGGCATAAAAAAGTTATTTCTGGTAATAGCTTTTATTAAAGCAAAGACCCCAATTTAGATTCTTTTAGGCAGTTAAGGGAGGAGCAAAAGTTTCTTCTGAACCTGCAGAGTCTCAATTGCCTTCAGCTCAAAATTATCCACATGCAATACATGTACAGCACATCACAGACCTGCTCTGAACCCCTTCAGTTGATGCTTAGCTAGGAAAACCCACTGTACTCTTATCTAAACCTGACCTTCTAGTACACTTTTCTAGAATTAGGCTGTGTTTTGGAATGTGAGGCTCTAGCTTAAGTGGAAAATTCAAGTGCTCAAGCTGATCTGAGCTGACTTAGGAAGCATGACTTTCTTTCTCCCTGTCAAAGGCAAGCATTATTCTATTACACATAAATTAATGCAAGTACGTGCTTCATCTCTAATTATAGAATGATTAAAATCATGGGAAAATATAAACAAAAACATTTTGGTGGGGGCTTTTTGTTTTTGTTTATTTGTTTCTGTTAGGTAGTGTTGATCCAACAAAACGGAATGCCAGAATTCTGATTGTATGTTGTTGTTGGCAAGAGATATTTATCCAAAATATGCTGATTCCTTGAAATATCTCTCTTGGTTTGGAAATCTTTTTTTACTGTTTTCTAGTCAATGGGCTACCCATTCATTTTGAGTGTGCCACAATATCCAATTTTCTCTATTTTAGCGGTGTAAAACCCAGTGCCAAACATATATCAGCACTTATTTCCAGATTTGTTTCTCCCTTTGCCATTTTTACTTTTATACAAGGGAGAGAGGGGGAAAGAGTAGCGAGGTGATTTTTTTTTCTTTTTCTAAAGGCATGGAATGAAGAAACTTTGTCTAGGAGTGGAATTTTTACAATCCTTTTGGGGATTGTTAGCTATAGGCCTTTTGGAAAGTGGAACTACCAAGTAAAGATAAGTACCTCTAAAAAGAAATATAGAATTCTCTGATGTCCTAGCAAGCTAAAAAAAAAATCAAAGAAAATTTGAGAAACGCTTTTTCATGGGCACTAAGGTAGAAATGGGGCCGGCCTTCTAGAATAATAATAGACTGTTTCTTCAAATGGAATAAAAATGCCGGGCAGAAAGACAGGCCTTGGAATGAAAAAACTTGGACTCGAGTTCTGGCTTCGCTGACTCATAACAGCACTTTTCCAGGCGATTACCTGGCCTTCTTTTTTGTTTATAAATGATTGTGCCTTACTAAATGACCTTTACATAATTTTTAGCCCGAAAGACTCTGTGCGCCTTACTGAAGATTCCTTGCCAAACTTCATGAATAGGGCCTTTTTAGTTCTACATTTTATAATTCTGAATGAAGGTCTTGCTTCCACTTGACCACTGTAGAAGGAGAGGCGAGAGAGGGGCTGTGGTAGTTAACTGCTCTACCATATGGCATAAGGAACAGCTGTGCAACAAGCATTTCAGATTCTTCCCCCTCCCCCCCCAAAAAAAAGGAAAAAGAAAAAAGAAAGAAAAAAAAGAACGAAAGAAAGATGTGCTGAATGAAGTGGACAAGGAAAGACCAAGTAGTGGAAGGTCAAGAGCCGCTGGAGTGCTAGCTTTATTTAGCCCCAAATGATTGGCAGCTAGTCGTGACATTATTACTTAGTACATCTATGTCGCCATTCAAAACAGCTATTGGAAGTGCTCACGACAGAACAGTAGGCTTCTGTAGCTGTTTTTCCTCTTTCCAGCATGGTGGTGTGGAATTTATACACAACCTGCTTTGAAGAATATTAATCATTAGAATCGGGGTCTGGTGATGGCCTGTAGAATTTATTCCTCATGTGATCTCATTTAAAAAAATGCTTTCCTCCTTCTGAGATATAACATGTACTTTTGTCAAACATTTGTAAAAATACAAATGGAAATAAAGATCAGTATCAGAACCTCAACACCAAGCTGTGACTACAGTTTGCAAATAAATCTTGTAAGAAATATACTAATAAGAAGCCAAAGTGACATGGGTGGTAGGAAGTAGGTACCTGTGCATTTGGAAATAGACCTGGAGAAGTCACATTTGCAACAAGTAGATTCTTTATACTGCACACACTTCCTCAGGGGCTCAGTTTAACATTTCAGAAGAGTGAAAGCATTGCTGACATTCAAAAGCTAAAGCAAGGACTTGGGATAAAGCAATTTTGTTCTCTATTTCTGAGAGAAGAAAAGAATCACAGTGCATGCCAGGAAAATAATTTTGGAAACTCAATTAATTGTGAAGGTGAGGCTGAGCCAGCTTGTGGTTAGATACAAAGAAAACATTGTTCCCTTCACATAAATGGTTTCCCATTTGTAAAGTGGGGCTGATCCTAGCAGGTGACTTCAGATATGTGGAAACATTTAACCTCATACGAATAAATCTTGCAAACACTTTTTTAAAAATGCAAAGTATAACCTTTAAAATAAAATCGTGGCTGTCACATCTTGAGACTGAAAGCTCTAAAAACAGAGCTTGTTTATCCCAACCACAAAGGCCAGGGACCTGTGGTTTTATTGGATTTCTCATCCCAAGAAAATATTTACACTTGGAGGAGATGATGCATTTTTAACTCTAAGAGCCATACATACCATATTTGTGGAGAATATTGCAAATAAAAATGTTTTCTTCCTTAACCTGGCAAAATCGACAGTCCTGCTTAAAGCATCCATAAAAAGGTAAAATAAGAATCACACTTCTTTTATATTGGTGTTTTTAAAAAAATTTTTATTTTTAGTGGTGATGTATATGGGTGACTGCCATAAAGGAAAAAGATCTTTGATAAGTAGCCTGCTTTCTATTACCACAAAATTCAGGCACTAGACTTTTTGGAAGCTTAGATCTATATATATGAGAAGAAGAGAAAAAAATGCCAGAAGAGAAAATGAGAAAAAAAATTAGAATAGACATAGTTCAACAGACCAGAGGCAAAATGGAATAAATTAACACTGTAGGAAAATGAAGGTAATTTGGGGGAATTTAATGATGTTTGCCATTTAATCATTGGTGATCCAATTAAGAAAGAAAACAATTATTGATTAAGGGGTCAATTAGTTTTTGGGGGAAAAAAAACCCAACCCAAACTAAATATTCGCCTTTGTACATTGACCATTACGCCGTAAAATAAAGACCTTATTTTTAGCTGAAAGCTCTAGGCTTCTCTTCTAAATAATAGAGGCAAAAATTAAACAAAAGCTGCAAGATGGGGAAAGTAATCCAGAAATGGATGTGTCGACACATGCTGGTATTTTGTCCTATTAAAAGTGGTATCCAAATATACGAAAATAGAAGGGATCAGACCTCATCTCTCATATTCCCCATTTCTTCTCTCATTTTTCTAGTTTCTGGTTGTCCCTCTAAAGAATGGAAGGCCAACTCCATGACCGAAGAACATAAAGCACTTCTCAAACTGTATTATTGGACTGAAATTTAATTGGAGTGAGTGTAGCAAATATTGCTTGGGATATGGAAATGAGTGACTTCATATTTTTTTTTTCTAAGGTTACATTGATGTGAGGTAATAAAACATGTGTCTTTGTCCCTGGCCGCAGCTCCTGACACAGAACTCTCTAATACCCTTGTAATTTCCTGGGTGACAGGAGCATATTTTGTTTTAATGAGGTGCCTCTTTCTGGGGTCCTAGCTGGGACTGGTCACCAGAAAGAACAAGCCATGCTTAGAAGCTTGGAACTTTCAGCCCCACCCCCCATTCTCTGGAGAGGAGCTGGAAGTGAAGTCAGTGACCTCTCATGCCTACATGATGAAGCTTCCATAACAATCCCCGAAGTGCAGTATTGAGAGAGTGTCCAGGCTGGTGAACACATCCCCTCTGTGAGGATGGCACATCCCAACTTCATGGAAACAGAAGCTCCCGTATTCGGGACTTTTCCGGACTTTACCCTGTGAATCTCTTCATCTGACTGTTCATCTATATCCTTTATCATATCCTTTATTACATGATAAACTCAAACATAAGTGTTTCTTGGAGTTCTGTGCGTCGTTCTAACAAATTATTGAACAAGAAGAGGGTAGCGGGAACTCTGATTTTATAGTCAGTTGGTCAGAAGGACAGGGAAAACCTGGGACTTGTGATTGGCCTCTGGAGTGGGGGTGAGCCCTTATGGGGTCTGACACTGATTCTAAGTAGTGTGAGAACTGAATCAAATTTCAGGATACTCAGCTGGAGTCAGAGAATTGGTCGGTATGGGAAAAACCTCACACACCCGGTGTCAGAGGATTGTGTTAGAGTTAGTGGTGGGCATATTTTTCTAGACAACTGAGATATTTATTTTCATAGCATTTGTTGTACTGTCCTGGGACTGGATTAGAATAACAAATAGCCAAAGGCCACAAGTGCAGGAAAGGAAGCTATACCTAAAGCCTTGTGTTATCCACTAGAAAAAATGTGCAGGGTTACCATAAGGGGCAAGCAAAGGTACAATGGGAGCACACAAAAGAGAGACTTAACTCATCCTGGGGAATGTGTCCTTAATCAAGTGACCTCAAGCTGGCCAGTGGAAGATAAGGAAGGGTTAGCTCAGATTAAAGGAGAAAAAGTTCTAGGCAGAATCAGTGTTGAGAAAGAGTATGGGGCATGGTAGATTTGAAAAGCTGAAAAAACGTTAAAAGAGCTTTATGGGAGGAACACTGGCCTAAATGTGAACAGAAGGGAGGCAGGAACCAGACTGTGTGGGCTTCGTATAGATCGAGAAGTTTGAACTTGAGGGGCAGGGGGCAATTTGTGTTTTTCAAAGATGGCTAAGGTTGCAGTGGTCTGTTGGAGGGGAAAAAAAGAAAAAAGAACAATTGGAAGTTGGAGTCCATTTGGAACTTTCCAGGCTTGAGGGGATTTATATTGCCTTTGCATAGAGAAGTGGCCACAGGGATGAAGGTAAATTGTCACGTGTGAGACATGTCAAGGCATTAGAGTCAGCAGTGCTTGGAGGCAGGCCGGGAAGTAGGAGGAGGAAGAGAGAAGGGTCCAGGATGGTGCTCAGGTGATGGGCTTTGATTGGGGATCCAAGAGAGAAAGGTCAGGGCACGTTCTCCTAGGTCGTCACATGCCACACAGAAAGCCGTGCTTGCTCTTCTAATACAGTTCGTCGACAGTAACTGTATGATCACTGAAATTGTTCTTTTCCACTCTGGTTTTACATTTTATCTGGCTCGATTCCACCTTTTAATGCTTTCTTTCCAGACTGTGGGCCTCCAACGCATCGCTTTATTCCCCATAGGAAGAAAATGCTTTTGAAGTTCCAAACCCGATCTCTGATGTGAAATGAACCATCAACGATACTCTCAAGTGTGCAGACACTCACAGGACTTGGGTGGATTAGCTTCGGTTCAGTCCTGAGGCGGATGGCACACCTGTACAGTGCCACACACCGTTTAGGCGTACAACCAGGGTGTGGTCTGCAGCCAGGCCTTTGAACGTTGGTGTACTCTTCCTCGTATTTAACGCAAGGGGCCAAGACAGGCCACCTCCTTGATTTTGTGCTCACTTGCTGCATCCTATTTCCAGCTGTTTCACACGTCTCCACAAACTCCATGAATACAGGTGGAGTTCAGACAGCGTTGGTGGAGGGAGACCTGAGTGGCTCAGTGAGGCAGACAGAATCGCTGGCAGCGGCACTCTGCAGAAGCCCTGAGACGTGTCACTGCTGGAATCTGATCCTGCACCGCTGGTGTTTGCTGGAAGGCCCACAAAAGGCATCCTACGGGCTCTGTCTCTCCTGCCTGCCTTTTATTCTGAGAGCCTCTAAGCTCACTGGTGGAGCTTTGGGTGGCGTTGAATGGTTTTTGTCATTACTTGTACGTCATTGTTACCACCAGCCTGTCAACACCTTGAAGGGAGAGCATTTTTTGTTTGTTTTGAAAATGACTCAATAGTAAATTCTTAATTGTACGGCGGTATGGCTTTTTGAAACGATGAGTGATGCACTGCTGTTATTTTACATTGCTTTCATGATAAATCTTATGGGGTGTGTGGCCTTCAATAAATTAATGTAAATAATGTAATTGAATCCCACCTGAGCCTGCCATTAATTATCTCACCTATATCTTTATTTCTGGTCTGGTGATACGAGCCAACATTCAAGTCAGCTAGGAAAACATCTAGTAGTGCTCCTTTATTTGGAGGGGGTTTCTAATATGTACACGGATGTGTAAATCATGTATATAACACATCTACTTTCATACATCTATGTCTGTACTCAAATGCACCCACATCTACATCAAGCCACGTGGATGGATAGACATAAACACACACACACACACACACACACACACACACACACACATATGTGTGTTTATGTGTGTGTGTGTATATATATATATATATCTTACATGTATACACATATGCATATGTGTGTGTGTGTATAAATAGATACAGATATAGCTGTAGAATCACATCCTAAATATATATGTGTACAATATGTGAATCTTTTGATTGCAAGTAACAGAAAACTCAACCCAAGGAGGCCTAAACCATGAAGAAAATTTATTTTCTTCTCGTCTTTCCTCTATATCCCAAAGCTGGGACTTTTTATGTTTTTATGAAATGACCACCAAATACTTCCACATGCACGTTTGGCAGGAAGACTGTGTCTTTTCAGATAGCTTCTATGGACGAGGGAGAAAGCTGTTTTCTCAGAAATCCTACGTACATTCTCTCACGCCTCATTGTTAGATTGGGCTTCGCCTCTCCTCCAGTCTCTGTAACCAGGGAGATGGGATGTGAAGATGGCCTTAAATTAATCCCTGGAGCTGACAGGTTATGGCGGGGGAGGGGATGCAATGTTGGATTCTCCAGAAGCCTAGAGGATGTATTGGAGAAAGGCAGGTACCCGAAGGAAATCAAATTCTGTTATCAAGAGAATCCAGAGAGTTGACTGACTCCTGGAGGGCCCAGACTAGTAAATGCTCATACCTGCTTGCTTCCCCTCACCCCCCTCCGCACACATACGCAGTGGTTGTCAGAATTTTCACAAAGATTCCTTTTATAACTGACTGACTTTCTGGATTTCATGTTTTGAGAGATTCTTTCAACTAAGATACCGAGCGCATTGTTATAACTAATTCCTTTTTGCATTTTCATGCATGAGAAGCAGGTATTACCACAATGAGTTTGTATAATTTAGCCTAAAGCAATCAAATGGACATTTTAGATAGCCTGGGAGACCTGATAGGAAGTGAATTTACCATTGCAATTAGAATGATCGAAATATTAAAAATAGCTTGATGACTCTCAGGAGTCAAGAGTCCTGTTTGAAAAGCCCTTTTTAAAATGTACATCATTGGTCAAGATTGGACTCAATCTTCTTGGCAAATGAAGAAAAGCACAATGAATAATCCATTGCGCAGTCAGCCACTGATGGACGTGCCCTTCACTGAGCCTCACCCGCCCCGGCCCTCCTTTGCTTTCTCTTTGACTCCTTTTTCTTCCTTCCAGTGACATGATATCACCACAGAGGCTCCCCTGCTGGAAAGAAGTTCTTTGAAGTCATTAAACTTTTCCTTTGGGCTTTTTCTTTCTTTAAAAACATGGTCATTATTCAGAGAGTCTTTATCAGCAGCTCCCTCATCTCAGTGCTTTAGCCAAGTAGCCATGTATTTCTCATACGTACCATAGTCCAAAGTGGGTTGCTCGTGGGGTCCATATGGGGCCCTACTCCACATAGTTACGTGGGGAACAGGCTCCATCCATCAGAGGAGGTCCTGGGGCCTCAGAGTCTTCCAGTGGCGCCCCTGTATCCAGTCGAGGATGAAAGGGGGATGATGACACATGGATGAGACACAAATGACTGTGAGGGCGGATTCCACGGACCTAGCCTGGAAGTGGTGTGCATTCTTTCTGCCCACATTCTACTGGCCAGGGCTCAGTCATATGGCCACATCTAACGGCAAGGGGCATGACAAATGTGGTCTCAGTGTGTGCCCGGATGGAAATGGACACAGGACTTGGCTCTTTGCTGTCTCTGCTGCAGACAGAAAAATTGCTTATTTAAAACCATACTGTTCTCTTGACATAGACACACAGGAACGTTTTGAACACCAGGGATTTTGAATCTCAGCATTTCAAGTCGGGAGGGTCAGCATCATGACTAATGGGGCTGAATCCTTACTGAATAACAGCTTGTTCTGCAGTTAACAGCAGAGTTTCTGCGGGGTATATTTTTGCCCCAGAGGATACTGTATTTATAGTTTCTTAGCACTCCCGGGACTTCTAGAGAGATACACCTAGAGCTAAAACCATAATGCAAGTAACTCGTATTTCCTTCTGGACAGTGGACAGAGGTTGGTGGCTCTCATGAATGACAGTGTTTGCTGAGCCATTTCGAGGCAGTGCCTTGTGAAGGTGGCAGGATCTCAAAGAGATTACTGTGTGGTTTTGAGGAGGGCATCGAACCTAGAGCTTCAGATTTACACCCTCAGGAGATTCCTGTGCCTCAAACGCAGAGAGTCAGTGGACTTGAAGTGACCACGGCAGGCGTGGAGATTGGAGAGTGGACATCTCAGCATTAAGCAGCATGGACTGAAACTGGGAGATGAGAGAATGGAGACATCAGGTATCTTTAAAAAAAAAAATATGGTCTTTATTAGACCTACATTTTCTTGCATAACCTTGAAACAGAATGGAGGGGACCCAGATAAGAACAAGTTAAATGATCGGCCGGCCTTGCTAGACAGGGCCATAACATCAGGATTTTTTTTTTTTATAAAGACAATTAAAAAAATAAAAATTTTTTTCTTTTTCAAGAATCGTGGCTGCAAATTCATATTCCTTCTAGCCATATGGGCTTTCGTGCAGGGTGTGTGAGTGGCATGAGCTCTTTGGAAGGTGAGGCGAGAACAGGGGGATTGTGGGTAGCAGTGGAAGGCACCGGAAGAGTGTAAGGGACGGCGTGGCAGGAGAGCTGTTTCCCTTGAGAGTCTTCCATTCCCTTTTGGGGGCCCACAAGGTCAAAACTATTTTAAAATGATACTAAGACATGATTTGCTTCTTTTTCACTCTCGTCTCTTGTTCTTGCCTGAGTGTGCCGTGGGGTTTCCCACAGGCAACAAATCGCATAGGAAGCAGACGTGAAGCTTCTTTTAAGCCAGGCCTAAGAAAGATTTGCAAAGATGTAAAACCCTCTTCTCACTGAATATTTTTTTTTTGTTTTGGATTATGTGAGTGTTTGTTTTACAAAATACGTTATGTGCTCATGCTTTTTCTTGCCATTTTAAATGAAACCATCAGTTAAGTATATATTTTTTAAATCTCAATTTTAATTTTTAATAGAGTAAATATTGATGAACATAACCCACATTTAAAAAAGTTCTTCAAGGGTCGCAATTATTTTTAAGGGCATTTGAGAAGCCTGTGCAAGGGAATCCCATCAGAGCTGAGAAAAATTAAGTTCTGCGCTTTGTTGTCAGATAGCTTCAGAGAATGTGGAACGCTGAGGAGGCCGATTGTCCTTTCTGGAGAAGGCTGCTAGAAGAGCAGCAGCAATTAGCCAGGGGTTGCTGGGGTGCGTGGCCACTGGGGGGATAACTACATTTTAGTAACGCTTCATACATCAACTTGTAAACCTTAAAAAAAAAATTGCAATACTGCCATCTAGCGTTCTGTCATGAAAATATTTTAGCATTTATTTTTTAAATTCAATTTATGACGATTGCTTCTGCATTGGGACTCACTTTAATAGTATACACCCTGTATTTTTCATGTGCATTTCTCCAAATGTATATCTCGAAATGCCTTCCCTCATTGCCTTCTATAGTTAACGTTTTCCTCTTAGGGTTAGGATAGCGGGAAAGGGTAAGATTTCGATAAACCTCATTCCAATTGTTAGAGGATGACTTAGCACTCCCTCGGGGGAACTGAAAGAGTAACTTCCCTTGCTTTGATTTTTCCTAACTCCTCCCTCCATGGGCATTTTTTAAAATAAACTTTTAATTTTAGTTCAATTGTAGATGTACAGAACAGTTGCAGAGGGAGTGCAGTGAGTTCCCACGCAGCACCCCGTTTCTCCCGTGGTCAGCACTCTGCATTATGGGGGAGCACACGCTGAGGCGACATCCCGCGTCAGGGCACATGGCCCGGAATTTCAGAACTAGAAGCTTGGGATGCAGGGAGCGGAGCGTGGGCCGGGCCACCAATCAGGTCCCGTGTAAAAGCCGAGGTCTGGGATTCTCAGAGACACGCCGGAAGCTGGGAAACCATGAACCGAGGCTTTCAAAATTCTGCGTAAACATTACTTCCATCATCAAATCTCATGATGCCCAAACTGCATATCAAGTATGACATTAGAATAAAGACAGTTCTAGAGCTACAGTGTTTCGAAAAATGTACCTTTGACGCCCCTTTTATCGGAAAGTGGCTCAAGGATTTGCTTCTCTAAAAGGAGAGAAAACAAACATGGGGAAAACCCAGGAGACAGGGGAAGGAGGTAGCAAATGACATAGCTAGCTCTGTGGCTGCCTAAAAAACAAACAGTGCAGAAATGGAGCTGGAAAAGAGGTGTTTGGACAACTCAGAGATTTATAGTTCTGTCAGAGCATTTGGGGATGAATTAGTGTCATAGATATAGAAAAAAACTAAATATAAAAACCAGACAGTTGAGTAACCCCAGAGAAAACAGTTGCATGTAAGCACTGTATACTACCTGGTGAAGTTTTGAAACATATATAGTCATAGTAATGTAAATATTGAATATTTAAACAGAAAGGTAATCTTATCCTGTTGGGTGGATGGGAGGGAGGGAGGGAGGAAAAGGGGAAGGGAGAAAGAGAGAGAGAGAGAGAGGGAGAGAGAGCACCCATGCACACATAGGATCTTCCATTCCTGTATCCAGAAGTCAGTAGTCATCATCTAAAATCAAAAAATAAATTAAGAAGCAGCAGTATCAGCCTGTTATTTAAAATCAGATGGAAGTTTCCCTTTCCAAGATTTCAGTGACCTGTGGTCAACCATGGTCTGAAAATACTAAGTGAAACATTCCAGAAGTAAACAATTCGTGAGTTTGAAATTGCACGCCTTCCTGAGTAGGCGATGAAATCTCATGACGTCAGCGCCGTCCTGCCCGAGACCTGAATCGCTCCTTTGTTCAGCATCTCCTCTCTGTGGAAGCTCCCCACCTGTTAGTCACGGTATCACAGTGCTTGTGTTCAGGTAATCCTTATGAGACTCAAAAATGGGCACGAAACAAAAGGGTCGTTTAATGCTATGCCACAATGCTTATTTCATTCACCTCACTTTATCTCATTGCGTAGGTATGTATCATCATCTCCCATGTCACAAAGAAAAATGAGTACAGTACAATAAGATATTTTGAGACAGAGATCAATTGATCACATTCACATAACTTTTATTATAGTATATTGTTAAAATTGTTCTGTATTATTATTAATCTCTTACTGTGCCTAATTTATAAATTTATAAATTAAACATGTATAGGGGGGAAAACATTGTATATATAGGATTTGGCACTATTCATTGTCTCAGGCATCCATGGGGGTCGTGGAACATATTCTCCCTCAGATAAGGGGAGACCACTATACCAGATTAAACAGTAAAAATAGTTACCTCTGAGGAGTAGGGATTAAGAATTGATAAGAACTGTCTGAGGGAAAATTCTAGCAGGATTCTGTGACTTAAAAAAAAACAACAACAACAATATCCATGTATTTCATTAAAAAGAAAAGGTCAGATGAATGAATAGGTGCCCGCCCAATGCCAAGACTCAGCCAGCACCCAGGCTGGTCCAGCTCTGTGAAAGATCAGGGGGTGTCCCCAGAGAAGAGAGTACAAATGCTCCTGTACAAAGCATCTTGGATTCCTATCAAGGCATGGCCATTAATTCAAGTAGGATCCGTTAATTCAGTTTCCCTTCTTTGCACACACAAGTACATTCCTAGACTTTGGTCAGGGGTGAGAGGTTACGTACCGTTTGCACTGTAAAGTAAACATTTTGCACTGCTGGGTTCCTCTCACTGAAGGGTGCAGTGCTTCTGTTGGCGGAGTGTTCCAGTCAGCCAGTCATCTTCCTGTAACCATGGCTTTTCCTGCAGGATTTGGATCGGGGGCAGTCACCTCAGCTTATCAAGTGGAAGGCAGGAGAAGCTCCTTGCCCTTTGCCAAGGCTGGGATGAATTACTTCTGGTGGGTTCTGGAGGGCGGGAGTAAGGAGGCAAAAAGAAAAAAGAAGGAAAAGGAAGAGGCTCATATTCTATGATCCTTTCCTTAGGCACAAGTTGATAATGGCGAAGGCTGAAGACCAATCTGCAGCTGTAATTTTGGTCAGTCCAAGCTTACCTGAGACATCAGTTGACATTGGATCAGCTGCTTTTGGCATCGATCATTGGTTTTTTAACATATTTTGTACCAACCTCCCTAAAAATCGACATTTTTTTTTCTGTTGGCTGGGAAAATATTAGGTGACTCAATGGGCTAGCCCTCTTGGAATGAAAACAAGAGAAGGAACACTGGCTAGCTTCCTTCTGAGAGGAAAGGTCAGACGGATCAGGGGGTAGGTCACAGAGAGGGCTGGAGAGCTGGAAGGGAGTGAACAGAATCGGGTTCTAGAAGCAGCATTGCATATAGCATGGTGACTATAACTATAGGCTCTGGAGCCAGACTCCCTAAACTTGGGGGTCTATCTCTACTTTTTACCAGCTCTGTGTGACTTAGGGCAAGTGGCTCAAATTCTCTGTGCCTCTTCATCTGTAAGGTGGAAGTACTTACAGTATAGGCCTTATGATCTTGCTGTGAGGTTTAGGTGAGATGATGTGTCCTGAGTACTCGGGGCTTAGTGACTGCTTAGCACATGGCATTTGTATTTAGGGTGATCTCAAAGGGTTACTGAGAATGACTCACTGGGAACAGGGCAATTAACTTGGCATGTAGACGCAATCAGTTATACAAACAAGACCACAGTGGATTTCAGGTACAAGTTTCCAAGTCCTGCCGTCTCAGGCCTCAGGGATAACCACGCTGGTCCATTCTGAGCTCCCGTCTTCACGGAGACTCCGTGTTGCTGCACTTCTGTCTTCCGGAGGTGGTTCCACCTATGCTTTTTGTACTGGCTCACTGCAGCCTTAACTTAAGATCTTTATTTGTGGCCTCAAACCTGCTATTTTGCTGTTTACTCTTTGTCAACACTACAGGGTGGAGAACTTGATCCAAGGTGCCTGCTCTCCTTGTCAGCTCACAGAATGACTTTTATATGCTCACTCGTTTACTTATCCTTTTGTGCTGGGTCTAAATCCCAGTTCAAGCACTTGCTCCCTAAGTAACGTTGGGCAGATAAATTCTTTAAGCCTCGGTTTCCTTACTTGTAAAGAAATTAGGAAAATTAGGAAAATGGTCATGCCCACTTTAATCCCCAGATTCGTTCTGGGGATTAAACAGGTTAGCATATGTAACTGGAGCATAGGAGAGCCTGGCATATAGTACCCGTTCAATGACAATGACAACAGCGTTAATATTATTAATACTACTATTAGTACAAACTAGTACTGCTATTACTATTAACACAATTATTGTTGTTGTTATTTCTCCTGGGTAGACTCTCTCCCACTCTGTACTGACAAGAGAGTTACATTGTCACCTCCATTTACAGGGAATGTTCTTTCTTCCTACTTTGGACTGCAAATCAGAATATACTTCCTCCTGCTCCTTCTACCAGCAGCTGCTGGGTCGGTTACTCTTTATCCCTTCCACCAAGATCACACATGCCGGACATCAGCGTGTGGCTTTGTTAAATCAACGCGGCCTGGGATTTAGAAGCTGAGGTCGCTCTGTCGGTTTTTGGTCTTGAGCGTGTTTGGGAGTCACAGACACTCAGCAGAACTGAAGACTGAGCAGGAACTGTATTTGTTCCAAAAAATCTGACATTTCAGCAACTTGTCATAAAATAATACGTTGTATCTCTTCCCACTGATTGTCAAAACAAAAGCACATTTTTTTTTGAAATGTGTGGGGATCTTTGTTTTCAGGTGCCTTCTCCAGAGCCCAGAGCACGCTTGACCATCTTCCTATGTACCTGCACACTGTCACCTCACTCCTGCACAGAAACGCAGACATTTTGGCTCTGTTACTTCAAATAGAAGGCACATGTCGGGAGTTTCGCAGGTGGGCATGACAGAAAGGGACAGCACAGAGCCTTCTGACCAGCGGGGCTCCTAACATACTGACTACCTAGTTGCATCTTTCACCAGACCCATGTCTCTTCCTGCTTCCTGTCCGTGTTCTCATCCCTTCCTCCTCCCCTCTCATAACTTCCCTATTCACAGTGTGTAGATGCGTTTAATGTTTACTATAGAGGAATTGATTGTGTGTTGCTTCGAACCTTTTGGAGGAAGGCGTAACATAAATCTAATAAATAAATAATAAACAAGTGGTAGAAGCTGGGGGGAAATTATGTGTTTTAGGTGAGTTGTAAAGAACATCGTAAAACCTGTAAACATGTATTTGTTAGATGAAGAGGCAGGGAAGAAAATGCAGATGATCATCATTTGGATAGAAATGAGTCTCATACAATATTTTAAAGCAAAGGAAAATTCCCATCATTTTTAACCTTTTGTGAGGCCGACTCTGTCACTATTTCTCGCTAGAGGGAAAGTGGTGCACAGAATAGCAGGAAGCTGAGTGGCATCTTGTTTACCCCTTCGGTGAGCCATGGAGGGGCTATGAAATGACATTTGGGACCCCATTCTACAGCTTTTATGAGCTTATAACTCCCAATAATTTCAGGAGCGAACAAGCTCTGAAAAATCCTATAAATCCTAAACAAAGTCTACACGACTCCGTAAATACTTCCTTGTGGGATCTGAGTTTGTGGTTCTGATGGAGGCAAAGGCCTCAGTTTCACAGATGCCATTGTCAACCTGGAGCAGCACTGGATGCCAATATAACATTTGGATTGTGACTTAACTTTGACTTTGGATTTATGTTGGCAGAAATTGAGCCTGGCCTCAAACTTTGACCCTCTATTTTTCTCGATGTGTCCCAGGTGGAACCCTATAGTTAAGAAATGTGGGGGTAATTTTGCACTAAAAAATAGGAGAATTAACAGGACAGCTGAATTAGCTGATTTCAGGTCCAGTTTGTGCTTACTCTACCCAGGCTGTTTCTTCTCTGATACTTTCTAAAAACTCAACTGGTCCACACGAGCCTGAGCTTGAGGCATGTTTCATCTACCTGCCATAGTTGTCAGCATAGGTCCCTTGTTTTTTAGACCACTTCCTTTTTGCTTCCTCTATTCAACCTACGTTGGCTTTGTGCCATGGTTTCTATTTTCTGCTAATCCCCATGGATTAAACATCCCAGTGTGGGACTTGATCTCTTGACCACCCTTGGTGGGCTTCTAGAACAGAGCTAACCAGATAGATCTGTCCTTTGTCTGGACCACCTAAGAAAGAAAGAGGGGAAACAGACTTAAAACGTGGTCATTTATTTTTTGGTGTGGAAGGCAAAATAAAGAAGAAAAATGAGCATTTTTCTATGATATTCTCATAGCTTAAATGTTGATATGGCAGAAGCCACCCTTATTTCTCCCCCTCCACCAGTTTCAAATCTGAGATCCAGAAAGTTCTCAGTAATTGCCCCCTTGTTTTGATTGTACAATGAAATTATGTGGGTATCCCTGAGAGAGAGTGGGCTTAGACAGGGATGATATTCAGTCATCACCTGGTACACTGGCAAATCAGATGCCAGCTGTAAACAATGGGTGGAGACTAGGTTGGCACCTGTATTGACAGATAATCCCCCTTCATTGATTACTGTGATGACTGATGTGAGGCCTGCTTGGTCAACCCACCAGTTCTCTAGGGCAATTCTTCTAGACCCCAACCAGCCATTTTAGGTGTGCGAGTTTATATTGTAAGTCTTTTACATCATGAAAATTTCTCAGACGATACAGTCCTATTTTCTTTCAGTTATCTAGAAATACTTTAGTAAATGCGATTTTCTATTGGGATTTTCTGTTTGTTTATTTCTTTTCAGGTCTGTTGGGCATTCCTTTTTTTAAAAATGTATAGTCATTTCAATGCGGTTGTGAGAGGGAACGAGATAAATGGATTATAGTTTGTTCCCTTTCTTGAACTGGAAGCCTTCACCCACATGTGTTAATATATGAAGTGCCCCATGGACCATGAAGTATTATTCAAAGTTAGCACACGAATTTCCCCTTCTTCCGTGCCTTCCCGTTGTTATCCTTCTAGTCATATCCAACCTCTGGAAACTTTCTAGTCCTATGCTTTTTAGAAAGAGGATGCGGTAGCATAGAGTTGATGGAATTTCACGTATATGACAAGAGAAAAGGAGATATTTAGACAAGGAGAGGAAAGCCATCGTGAAGGAGGACACCGTGACCGAGGAAGACCACCTGTCTGGACATCTGCTTCTGAGATCTGCTTCTCTAAGCCATTTGCATTTTTCGTTTCTTACCTCCCTTTATTCTCAACACACAGGTTGTCCACGTACCAAATTTTCCAGTACCTCAGTTAGTTTTGTGAGCAGCGTTGAAAGATATCTGCTGCCGTTGTTATTATTATATGTGGCTTATTTATCAGTAAACCTCGCCTTGCTTGTGTATTCTTTTGTATTGGCAAAATTTTGAATACAGACTGGATATTAATTACATATGTTCAGAAAAAATAGAATTTTTGCATCCTGAAAATAACTCAAGATAAGTGTAGAACATTAAAAACATATAAACAAGAAAGAAAGAAAATTTGAAAATTAACCAGAGAGGCATTTTCAAATTTTGAGTGTACATTTCCAGTCTTTTGCTCTATATCCACAGACTTTTATGTACACACACACCCTTTTATTTTTTTCACCCTAACATGAACAGCCTGTAAGTTGTGTTGGTTTCTTTAAAATACTCACAAATATCTTGATAACCTATAACATGTCTGCATCTCTTCTCTTCTTCCAGTGTTTTTTCTCTCTTATCTTTCTTCAGTTGCACATGATTGTGATATGAAAAGCTAAATGTGAGTCAATATATTTAACCCTGAAAAACAGGAAAAAGTCTGCTGCATCCCAATAACTCAAAGTATACATTCTATATTTTGTCCCACATATTTGTATATGACTTATTTTTTGTTTGTTTGTTTGTCATCACTAATTTCATCAGGTATGATAGGACATTTGTTTATTTGGATGAATATGTACTGATATCATATTGGGGGAAAAAAGGCATTACTTGTGCTATTCCTTCCTGGGCCTGCCCATCTGGTAGGAGTTGCTTTCCAGGTAAATTCATTGATGTACAAGGTTGAGTGATTCTTTAAAAAATTATTGGGCCATTACACAATGCCCAAGCCAGCAGTATTAAAATCTTGCAAGATCATTCCTCTTATTCTCTCCTTTATTTAACCAATTAGTTTTTATTCTATGTCCTCTAAACCTCTTGATTACATCCCTCTTCTCCATTACTATTAGGTTTGAAACTCACCATTCCTTGTCCTCTTAAATTCTCCTTCCTTCCACTCCCCTGTCCTTCACATTCCTTTGGCACATTGCTTCCAGCAAGATCTTTTAAAATTCTGACCACATCACTCCACTTCCTTTTATGAGAGAGAGCATGTGCCGTGAAATCAAACAAACCAGGTTGAACCCTGACTCTACCACTTACCTGTTGTGTGGTCTTGGGCGATACCCAAGCTGCCTCCGTTTCCTATCTCGGAGCTGTCATAAATATTAAATGTGTTTATGAACATCAAATGCTTAGAATAGTGCTGGACACTTTAACAATTATTAAAATTTTTTTCTTATTGTCTTCTTAACTTCTGCAGAATAATTTCTGAACTTGTTGCATAGCTCTTGCGCACACACACACACACACACACACACCTACCTCTGTAAGTTTACCTCTAACTACATCCCCAGTTTTATCTCTTGCTTCTTTATTTTTATCTTATTCTTTGACCAAAAGGAAGCCCATATGTTTTGTTTTGTTTTGTTTTAATGCCTACAGTGTCTGGTCTTCCTAGGTGGTCTCCCATCCAAGTACTAACCGGGCCCACGCTGCTTAGCTTTCAAGATCATGTGGTTTTTAAAATGTGCCATAACCTTCATGTACTGTCGCACACACCACTCCCTCTCTCTGATTGCATACCTGGCTGTTGGCATGAGTGGAAACCAACAGAGGATAAAGACTTCCAGGCTGGACCTTTTTCTGCTCCAGCTAGCTGCCTCTTAGCCTCTTTTATCTGCAAGTGTGTTCCTGTGAGCTTGGTAGATACAGTAAGGAGCTGGAGGTGAGGTGAGGTGGGGCAAAGGGAACCCCCCAAAGAAGCGTTTAGTACATAAGAACTATCTATTCTTATATTAACTATTTGGAACAACATGGGTAATATGGCTTTTTACCTTTGGATGTTTGGAAGTAACTCCATGCTTCTAAAGCTGACCTATGTTGTGAAAGGTGCTGATATGGATATCGTAGCTGAGTGTTGGTGCATGGGTGACATCACCAAGGGCGGCAGCTGGGGCCCTCTTGTTTTCCTTCTATTGTGCTACATGGGCCTCTGCCTTGAGGTGCCGTAAACCAGCTGAGCAGGTCTCTACTGGCTTTGGATCTTTCTCAAGGTGCCTGCTCTTCCTCTCATTAGTGTGGATAATCAGAGTTTGATTGTAAAGTATGCCTGGGCCAAACACAAGGGTTTTTAAAATTGTCTGCTGTTTTAGATTATCCAGGCCACTGATCCCCCTTCCTTAGCATGGATAATTGAGAGTGGACTGGACTGAAGAATGTTAAGCAGAACCAATTGACAAAATAAATGAGATTTTAGAAATCCTTTACATTTTAATAATAGGAAAAAAAAAACAAGATAGTTTACTTTTTTAAAAAAACTAAAAGGCCTGATTTATATTTGAAACTGTAAATTTATTTGGTTTTTGGTTGATTCAAAGTAGAAAAATATTTTCTACGATGCACCCATTTAAAACCTATTCAAAATGTATACTGATTACAATGTGTACTTCATATACTTAGGGGAAAATTGAAAATATAGCCAGGAGGTTGGGCAGTTTCAGATTCAATGTCAGATTTTCTTATAACCATGTTTATGTTTCAACTAGGTGGCAGGGAGAGGATGGGAGTCACTTCAAATTCTGAAAATCTCTCTCTTGATGCTGGAGGCTATAACTCTTTGCCCCTAATGAGCAGTCATCATATAGGGAAGGGCATTTTTAAAAAATGTATGTATCATATGAACAGGATTTTGATACCTGAGAATGTGCAATCTCATTCACTTCTCATTATCATCCTCTCGTCTTTCCCCATGCATCCCTTTAGTGCAGGGAGAAACATATTTGCATGTCACTTGACTGGGAATTTAGAGGACATTTTCTCAAAGGAACAATGTCGTAAATAGGGGTAGGTGTCACTAAATACTCTTCAGGTGTGTAATGAGATAAATAGATTTTGGGGGTAGGCTTGGGAATTTGGAACATTATATAAGAGGCAATGGTGAGTTTCTGGGCAAGTGACTCATAAACAAGGTTTTTGAAACATTACCCATTTTTATGGTGGGAATTGCCCAGCTAAGGCTTAAAGTCTCCCGTAGCACCCATGAATAATCATTTAAATACCAGCTTTGAGACTCAGGGAAAAAAGTACATTATTTACTCTAAAGACAATAATCTTCTCCTGCAGTCGTTATAGTCTATCATACAAATACATACTCAGGGATCTTTGAAAGAGCAACATTTTCTCATGATGGTCTATTACTTCATATATCTTATGAATTATTATCCAGGTCTGGATGGCAGGCACAGGTCGGGATGAATGTCAGCCACTGTGAGAGAATATGGGAGATAAAGGTTCTTTCACAGGTGAAATATTACAAGGGACTTTGACATTGCCTGTTGTGTTTGTATCAAGGACAAGGTATGGAGATGGAGGTAATGGGGACTCTCATGCATCCTCTGGGTCCTCGTAGTGCCAAAGACTTGGCAAATGTAGGCGTACAGTTACTTCTTGTCACCCAGCTGATTCAATGATGGGAGAACTGAGGGATTCTTAGCATCAGTTTTACAGAGCTGAGGCCAGATTCCTTCAAGGTTCATCCCAGAGCACTCTCTGTGGCTCAGATAAAGACTAGGCATGCTCACACTAAAACTGTGATGTGATTGGCTTGTTGTTAGATGATGACTTTTTTCTTGGTTGGAGAGAAATTATGCAAGAAGATTCAGAAAAGGTCTGTCTTCAGATTGTACTTGGAGACCTGGGCTTTCTGCAATAAATTAATAATTAAATTGAATTGAATAAATCGTTATTTGAATTACTATTATGTAGCTCATCCCAATTAGGCCTTTATTTTCTATGGATACTAGAGCCTGGAGATATAAAAAGTAAATAAAGTGATCATCTGAATCTAACACGCCGATGAGGGAGAGAGGTATATACATGAATATGATATGATATGACAATTCCAACTGTAGACAGACAAAATCCTATTGGAGTATAGATGAGAGGGGTGAGGATACAAGAATGAAGTTTGGGGAGGGGTTGTATGGGCCACTAAATTGGGCTTTTAAGAAGAAGTTTGAGATGTGAGGGTAATCTGGCTGTGACATCTGTCACCTCATTGATCTCCAGGGTTGATTTGGCTGATCTGGCTGGCTAGGTGGATGTCCTCTTCCTCCCTCACTGCTCCATGTGCATCCCTCCTGAAGCTGCACACTCGATCGAAGAGGACGACCTTCCCGGATAGAGGAGAGGACCGTTTTTCGGTCAAGGGTGTACAAGTAGCCACGCTCTTGTGCTAGAACCTCCAAACAAGCTCTCAGGAAGAAGTTTGTTTTATTTTGTTTTCAGGAAAAGATAAAAGGACATAAAAGTGGAGGAAACGTTTTGAGCCAAGGCACAAAAGTATGAATATTTATGTTGTATTCTGGAAAGGGTATAGTCATAGCCAGTAAAGTGGGTAAATTGTTTAGAATTCTAATACTTTAGAATATATTAGGATCACCTGGAGTTCTTATTAAAATATAGATTTCAAGGCTTCATATCAGGCTATATTATACCAATATTTACAGATGGGGCCCAAGAATTTACACTTTTTAAAATAAGTGCTCTGTATAATTGTGCTGTAGATGGCTCATGCCTTGAGAAAGGCTGCCCTGGGCTACGTTTTCTGATGACAGAATGACTGGCAGGATCTGAACCTGAAAAGATAGAATAGGCCCAAGTTGGGATGTATATACAGTACCAGGCTGAGGACTTGCTATTAGAAATGGAATAGGTTCTTGCTAGACATGGAATATTCTTAAGCAAAGAGAATACTATGATCAGGTCTATATATTAGAAAGTGTTTTCACTTCATTGTGGAGGGTGAACTGAAGGAAGGAGATGTGGAGGCTAGGGAACAATATTTAGGCAATTGCAACAGACATGGTGTATGATGATGAAGGCCTCCGTTTGGATAGAGGGGAGAGAATGGAGAAAAAAGCATAGAGGGGCATCACTGAGGGAGAACCAGAAGGGTAGGTTCATGAAAACAACGTTTGGTGTGGAGGAAATCAGAGGAAAATGAAGGTGACTCTTGTGCTTAGAGTTTAGGTAACTGGCTGGCTGGTGGTGCTATGAATGGAAGTAAGATACCCTGGAGATGGAGCAGGTTGGGAATTTGTGTGATCAGGTTCAGTCTGGGTTTGCAGTTCTCCTGGGGCATTTAAGTGGAAATGTCTAGAAGGTAAGTGGAAATGTCTAGAAGGTGACTGGAAATTCACATCTTCATTTAGGTTGGATTTGCTGGTAGTCACCCATTTAAAGATGGTAGTTGAAGTCAAAATGGGAGAGCATGCCTGAAATAGGGTTCTAGAGGTATATGAAAAGGGGAGTAAAATTGCAAAGTCTGGATTAAACGCTGAGAAGAATTCACAAGGAGCCCACATGGAACTGACACTCTTTTAGAATATGAGAATGACTGGCAAGAGCTTTCAAAACCTTCCAGTCCAGCAGTTTTAAAACATTTTTTAATGCAGTAGAATTAAGTTTCCAAGGAAAATCTAACTCAGAACTCTAATAAAACAGATACAGATGGAGCTTCTCTGGTTGAAGGAGAGGATGGGAGAGCTTGTGCCCATCTGCCCAGCATTTCCTTATTTATTGTTTTTTTCCCACTTGGCAGTTCTTGATTCCTCTCCAGGGAAGATGGTTTTTACAACATCAATGTACATGCCTTATTTTATAGAGGCCAGAAAGATGGAGTGACAGGTTCAATGTTGCACAACTCATTTGTGACAGAGGAGGGGCATAATGTGATAAGGCTCATAAAAACAAAGCAACAAAAGGCAATGTGGAGCCCACAGCCAAAATAAATGGTGTAGAAAATGCATGATTCCAAGGGAAGGATGGGCATTCTGGGTAGTGATAGTCAGGGAAGGAGCTGCAGAAATGGTAGATTTTTAGAAGCTAAGAAAACATTTAGGGCTTCGGTTTCATGTCCATCTAAAAGTCAGACTTAAAAGTTTGCACTGGGTTGGAGAAAGTTAGAAAGTGGGTCTTTCCAACTTTCACAAAGTGGAGACAGTTGTATATGTTGCATCTCGGTGATTGCTCAGATCGCATCCGAATTCCAGTAGAACTGGAAGTTTAGTGATGGTCTAAGCTGAAGAGTCAAAGTGAAGGATAATGTAGCTTTCTTTTCCATGTGGGGGCACTTTGGGAGGGACAACTTGTTTGGGAGGTGATGTCTACCAAGTGTAGACTCTCCTGTGGGGTGATGTCTTATTAGCATGCATATTTGTTTAAGAAGGCTCTTTTGGTGGGTTGCTGATGGAACACCCCTTTATACTGCCAGTTGGCAGACAGTAGAAACTGTTGGTTGCTTCTACAATCAGTCTTTAACATAAGAAGTCCAGAAAACTCTCTTTAGGGAGTTGTTTTGAGACATCAGCAGAAATCTGCCAAGACTAACCCAGTGATTCCTGGGGGACCTTCAGAAAGGTCAATTTGTTTTATGCATCAGAGGAACCTGGAATTATTCTAAATGGCATATGCTGTCATCAGAAAGATCTGTTCTTGAATTAGCTAGCTGCTATAAGATCCAGACTGGTGTTCTTTCTTTTCTTTAAAAGATGCTCTTGGGATATAAATCTTTTTAAGTGCATTTCATTGTACCAATTGTTTTATTTAGGGGGAAAAAACCATTAGGTCGTTATTAAGTGGTCTATTTAATAGTGTCAATAAATTCTAAAGTCAGAGACTGGGTATTATTTGGCATGTTTTAAGGGTCCCTTATTGGTTCCTAAGCTACTTGGTTTTGGCTTATTTGCTTGACCTTTATTTGTTTTATTGGCTTGGAAAAATTCCTCCAACTGCACAGAGTTAATATGGTAGCTCTTCTTATACGTGATACAAATATGGAAGATACATGAGTAAGCTAACTAACAGTGTTTGAGTGATTAGACCAGGCCTAATGTAAATAAAGTGAAGTAGATACCTGCAAATTTTAGAGGAATCAAAATTTTCAAGTAACAATTTAATTTTTTTACTTAGTAAGTGTAATTATAATTATGTAATAACTATCTAGGGGAAGGACTGGTAGGTCATACTGCAAACTATTAATGCAGAGTAGAAATATAATATAGTAGTTATACCAGCATCAGTGTTTCTACGCTTTAGTGGCTTAGGAAAAACAGGAATTCCAATTTGACTTTCACAAGCAATTGGTCTTGATTTTGTTACTTAACCTCTTTACAACTTACTTCCTCCGGTGAGTAATATTTACCTTTTGGAGGTTATTGGGAGGTTATTGGAGTAATTTAGATCATCTCTTAGCATAGGGCCTAGTGTTTTCTAAAAGAACTCAATAAATATCAGTCCTTCCTTATCATGATTATCCTCACCAGCATTATGACCGCTACCATCATCATCATCACTGTCATCACTATCATCACTGTCAGGTGGTGTGTTAGCCTGGGTCCTCTAGGAAGCAGATGCCAGGATGGTATTGATCATGCAAGTTTATTAGGGGAAAAACCCATGAGAGAAACTGGAGTGGGAGCTAGGAGAGGCTGGGATGCAGATGTAATGAATGAAGGAGAGAGGAAAGGAAGAAAGTTTGAGTGAAGCATTTAGACTGTAGGGAAGTTCACAAGGTCTTTGGGGAATCCTTGATCCAAAGTTACCTGTCAGAAGTGTCCCACAGCTTCTAAGTATAGGTTTGTCATCGTTGCTTTGCCACACTCAGCATTGACTGGGATCCGCCTGCAGAGATGTGGCCTCAGTCCACACCCCAGCACATGGGATGGATTTCAGGGCTTGACAGTTGGGATTTGTCAGTCAGTCATGATCACTGAGGTTGCGAAGTGTGTGTTCTTATGGCCGTAACAGTTGTGATTTAAAAAATAATAAAAGTTATTTTATTAACTTTTTATATTTACATACCTTTAACATTTGAGAGAAGGGGTTAAATAAAGAATTCAAAGTATATTCTTTCGCTTGGATAAACTGAACTATTTGAGACTTGCCCAGATCTCATAGTAATTCCCAGCTTTTCATTTTGCTTAAGTATTTTGGGTACAGCTATGCTGTTACTTCAACTGGACCTTTACATGAAATGTTGTTTTTCTGCTCTGACTTTAATTTCTATTTAGAAACTTGATTTGATTAAAGAGTAAAAGTTTAAGTGTTTGTAATAGGATTCAATTAAAATAGGTCATTCTTTGGGGCTCTGAAAATGGTAACTGGCCTCGAGCAAATTAGAACAAAAGTTATAAAATTCAGTTGGATGCATCACAACATTTAACATCTTTAAGGAGGATGTTTTGCCTAACAGATTCAATTTAGAAATATTTAGTGTAGGCCATCAGCTTAAGCACCTAAAAAATGTGTTTGTTTGTTTGTTTCTCCCTTTGGTTATAGGTGGGATCAGGACACCTGGGCTCTAATCTGCAAAATAAACAATGTGTGGTGGGACCTTGAAGAAAGTCAATTAGTTTCAGTGACTTTACCAGTAGGTTAAAAAGGAGATTGTAAAATTGGTGAATAATGTGCTTCGAGATGTTTGCATAAAAGATGCTTTGTCATTGTAAAGTATTATTGAATATTTATGGTCTATCAGAGTGAGCCAAATGGCTCAGAGGAAAAAAAAAAACAAAACAGTCATATTTATGTAAACCTTGTTCAGTGTCCCAGATACTTCAGGATGGTGCTCTATATGTGAATGAATAAATAAATGGTATAAACATTATTTTACATTTTGAAGGTACATCGATATTATCTGGGGTGTTAGCCAATGTGCCTGACCTATGACATTGAAATGAAATGTCTGCCTCCAGGTAACTATTTAAATCTTATAAATATTTTTAAAGCCAGAAACACTGACACAAGTAATGTCTTCTTAGAGTTCGGTGTCTGCAAATAAATGTAAATTATATCTTTACCTAAACCTACAAGAAATTATTGTCTTTTATCCACAGGGTTGCTCTAAGAATTCCCAGACGGAAATTGTGTGTCTTGTATACTTCCCCCCTCTCCCCCCTTTTAAAAAAAGTATTTTACTCACTGCCTGCACAGTACTTTTCTATCACTTTATTGTGAGAAATCTGAGCCTTGAAGAAATAATAATAAAAAAAAATTAGCTGTAAACCCTGTCCAAGGACTAATGGATCTTACCAAGCCACACAATGCAGATATATTGGGACATAAATAGGTGACAGAAGATAAGAGGCACAGAAGCAATTTGTTTGGATTAGGTCACTGCTTAATCCAAATGGGTTCAGCACGAGAATTCATGAAACGTGACAGTGGGCCAAGAGGAACTTGCTGTGACATTTCAAATTCCCCTACCTCTTCTAATTAACCATTTCAAGTATAACAAAACTTAGGTCACATATAGGTTTGGTTAGACCATGGGTACCAGGTGTAGACTCTCCTGTGGGGGATGAATGGTTCTGCACTCCTCGGGCATCAGGCTATGACTCAGGGATACCTCATATGGCTTTTAATTTCTGTGATACATCGATTCTGAACAGCATTTTTCTAAAAGACAAAAACCGTAGCAGAGCTGTCTTATGGCATAGCCTGTCAGTAAATGCATTTGGATATAGTGCACAGATCTAAATATACCTTAGCCAGCCTAATGAGATATTTGAAAACAAAAATTACATAGAGAAAAAGCTTGCTATCGTGAGAATGACGAGAATAATACCAATAACAATTATAGCTACATTAAAAAAAAAAAGCCTACTATTTGCCACCATGCCAGACATTCTATGCTCTTCCTATATAATTATTCCTTTTCTTACAGATGAGGACACAGACTCAAAGAAGTGAAGTTGTCCTTGGAAAATTAGTGTGTGGGAGTTCTTGATTTTTTTTTTAATGATAAGAAAAAACCCCTATATTCCTGCTTAGGCAGGTTGTCAGGAATTCTCGCCCCATTAGTTAGAGGGCTCCAAACTCTTTAGGTCTGAATATGTGTATATGACCCACTTCTCTTTGGGTTGAACTGTCCAGGTCTACCAGCCCCCAGCTCTTCTTGCTTTTCCTGGGAAATGAGAACTAGGCCTGAAACCTTAGAGTCATACCTCAGTTCCTGCAGCATGTGAGATGCCTAAATAAGGGTTGATCTGATAGAAAAGATCCTTCTGACTCTGATGCCTGTGATTTTCTCTAGTCAAAACAGGATGCCACTAGCCCATTTTCATGAATGCCAGGTTTATATAGCTATTCTAGAAAACATATATCAAAATGGAATTAATTAAAGTAAGACATTGGAATTTAACTGACAAGCAGAATTGATTTCTCCTGCCCAATTCATAGAACAGATTTAGGGAGCCCATTTTTCTGCTTAGTGAAAATCTATGGTTTGTGGTTGATAAGAAAATAATGAAAATCAAATTAGTATTTATAAAATTCTTGGGTTGATTTGCTTTTGGAATCAGGCTAGGCACATTCTCAGGAGTAAAGTTCTCTTGGGGTCTTTTATGTTCCTCATGGTGGCACTAGGAAGTAGCAGATTAATAGTGTGCTCTTTGTAATTTTCATGTAGCACAGGAAGGAAAGAGTTAAAGGATTTATATGTTACTAAGGGTGTTTTTTTTTTTCTGGGCAATAGCAGTTTGAATGCAGGGCACCTTTTGCATTTTAAGCACTGATGTTTGATCTCTTGTCCCATAGTTATGTAATAAGAGAATTTTATTATTATTATTATTTTAAAGGGAAACGAGAAAAAAGGCCACTCATAAAAATACTTGCCTTTAGGGAACAGCTTTTCCAGTGCATTTTGTCCAGCAACCATTTCCTCCTGCCCCAAAGCTTTGGACCAGGATAAATGCCCTTCTCA
Organism: Macroglossus sobrinus; assembly: GCA_004027375.1. Lineage (NCBI taxonomy): Eukaryota > Metazoa > Chordata > Mammalia > Chiroptera > Pteropodidae > Macroglossus > Macroglossus sobrinus. Next base: position 173,697 of record PVKZ01001042.1, on the reverse strand, counting down.
GGGTGCTGAGAGGTCAAAGTGACTGCAGGGTACAGGTGTTAGAGGGACTGCATTGCTGTGTGGGCAGGACTTGCTGGGCCCATCCAACAGATCTGGGCGGTCACTGGCCTGGAGAGCCGGTGCAGGTGGCCAGGCCCGAAATCAGCACCAAGACTATAGTTCTCAAGGAGCTGAGGAAGACAAGGTAGGCTCCTGAAAGGACTAGTTACTCAGCTCTCTTCTTAAGGAAGACAGTATAGCCTAGAGTAGTAGGTAAAAAAATGATTTAACATTATCCACCGCCTCCTACTGATTCAGTTTTAAATGCATCAGTTCCAGTAATGCATCCAACAAATTTTTTCAACAACTGCCAAATAAGACAACCTAAGTGTTACTATCATTCTTATTTTGAAGATGGGGAAACTGAGACATGAAGAGATTGAATGAGTTCCTGAGATAGTAAGGCATAGAGATAAATTAATATCTAGAAAAGGCCACAGAATGTAGTGGAGGCCACAATCTTTGTTCAGTTCCAACGGCTTTCAGTTTTAGCTTCCTCAGTTACTAGCACTGTAATCTTTACCAGATCCTTAAACTCAAGGAAACCTCAGGTTCCTCAAGTTTAAAAGGGGTTGATAGCAGTATGAATGAAACACGTGATGTGGTTTAGCACATGCTACCTCAATATATGGCATCTTGGAAGCCGAAGGAGTTTGAGACAAAGGCAGAAGAAGGAAGGTCACTCTGACCTTCACCGCCCCCTTTCTCCCTGAAACAGGTCATAAAACCTGGTTATAGACACCTTCTCTATACCTGGAGGAAGGGAATATCCTTAGCTCTGAAAACAGAGGGACACAGTGGAGAATCTGGACAAACAGGCCTTGCTAAGTTTCCCCAAATTCTCTACACTTACCTCATACTCTTTAATCTATCATATTCCTCCAGGACTATTCATTCTTCAGGAAGCCTAGCATCAAATACACACGTCTGACTATTTCTCTGGGTCTTCATTTCCTTATGAAAGCTCCCAGCTCATGTACAACTTCTGTTAAATACATTTGCATGCTTTTCTCTTGTTAATCTGTCTTTGTCAGTTTTAATTTTTCAGACCTAGCTAGGGACCCTAAGAAGGTCAAGGAAAACTTTTTTTCCTTCTCTACCCATGTGAAGTGCTTGGCAAAGTGCCTACCCCATTTTTAGGGCTTCATCGCTGATAGCTATTATTGCTATCATGATGCTCTTTCCAGTATACTGTTCCATCCTTTTAAATGGGGCTCAGATTAGCATAGTGGCAATCAGAAGCTGCAGCTACCTTAGATTCACGCAGTGCTCGGGGTGGATGAAAGGAGAGGAGAGGTTCTCCTTCAAAGACAGACAAAAGTGTCTTTCACGAGGTAAGTGATTCCATGCATTAATGGCTGTGTGCAAAGAGACTTAATTGAAAGATAAAAGAATAATTGCAGCAGAATAGCAGAGGCAAAAGCAGTTAAGACAAAAAGCTGCATATGTTAAACATGACTGCTGTCCGTGAAGAGGGACGCTGAGAAGTCTTCGTAGCGAAAGACATTCTGGCCATCAGAAAACAAACGGCACGACACGTACAGGGTTAGCATCCAGGAGGTCAAGTCCAAGAACCAGACTGAAAAATTTCCTCTCACTCTTTATTCCTAAGAGAATTGATCACCTCTCTGCATTATTACGTCAGTAGTTAAGTAGTTAAGAATCACATTCTATTATATATTGTATCAGTACAGTCCACAAATATGGCCCTCAGGACACTTAGATTTTATTTGCCACTGTCCTTTAGTGAGGTCAGCTCTTCCCTTCCCTTTGGCGGGGGGCGGGGGGGGGTTGGGGGGGTGGGGGAGTGGGAGGGTGGGGAAGGGGGAGGGGCTCTGTTTGTCTGGTGGCCTTGAGTCTTACTGTGTATGTTCTCTTTGCTCATCTGGATCCCCTCTCCACCTTCCCCTGCTCTTGGCCCTGGGTGCTCAACTCATGTGGATGGCATTGGCCTTTGGCCTCTGTTTAGACGTGATCAACGGGAAGCATTAGCAGGAGACAGCAGAGGTGGGCGGGAGGAGACAGAAGCCAAAGTGTCTGTTTCTCTGGCTCCCTTTCTGCTGGGTCGCAGTGTGTGGGCTGTGACGATCTCCTCTCCTGCCAGGCAGCTCTCAGCAAGCCACTGCTCTCTTCGGGTATTAGAAACCCACTCTGCTCCTGGCCCCATTATGGGTGCTAATAGCTTCCCGCTGTGCAGGCCCCGAAGTGCTATACCACCCCTTACTGCTTTGCCCAAATCCGACTCCCACTACTGTACCCCAGTCCTATTAGGAAACTCCCCTCCGTTACCCAGTTTGATTCCATCTGTTTCCTGCTGGGACCCTGGCTGATACATATGGCCACTTTCAGTTGCAAAACACAGTCTCGTTATGGTATTTAAAATAGTTAAAACTTCAGATCTGACTTACGGTGAAGTCTCTTTCTTAGCTCTGTTGGAGGAGAGCATGTGGTCATCTTTTTTCTTTCCTTGCTTCTCTTATTTCTGCTTATTGACCAAGGCTTCTGACCTGGTCCACCTGGGTGACCTGGTTGAAGGTGAGGTAATAAAAAGGAAAGTCCTTAAGGTGGTTTCACACTTGACTTTGGCAGGCGTTAGAGGTGGTTCTTTTTCTCATGGATGTGTCTGTGGCTTCTTCAGAAAGCCCCATTGCTGGGAGGATCTTGGTATTCTAGAGGCACGTGAAGCTGTCTCCTCCGGCTTGTCCCTTCCTCTCTCCAGCCGTGGACCTCAGCTTCCAGCTGTGGAGGAAAAGTTTGCTTTAAAGCATTTAGCTGCATTAAAGATGCTCATTTTCAGGTTTTTCCCTTTCCTAAGATAACTTTAATAACACTTAAAAAAATTTGCTTTTGTTTTCTGTTTAAGATTTAGTCAGAATTAAAAAAAGAAAAAACAAGAAGATTGCTTGACTTATTATGTTGTTAATCTCCCTTCTTTCCTCCTTCTCTTTCTTCTTCCTTCCTTCTCTTCTTCTTTCTTTTCCTCTTTCCTTTCTTCTTTTTTTGTTTAATTGTCTGATAATGTAGCCTGCATGAATTCTGATATTTGGGAATACTTCATGGGTATTGGAAAATAATTTTCTGTGTGTAGACATCTGCCCATGAGAGAATAAGCTTATAAACTATATTAATCAAATTCTGTGTTAGTGGAGTTTTCAGTATGTCCTGCATTCATGGCAGGTTGTTACTCATGTATTTCAAAACTCTATTGTTAGATGCACAGAAGTTCATCCGCATAGGTTTGGTGAGCTGTAACTTTCATCAATATGCGAATATTACTTTGTTCCATTCAATACTTTTTTATATTCATTTTTATGTAATATTAATATTTCTAAATCTACTTTATTTTTATCAGTATTTACATGATAAATATTTCCCCACAAACTTTACTTTTGTTCAAATGGGACTATTTAATGGATTCATGAGTTTTATGATTATCAGTTTTAAGTATTTTCTGCTACATCATTATTTTATATATTTAATGTAATAGCTTCCTTTCGCTCTCCCCCTCCCATTTCCCCTCCCATTATCTTTTTCGTTTCTCTTTTTCCCATCTAGTGCAATGTTTCCCAGTGGAGGTGGTGTTGCCACTTGATCTGGCCATTTCTTGGTTGTGTGTAGCTGCTCTGCACATGGCAGGACCTCACTGTTGGCCCCGCCACTAAATATCAGTAGCGCCCTAGTCACTGGGTCAACCGAAAGCACACTTGCCCACTTCCACATCCTCCTTCAGGGCTCGTACTACTCCTGACCTTGAACCAGTGCTTGTTAGTTTGGGATGTAAGTCTATAGTTTCTCTTCCTTTGTGGCTTTATTTTTCTAACTTTATTTTAAATCGTATCTTAGTAACATATGCGCATAGTTTAAAAACTCAAATAGTGCTGTGAGAGTTATAACAAGCCAACAACAAAGGTTTTTTTTATGTCACTCTTCTCTACAACTTATTTTTCCCACAGCCAACACTTTTGAGTCCTTTCACTATCTTTTTCTAGTATTTACTTCTGTGTTCCTAAATAGCATGCATATACAGTTATTATTTGATGTTCTAGTTCAAAATATCGAATGTCGACTTCTTATTATGTAAGATGAGATTTTTTAAAAGGCTGCTTACAGCATTATACAAAGCAGATTTTCTCTACTTTTCCAATTTGATTATTTAACAAATTTTGTTTAAACCATCATTCAGTTTTTACATCACTGTTTTATGTAAATATTGTGTACAACTGAGCCACCTAATGTCCTTTTTCTTTCCTTGTACAGTTTTTGTTTTGCCTGAGACTTAATAATTGTCTATTGTTGTTGGCTTCCTAGTCTGTGATTCTTTACTAATTCATCCCCTCACTGTCTGCCAGAAATGTAAATGGCTTCTTGACATGTTCAAATGTATCAGATGCTTTAATCAGTATTTTTTTCTTGAAGACATTCCTTCTGGACCCTCCCCGCTCCCGCCCCCCCCCCCACCCAGTGACATGATAGTGAAGTGTGTTTCCATGTAGTATGGTGGTTTTCCTTGTCACTTTTGGGGCCCTTTTCTCTTCTGAATGACTTGTAGGCACAGAGGTCTGCTTCTAGATCAGGGTAATTTTGCTCACAACCTCAAAGTTTCACATAATTATGCCTAATATATTTAATGAGTGTCAGTTGTGAAAATAAGCAAATATTTGCATCTAAAAGCATACCAGGTCATAAATTACAAATGGCAAATTACTTGGCATTTTAGCTATATTTCATCTTTCAAATACGGAATTTGGAGTAACGTATAAGCATGAAGATAACTTCTGCATATCTCTGTGAAACAATGAGTAGTGAACATTATTATTCCTATTTTTATGTTAAGCACACCATACAAAAGAGATTTCAGCCAGCATATATTTCCATATACCATTCTTGCTAATGGAAAGACACAGATAAGTGAGTGAAAACTGGACGCTATCTTGACAGAGCTCAAAGTGTAAAGGAGGCAAAAGGTATTTTTAAAGATGACTCTAACACTCTGTCATTTGTATAGTGGGTGCACCAAGGAGGGTGTGATTGTGGTGGGGAGTCAGAAAATGCTACTAAAAAGAGCTAATGTGGTAAAATGTCATTTTTGAGTTTTGAAGCAAGAATATACACACACATACGCACACTCACACTTGTATATTTTTTACTCGACATGATTTACTTTATGCAGAGGGCTGAGATCTATATAGGTCTGTGTCCTCTCAAAGGATATTCATGGTGGCAAAAATGAAAGTGACATGATACCATATGTAACGATGGCTTCTAAATCAGGAAGCTGAGGGGGCCACAGACTCTGTCATTCAAGCCTGGACACTTGATTCTTAATCATAGGCAAGTCTGCAAATATTTTTAGTTAGAGTATTTCTTATATCTGCAGTCTGGTAGGTATCAAAAGGAGGCCACAGAGAAGGAAAAAAAAACAGCAGTCACTTTTTGTGTCAGTCTGGTCAGTGTTCATTGCATTGAGTCTAGAAGGGGAGGAAAAAGCACTTGTTGAACACATACCCCCCACCATGTACTCTGCTAGGCACTTTTGCTTTGGCTCAGTGATTTTCTTAGAACCCCATGATGTAGAGATTATCCTCTTCCTTTACGTATGGGGGTCATGTACAGGGTAGAGACAGCTCTTAAACTCTCCTATGCCCTGCTCTGGAGCCTGTGCTCTTTCCACAGTACTTTGCAATCTCGAAAGGCTTTGATATTTAGGTTTGTAGGTAAGATAAGTATTTTAAATTCTTGTGAGAATCCTTTCTGTGTCCTAATATGTGAGAATTTCGGAGACAATTTTACTTTCTTCCAATCATTAAAGAAAAATATACAGGAGCTTATCATTTCTTGCCAAAAATACTACAGTAACCTGCCAACTGGACTTCGTATTCCTATTGAATTTTTTCTGCACCTCACCCTTAGCATTGTCACTGAGTTCTGGGTTTGCTTTTTCCCCTTATCCGGTCTGCTGTGACAATTCTTACTCGTCTTTCAACACTTGCCTTAAAATGTTTTCTCTTGGGCCAGCCTATCTAACGCCTAATGATAGAAGTGACTCTGAATGCATTCTTCTCGATTCTCCCATAGAATTTTTACGTGATCTTAGTATAACTCTTATCTTAATATGGTCTGAGAATTTATTTGTTTGATATCAACTAGATTGTGAGAGGCTCCAAGGAAAGTGGATATGCAATAATTATTTGTATAACGTATAAATGTAGAATGAAACATTAATTCACAAGGAAAGATTTTATTTAGTCCAAGACTCATCTGAAATTGTAAATAATAGATTTAATGTAGTTTAATCTGTTGGTGTCCATAAGGCGAGGACTGGTATATCATATTTTGATATTTATAGTGATTAGCTAGCTATGTGATATGTGATCTTGGGAAAATTACTCAATCTTTATGAGTCTTAGTTTTCTTTTGTTCTTATTACTAATAATAGCAGTACATCTTTCAAGGGTTATTGTGAGGGAAAGAACAAGGTGGTTGAATGAAAGAATTAAGTTGTTAGTATGGACTGAGAGACAACTAAAACTCATGTAATATTTTAGACATTATCTAAATAGAAATATATTGTGTGCATTTTATTGCAATTTGCTTATTCCTTCTTTCTATTGCATTTGGGAGGTTTATTCACCCAGATCTGTATAGATGTAGTTCATTCATTCTTGATTATATATAGTCTTTCATTATATGACTGTTCTATAGTTCATTTGTTCTTTCATTGATTCATGGTTCTGACATAAGAAATTTGGGCGGTTTCCAATGCGGGTTTTGTTGTTGTTGTTGCAGTCATTGCTATGCGTGTCTCCTGGTCTACATTTGTAGACAGGGTATATGGTGGCATGTCAGTTGCTAGAATTTATTATATGTGCTTCTTCAGCTTTACTAGTTATTTCCATGTCGCTCTCCTACTAGGAGTGTATAAACATTCCTGCTGTGCAGCAATCTCTCTAATGTTTGATATTGCCCAACTTTTAAATTTATGCCAACTGTGTGGGTGGATATACCATTGTGGTTTTCATTTGCATTTCCCAGATTTTTAATGATCCCTTACATTTTAAAAAATGTTTGCTAGCCATGTGTTTCTCCTTCTGTGAGGGAACTATTCGCATTTTTTTTGTCCATTTTTCTATACTCTTGCTGGTCTTTTTAATTAAAATATCCAAATATAATTGTGAATTTGTCTTTTTTTTGCAGTTTCTATCAGTTTTTGCTTCATGTATTTTGAATCTGTTACTAGGTACATAAACATTTAGGATTGTAAATTCTCTTGATAAGTCAATCCCTTTGACATTATGAAATGACTTTCCTTGTACCTGATAATATTCTTGCTCTGAAGTCTATACTGGTATTAACATAGCTATTAACATAGCTACTCCAGTTTCTCTGATTAGTGTTAGCATACGTGGCACATTATTTTCAAACTGTCACTTTCGACCTTTTTCTGGTCTTTATAATTTAAACCCACTTGAATAGGAGTATATAACATTTTGGTATTTTGATGCAATCTGATAATCTTCAGTAGAGTCGTTCAGACTCACATTTAATATCATTGGTATGGTCAGGTTTAAATCTGCCATCTTGCTGTTTATTTTCTCTTTCTACCATTTTTTTAATTCTCTAATCCTTCTTTTTCTATGTTATTTAAATTGCTTATTTTTCATTTTTCCATGTTATTATTAGGTATAACTTTGTTTTGTTTAGTGTTTTCTGTAGGATTTATGGTATACATCTTTACCTTGTTAAAGTCTATCTCTCAAGCGATATTATACCACTTCATATGTAATCAAAGGTTTTTAAAAAACAGTATATTATTGTCCTATATAATCGAAGATGCTTAGTAACAGCATACTTTCATTCCCCCACCCTTGGCCTTTTTGCTTTCATTGCTATACTGCTGCCAAATTTCTATTAAAAAATTAATTTAAAAAATCTTATGTATTTACCCATGTAGTTACCATTTCCGGTGCTCTCCTTCCCTTAGTGTAGATGCATATTTCTAGCTATACTGAGTATAGAATTATATTTCTGTAGGACAAGGTTTTTTCTTACTATTTGATAGAACTCATATTAATTAAAATCTCCCATGTGAGGTGGGTTTGTTGACATTACTTTTCAGTTATGTCAATTTTTGCTTCACATATTTTGAAACCAGATTCTTAGGTTCTCACATATTTAAAATGTTGTTAGGCAGTGACCCACAGTAATGCATTTTTCCCTTTAAGTGTTTTTGCTTTTTTTTTTCAGAGCATGGGAAGGGATATCTTTTAATATTGTGACTTTCAGTTGTTCTAATTCTTCTGTGTTATGTGAATTGGCAAACATCATATCAATGCATTTTTTTAAAATGTAGTCTGATTTTTTCTCATTTATCTGGGGAATTTAGTCCATTGACTTGTATTTTTATAAGTGTGTTTTTATAAGTATCATTTATACCTTGTCCTGCCATCTTACTTTATGCTTTTATTTCTCTTACCATTTATACGTTTATTTTTTCTGATTTTCCTTCATTTTTTTTATTTATTTAGTTTTTCCTATGTGGCATAATGGTTGAGTGCGGGCTCTGGAAATTAAATGTCACCAATAGCCTAGTTTTATAATTCTTAGGCATGTTGGTATATGTTTACCTCATATTCACATGTTCAGAAAATACATGGATTGTTTTACATATTTTTAAATATACAAAACATGAGAAATGTATTAAATATTTTTTTAATGAATAGTTTAAATTCTATTGTCTTAGAGCAATTTTAGGTTTGTAGAAAAATTAAACAGACAGTACAGAGAGTTACTGTATAACCTAGTCCCCCAGTTTCTCCTGCTGTTCATATCTTGCATTAGTCTGGGACATTTATTACAATCAATGAAAGAATTTTGATACATTATTAACTAAAGTTCACATTTATAGTTTTGACAATTGTATAATGACATGTATCCACCATTACAGTATTATACAGAATAGTTTTATTGCCCTAAAAACTTTTATACTCCACTTATTCCCTGTATACATTCTTTTGAAACTTGATTTTTCTATTGTTGTTTAACATTATAATTTTCAAGATATATGAATCCGCTAGAGATCAGATTGCCAGCATGGCTGGGTGGGCGCTTTCCTTCACATTGCAGACTTGTGTGTCCTCACATGGCCAAAGGGGCTAGGGAGCTCGGTGGGGTCTCTTTTATAAGAGGACTAATGTCACTGATGAGGGTTCTATTTTCATGACTTCAGCACCTCCCAAAGGCCTACTTTCCAGTATCACCACATTGAGCATTAGGATTTCAAAACACAAATTTTGGGGGGACACAAACATTCAGACCATAGCAGAAGGTTATCTATGCTTCGATTCATTCATTTTAACTTTTGATTAGTGTTTCTTCTCTATGGATGCACCTCAAATTAATTATCTCTTCTGCCGTTGATAAGATGTAAATCAATTTCAGGTTTTCACTATTATGGACGTCTCTGCCTCAATAATCTCATATTATTTCTTCATGAAAATATAACAGTGTTTCTCCAGGGTATGCACCTAGAAGTGGAATTAGGGACTAATGAGATTTTTAAAAAATCAATCCTGTATACCATAAAATAGAGTCTACCTACCTCTTTAAACAAAATTTCTATGTAAACAGATATCCCAAATCTAACGTAATCATTACTTTCTGTTCCTGGAATGGGTAACTCTCTTACCTCAGGACTTAGTTGAATCTTAGCTCTTCTTTTCTCTGTTTTCCTCTCATTCCCACCTCCAAGCAATTCACCTCAATGATTCAACTTTTGCTCTAGGTTTCAGTCTAGAAGTCATTTATCTAAGAGACCCTTGACTCTAGCTACATCTGGATAAATGACCCTCCCTGGTTTTCTCACAAAGGCCTTTAGGTCAGATGTTTTGCAGTTGCCTATAGCTAAGTCCCCCAAGGACAGGAAGCAAAGCCGAGTTTGTCCTGGTGTCCCCTGTGCTCATCAAGTATAACATTGTATGAATGAGTGAATGTAGGGTACCAAAATCATGTCAGCAGTGGTGAGAACTAGCCCCTCACCCACAAACAATTGATTGGACCATCACAGGCTCCATTTGTTAAATAACAGGAGAGTATAGGGTTCAAGGGTAAAAGGCCAAAGATAAGGTTCCACACATCAAGGTCATGTATATCCAGGGCAAGGCATGTTAGTCATGGCCAAGAGCAGTGTTCACGAGGAAGTGTTTGCAATTAGGCGTTCATAAGCGGGGTCCTGCCTCTGTTTACCAGTCAGATAATGAACCAGGAAATCCTATGATGTGCCAGCACTAGGCAATAATTTTCGTTCGCTACCAGTCAGCTTCAAGGGTCAAGGACAGCTAAACACATAACCCACTCATGCATGTTATTTTAAAGGCATATTTTAAAGGTATAAGTATGGTACATTGTGTTAAAGAGGTATGTTCTTTTGGCAACAAGTATTTACATTCCACATATGCCTCCTGATGTCAAGAGTGTTACCGTTTCATTTTCTTCTTTTTCTCAGGAGGCTGGGATGCAGATGGAAAAGGCCCTAGTGTCTGGGACACATTCACCCATCAGGGAGGAGAGAGAGTTTTCAAGAACCAGACTGGTGATGTAGCTTGTGGCAGCTACACTCTGTGGGAGGAAGATTTGAAATGTATCAAACAGCTTGGATTGACTCATTACCGCTTCTCTCTTTCCTGGTCACGTCTGTTACCTGATGGGACGACAGGTTTCATCAACCAGAAAGGCAAGTGTTTCTTAAAAATAGAAGGTTGCAGTTTTAATTCAAGGTTATTGCTGCAGACTGGCACAATTAATCTAGTATGCTATTCTGCACTATAGCTTTGAAATTACAAGTTTTTAGAGTGATTATGGGATACAGTTTTTGAAATGGGTTTTCATTAGCTTTCTCAAAAAGACTCTGGTTCCTCTTAACAGAAGAATTCTGTTAGGAGGCGAGCCAATCAGGATGGGCAGAAGGAGGGTAAGAATAAACATTTTATTTATATGAGATGTTATTTGAGTATTAACCTGAAGGTGAATTTCTAAAAGTTGTGTATAAATTATTTTCAGTTGTTTTGACCTGTGACGAGTTATGAAAAGCCCTGGAGAACTTATACGATTCTGAGCATTTCAATAGATGCTGAATTCATGGAGCTAATCAACTACATAGAAGTTAGCATCAAGACAACTGCAGCCCATGTGCTTGGGGATTAGTGCCAACTACATCATTTACTATCTGTGTAAGCATGTCTTGCGTATCTCTTGGTACCTTAGTTCCCCCACAAGTAGAAAAGGATACTATAATACTTCCCACTTCAAAGAGTTATTGGAAGATTAAATGAAATAATCTTTGTAAAGTCTTTATACAGTAGCTGTTATGTCATAAAATCATTCAATGTGTTAGCTATTATTTATATTATGCCTTATAATTAAAAAAAAGATTACTGCTCTGTTTGAAAGATTTGTTATGAGGCATTTTACCTATGTTTTCTAAAAGGTTTATTACACTTTACAGAGGTGCATGCCCAAATCCAGATGTTTTGGAAATGGTGGATTTGAAAGTTAAACCAAAGGAGCTCTGGCTATCTCTTTCCTCACAGCAGGGTTGGTGAACTGAGACCTGAAGACCAAATTTGGCCTGCTGCCTATTTTTGTAAATAAAGCTTTATTACAACACAGTCATGCCCAGTCATTACATGTGTCCTTGTCTGCTTTTCCATTGCAATGGCAGAATCGAGTAGTTGGAGCAGAGATCATACAGCCTGGAAAGCCTAAAATATTGACTATCTGATTCTTTACAGGAAAGTTTTGTGACCACTACAACATAATGGCTTCTTTTTTAAATTAAATATATTGGGGTAGCATTGTTTAATAAAATTATACAGGTTTCACGTGTATACGTCAGTGTTACATTGTATGCATATTGCACTGTGCATTCCCCACCCAAAGTTAAATTCCCTTCTGTCACTGTGTATTTGACTCCCTCTTCCCTTATCTACCTCCCCTCTCCCCCTTTCCCTCTTAATAAATAAGCTTTATTACTACTTTGTTTTAGAAAAGATTTCACTTTACTCCTAGAGTTGGGACTAGGCAAAGCAAAAGAAATGCCTAAGGTGCAAAATTAAAGGAGGTATTTGCTCTCAGGGTCTTGCAGGTACAAGGCAGGTACTTGTAGGACCCTGAGTGAAGGCCCCTGCCTGCCTCAGCATGCTTCCAGCCTGAAGAGCCTTTGTTGATTCTAAAGGGTTCTTTTTGAGGAAGTGATCTGATTCATACACAGTAAGGAAAACCCGTGGCAGCAATTTCTAGATAGATTTGTGCACTTGCGATGCTCATTTTATGTCAGGTGGGAGAATCTCCACATTGTAGCATGGAACCGCAACTCACAAACCCATATGTAGCCAGAAGCCTTAGAGGAGCCTCCCCCAGGTTGGAAGAATACAAGATTAGCAGACTCGTTGCTTGATTCTAAAGATATTATTCCTGTGACTCACTGCTATTGGTTGAATGTCCACTTTCTTGACATCATTGGCTAGTATTTATTTTTTTATTTTGAACATAAGTTAATATTTTGTTCAGTTCAAAGATTATCTTATAATTTTCTACCTTCCTAATTCATCATCAGTGCCCTTTTTTTTTTTCTGGTGTCATCTAAAAACTAAGTGTAATTTTTGACTCATCTCTTTTCTTGGTTTCCTAATTGGTTGCTAACTATGATTCATTCTACTTACATCTCTTTAACTTCTCCCTTCCTAGCCATCTTCTCAGCCCCTGCCCTAGTTTAGATGTTTATTATTTTCATCAAGGACTTTTTGATATACCCTTGATGGGCCTACTTACTTTCATTCTCTTTATTTGTCCTTTAATCTTTTATAAAAAATGCTATCACAGCAATTTTCCTAGAGCTTGGCCCAAGTCACTTGGCTTACATCATCTCCTTCTAAAAACAAAACAAGATAAATTTTTTTTTAGTCACCCCAAGCCTCAATGTACTATCTATACTCCTTCATATGTCATTCTGGGTTGTATCTGACTTAGTCTTAACTCACTTCTGACTCATTATAGGCTCAAATTGTCTCCTGCATGTGACCCACGCAATACCCTGGGCACAGGAACCACCACTTATTAAACACACGATGTGATTTTCTGCCTTTGTTGGTATTTTCTTACACTCTTCCTCCTGCTGGAATGGCCGTTCTTTCACTCCCAACCATACCTGCTGAATGTTTGTCCTCCTGTTAAGACCTAGCACAGATGTTTCCTCTCCTTTAGAGCCTTTCTCTATTCCAAGACAGCAGAGATATATATTTTTTCTATTTCCATATCACTTTGTAGAACTTGTAGGGTATTTCTCACATTCTTAACTATTGCAGTTATTGTATCCTCTGTTAGACTGCGAGCACCTTGAGTTGAATTTAGTTAAGTGAATGTGTGCTGTGTCTGCTGTTTCAAGGACTATGCTAGGTACTCGTAACACACGCGTGAGATGACCCCTCGAATTGCTCATGGGGTAATGGGAGATAATTCTGCCTAGAGCACTCCAATGACCTAGTCCATGGCCTTTCAGGGAGGAATTCAGGTAAGTTACTGAATCTACTTGAATTAGGTCAATAGTAATCATAAAAATCACTCTAAAGGTAAGCAGAGTTGCCTTTTATTGAGCCTGTAGTACGAGTGACTCCTTGTGCCCCTTGTCGTACCTGCGTTTGCTGATTCCATGCTCCTGGCAGCTCTGTGAGTGAGGGCCCTCTCTAAACAGAGAGGAACACGGTGACCTGGGTGTACGGCTGGGCGTAGATTTGCTAAGATGACAGCTTGACTTAGGGCTGAGTTTGATCTAGGTCTTTCTGATGTCAAAAACCTATTCTCTAATCTAGACCCCGTTATGACCTCACCAGACCACTGTCATTCCTTGTGCTGCAGTTTCCCTGCTGGTGAGATGAAGCGGAGACTCTGCAACTCTGTCCACTGCTCTCGTGCATGAGTCTGTGAGCTTGGAGTTCTCCCTGAAAACAGGAACCACCCAGCAGCTTGTAATATAGGTTTGTAATCCCTTATCTGAAATTCTGAAATCCAAAAGGCTCTCAATACTGAATCCTTTTTAGCAAGTTTACCTCTGAAACCCATTTGGCAGCAAAAGCTGACCAAAATTAATGTGAAAAGTTTATTATTATTATTATTATTATTATTATTATTATTATTATTCTCAGTTTATACCACTTAATAAGAATATTTATATAACATACTGCAGAAGTATGCATATATTATACTGCAAATGCTTGGGGGGGGAGGGTGTTACACAATATATGGTATTTACTCTGTGTTTCTTTTCTAAAATTCAAAAATTCTGAACACATTTGCCACCAAGGTTTTCAGATAAAGGATTATGAGCCTGTACCATTGTCAACATATCAAGCTATTTAAAACCAGCGTGAGGTTTGCAGAAGTTCACGGAGCACACTGTAGGTCAGCAATCCAAGAGCAGAGAAGCAGAAAAGCTGGAGGGTGGTGGTGGCTCTGAAGCCACCGGGCCACCTGAACAATGTGGGGGAATCACTTGTGCAAATCTCATGTGGGGATCATGTGGCTGAGGTTTCTGAGTTAGGCCCCAGCCTTCGTAAAGCCAAAGCTGATGGATATTACAGACTCCTCCATGAACGAAAGGGTATTGGAGGTGCTTCTAGGAGGCAGAATTTCAATAAGCCCTAGCTCACTCTTGTGCAGTGATCTGTTGAAGCAATTGGAACTGTTTTTACTCAGAAAGGCCATCATTTGTTTTTTCTGTTTAAACATTCTCTCAAAGAGCATGCAAAGAATTGGCAAACCTTTGTCACTATTCTTTCCAAGGAACCCCCTTTTTTGTATTTGAGACCCTATTTTAAAGCTTGATTAGAGGATTTTTGGAAACTTGTTAAATCTTATGTTCCTAAATTGGAAGAATATTGTACAAAATGGAAATGTTACACAGTCTTCCTCTTTTAAATGTCAAATTTTCAAGGTTTAACAAGTAGAGATTGAGCTGGCAACTGAAGTCACATATTTCTGTATTTCTCAACTGTTCAAGTGCATGTTCTCATCTACCACAAATATAAGTTTCAGGTGTTTAGGGTACCCAAGTATTGGCCATTAAAAACAAAAGGAATGTTTATGCAGAATTTCTTGTTCATTTTAAGATTTTAAATACAAGCACACTTAGCAGAAATAGCAGTTAAGTAAATTAACTACAAAAACTTTCATTGAAATCAGATTCTAGATTAAAGCAGACACCTCCCCATCCCTCACTTTTGTGCCTGGGCTGGTCATGGTGGTCCCTTTCTACTCATTCAGATTAAGAAAACTAACACTCACAGAGCTGATCACACAGCTAAGAAGTGACAGAGTCACACTCCAGGGCCACGGCTGTCTCATCTCTCCCAAGAATGAAGCCTGACATTGTGGCTACTTGTTCACATGGATGGAGGGCAGGAGGGGACGATGGAAGTTTGGGCCAAAGCATCCCTGGGCACACTGTCTGTGGCCAGTTCTGTCGTCAATAGGAGGGTACAGACAGAAACTTTTATTCATCTCTTTATGTTGGGGAATATGGTAGGCTGAATAATGCCACCCCCCTCCCCAAAGTTATCCACCTCCTAATCTTTAGAAACTATAAATATATAGTTATTCCTGGTAAAAGGGACTTTACAGGTATGATTAAGTTAAGACACTTTGATGGGGAGATTATCATGATTACTTGGCTGGTCCTAGTGTAATCCCATGAGTCCTTATAAAGGGAGGCAAGGGGATCCAAGTCAGGGAGAGAAGACAGAAGGACTGCAGCAGAGCTCAGAGAGCAGAGGAGATGTTACTGCTGTCTTTGAAGATGAAGGGAAGGACCATGTTCCAAGGCATGTAGGCAGTCTCTAGATGCAGGGAAAGGCAAGAAAATGATTTCTCCTTGAGAGACTCTAGAAGAAATGCAGCCCTGCTGACATCTTGATTTTAGCTCAATGAGAACAGTTTGGGTTATCTGAGGCCTTGAACTGTAAGATAATAACTTTGTGTTGGTTTAGGCTACTGTTTGTGGTGATATGTTACAGCAGCAATAGGAAACTCATACAGGCAATGTGCCAAGAGAACTTGGGCAATGAAAGAAATTGGTGGTAATATGGTAACTCCGAGAGTTATCATATGCTGGGCACCTGGTAGGCACTGAATCAAAATTAAGTCTACATTAAGACATAGCTTACCTAGGAATATTCCAGTTCAGTTATTTTCCATAGTGGGACATCATCTTTCCAAGTTCTAGCCACATCCTCTTTTAAGGGAATTTTTCCAATTTCTTTGTTCTACATAATCCTGCTTCACTCCTGGTCACAGCTGACTGGCTGTGACATACAGATTACATGACCTCATTGAGGAAGGTCATGTTGCCCTATTGTTTTCTTTTCTCAGGAATGTTCAAAATTAAGGAGCCTAGAGGCTGACTTGATTGGCGGTTGGCCCTAAGGCTTTGAGGTAGCTTTGGCAGATGGAATGGCCATTTGGAGACCATGGCAAATACGATGCATTAAAAAAAAACTAGTTCTGCAAGAGAGAGAGAGGAATGAGTAGATGTTTTAGAGAAGCTGGGATGGGGGAGACCAGACTTTCCTGAGATGCAAAGATTTTTCTCAGCTTCCAGCTTTAATTTTTTTGAGTTCCACTTGCAATTATTTTCTGTCATTGGGTATGTGATATCTCTCAACCATTTCATATAGTACCCATTGTATTTCATGCCAACCAGACACTGTCCCTAATGCCACTTTTATATTTGAGTTTATCTGAGTGGGTTTCTTTTTTCTATATCTAAAGACCTTTAAATCAAATATGCTTTGTATTTTCAAAGATCAATTATAAATAGGCTTAATTAAAATGTAGATGATGGTTGTAACAATGAAAGCCTGTGAAAGCTTCAGTACTTAACATAATCAACCCTTTTTTAATACCCAGATGCAGAATAGAGTTCAAATGACATCTAAAGTTTCTAGTTCCCTAGACTGGAAACAGATGATCATTTAAAAACACACATTTATGTAGAGAATTAGTTATCTTGAGTTGTAATAATATGATAAAACCAAAGAACCCTTTGGTTTGTTTTCATTTGATACTTAAAATACTCACGAGGTAGCATTATTAATATTTCTTTCTTATAGATAAAGAAACTTGGGCATAGAGGGGCCAACTGATTTACCATGATCCTTTGACTGAATTATCTGACTCTGGAGCTCAGCTCTTAAAAACTTCACTCCACTGCCTCACGGGAAAGTTTCATTCCAACACCAAATAAACTGAAATAAAATGCTCCATTCTGGGATGTTAAATATTAATTATGCAATGCTTTGTTGTTCTGCCATGCTGATGAGTGAGAAAAAAAATTCACTTAAAATTTTTTTAATCTTCAATTTAACTGAGGATTATCACGTTGTTTGAATTACATTGATTGCCATCATTAATGAGTGTGCCATATCTAATGATGCTTCCAAGAGATAAATCATTGATTCCTCCAAAACAGAAAAAAAAATATCTGATGTTATAAATCAGCTCCAAAGTAGGTGATTGTTAAGGCCAGTGAAACAGTCACTGTGTTTCTGGTTCTGAAACCACATTAATAAGTGGGAGAAGTGGAATGCCATAGTGGGAATGGTTCAGTCTTTGCAGGGAGAAGAATTGTGTTTACATGTTGGCTGTGCCTCATGACAACGCTGGCACTGCATGTCTGGTACTCACTTTCTCTGAATCTCAGTTTTCTCATATATTTTTTGAGCAAAAAATTATCCACCTCTTGGGCTTAAGTATGAATGAAATAAATAAGTCGCCATTATTTTTATAATCAAAACCAATGGAAGGAATTGGCTATAAGAACCTTAACACATACCAGTACAAAAATGATTTCATTTTATCAACTCTGGATATCCCATTTTGCAAATGAGGACATGTAGGTTTATAGAGGCCCAGAGGTAAAATGATAGAATGCTCTCACTGAGAGAGAATAGAAAAGCTTTATATATTTTACTGAGTGTATTAGTTTACTGTTGATGCTATAACAAATTATTACAAGCTTATCTGCTTAAAACAGCACCAATGTATGACTCAGAGTTAGGTAGGTCACAGGTCTGACACAGGTCTAGCCAGGCTAACACCAAGGTGGCTACAGGGCTGCTTTTCTTTCGGAAGGTCCTAGGGGACAGTCTGCTTCTTGGCTTATTCAGGTTGCTGTCAGAATTTAACTTCTTGTAGTTGTAAGAATGAAGTCTTCATTTACTTGGCAGTTGTCAGCCGAGGACCATTTTCAGTTTCTAGAGGCCCCTCGTCTCTTGGCTTGTGGCTCCCTTCCTCCACCTTCAAAGTCAGCAATAATGGGTCAAGTCCCTCTCATGCTGCCATCTTTCCTGTCTCTCCTTCTGCTGTTGCATCTTTCTGACACACTCTTCTGCCATCCTCTTTCACTTCCAAGGACTTGTGTGGTTAGACTGGGGCCAACTGAAAAATCCAGAGAAATCTTCCATCTCAAGATCCTTAACCGCATCAAGACTGTCCCTTTTGCTATGAAAAATAACATAGTCACACATTCCATGAATTAGGGTATGGATATCTTGGAGAGGGGGGGTGCATATTCTGTCTATTGGGTGTATAATGGCCTGCAAGTGGGCCTTCCATGTATGAAGTTGTTATGATTCCTTTTATGATGCAGTCTGCCAAATAAGAGAGCTGTTGTTAAAAATATCCACATTTAGAGACAGATAGGCAGATAACACACGACCTTACATAATTCAGCTTCTGCTTACCCTGCTTACCTCTCACCATTCTTATTCCTCTTCTGCTGAGATATATGTTCTCCTTATACTGAACTTTCCATTCCCAGAAAGTCCATACTCTTGTAGGAGAATAAAATAATCAAACAAACAATGGCCAGGCCATATATGACAGTAAAACTTCAGTCCACATAAGCAGGCCAGGAAGTCAAACGACAACCTCAGCAGCAACCACCCCAGAATAGTTAGAGCTTTGGTCAACAACTGCCAGATTTTCTATTTTTTTTTTTTTTGGCTCTCCTGCCCTCTGCTTCCAACTGAGGACCAACTAGCCAGGGAAAGCCATCTATGTTCCCCAAACCAATTGCATAGGAAGCCCCACTTCTGCCCTGTGCCAACAACCACTAATCAGAACATACCTAAATCCCCACCTCCTTTTCACTATAGAACTTTCCCTCTTTCCTGATAGCCTTTGAGTATCTGCCAAATGCAAGTGATGATGGCTGACTCCCTTGCTATAGCAAGCTCTCTTCACATTTGAGTGGTTTTTTTTCCCCATAGCTTCTTTGATATTTTTTACATTTGTTTTCCCTTTTTCTCTTCCTGAATCACTCTTTTCTCTTTGCCTTATGTGGGTAATTTACATTCATCTTTTGAGTGTCAGCTTAGAGGTCACCAATGGCAACAGTAACAATAATAATTATTATTAGAATGATAGCTAACTTATACTAAGCCCTTACTTTATGCCAAGAACTGTTCTAAGTATGTTTAATTTATCAACTTATTAAGCTTCCATAACAATTATGAAGGTAGATTTCTATTATTCACATTTTGCAGAAGGGGAAGGATAATTCAGAAAAGTAAAGTAACTTGCCCAAGGTATTTGAGATTGTAGTGAAGAAATTGGGATAGAATTTAGGTAGTTTGGTACCATAGTTCACTTTTGAAACTGTTATACCTCATTGCTTTCAGAATAAATTTTCAAATGCACTGTTTGGGATAGGTGTTTCTCATCATAGGCTTAAATATCATCCTGTGCTTTATCTTTAGTAGTAATATCATTTTGTAATTGTTTATGAATTTATCTGGAGTCCTTACTAATTTTTAAGGTCCCTGAGGATAAGGATAATATGTTTATTTTACTTATGTCTGCAAATCCACTGTACAGTAGCTTCTTTATGAATGTGAATGATTGACTAAATGAAACATATATAAAAGTTTGAATTATTATTATTTTTTATTAATTGGAAGATACTAAGTTTTTTTTAAAAAAGGAACCCTATTCCTAGGCAAATGCAACATAATTTTACATGTGAAATTATAATTATTATCCAGAAAACAATCTTTCAAAAGAGAGGACAGCTTCTCTCTTCTAAGCTTAAGCTGTCTTCATCCTCTTAGACATAAAATCACATGAAGTACTATTTATCGGCCTCTCCTCAGAAAGTCTCTTCCAGGTTGAGAGTCATCGTTAGGCTGAACCCAACGTCTCCTTGGCAGAGGAGGTTTCTGAGGCAGAGCCTCTCCAAGTTCATGTTCCTCCAGACTCTGCCATAATCCTGTAAGCTTCTCTTACCACGTGGTGCTGGGAGAACGAGCTGAGAGCCAGAGCCAGGGGTGCTGTGTATTCCCACGGACTATGCCAGAACTTTAGAGCAGACTTCCAAGCTAGTATTTCTTAATACAGCTGTCCATGTATCCCTAACTCTGGGACAGATGCTGAGCTCTGGTTGGTGTTCCCTTGGTCTCTTTTCCTAGACTTTTGAGACTCCTGGCTCTGGAGAAGCACTGAGGCAGTCATCTGGTTCCAGTCTTTTACATTCACAGGACTTGATACTGTTGAGATTGATTCATTCACTCAACAAATACTTACTGAGCGTCTACCAAATTTCTGGTATTGTTCAAGGATTTGGGGAATCTGGAGGTAAACTAGATAGACAGAGCTTCTGCTCTCATGGGGTTTGTATTCTGTTGTGGTTACGAGACAAATCACGCATCACAAATAAATAAAATAGTTTCAGTGTGTGACAGTAACACAAAGTTATGTGATAGCAGCTTGCCCTGATACATCCCTTTGAGAACATGTATTTCTTAAATCATGTCACCCCATTACATTCCCACTCCCTTATCAGCCAGTATCCTCTGGAAATCTTTATGTTTCTTCTCAGCCTTTAATTGATTATATGTGAGAAGTAATAAACTTTGTTTTGAATAAAAATTGTCTAGGAAATTATTTCTGAACCTCTCCCTTTTAACAATTATTGCCAACATACTACAAATAATTTTTCTTCTTATATCTTCTTTTTCTTTTTCCTAGGAATCGACTACTACAACAAGATCATCGATGATTTGTTAACAAATAAGGTTATACCTGTAGTGACACTGTACCACTTGGATTTGCCCCAGGTCTTAGAAGACCAAGGAGGTTGGTTGTCGGAGGCGATCATTGAATCCTTCGATGAATATGCCCAGTTTTGCTTCGGTGCATTTGGGGATCGAGTAAAGCAGTGGATCGCCATAAATGAGCCTACCATGTTCGCCCTGGTGGCATATGATTTGGGTGTGTTCCCTCCTGGCGTACCTCACCTGGGAACGGGAGGCTATCAGGCAGCCCACAATGTGATTAAGGCCCATGCCAGACCTTGGCACAGCTATGATTCCTTATTCTGAAAAGAGCAGCAGGGCATGGTGTCCTTAGCATTTTTTACTGGCTGGGTGGAACCAGCAGATCCCAACTCAGTGTCTGACCAGGAAGCTGCTAAAAGAGCCATGGCTTTTCACTTGGATTTTTTTGCTAAACCTATATTTATTGATGGTGAACCATCCTGAAGTCGTTAAATCCCAGATTGCTTCCATGAGTAAAGAAGCAAAGCTATTCATCATCAAGACTTCCAGAATTTACAGAAGAAGAGAAGAAAATGATCAAAAGCACAGCTGATTTCTTTTCTGTGCAATATTATACCAGTTGCTTAGTCAAGTACCAGGAGAATGATAGAGGAGAACTGGGTGTTCTGCAGGATATGGAGATTGAAATTTTCCAGACTCGTCTTGGATACGTTTGGATTGGGTCTGTGTGGTGCCATGGAGCCTACTTAAACTACTGAAATACATTAAGGTACATGCATATTTGTCTGTTTCTGTTTGCGCACACCCAAATATGTGGAGATGGAAGGACAGACCTATGTATGTGTTTGTGAGAACATGAAAAAAAAAATAAAAAGGAATGACTTTAGGCAGTGGCAGATACATTTGTTGGCCTGGGAAGAGAAGCTTAGAATATAAGTTGGTGAGGGGTAATGAATTGATAAAGGGCTTCAAAACCATGGTCAAAGTTAAGATTCACAGTTAAAGTCATCTGTCGATGACTGGGCATATTTTTCAGGCTGGTGTCATGAAGGTGATTATTAAAAGGCGTATTAAGGGTAGAAGTAGCTGGACCCATTCTGGGTCTTTGTTATGCTGGATGGCATCCTGCTATCTGAAATTAAAATTTCAAGGACCCCCTCCTGTGGGGGGATGGAGAGTGGAGCTACTGGCAGGACCAAAGGGTTAAGGAGCAGTGACAATCAGCAGATGCTGCTGGAAGAGAGATATTTCTGTCATCTCATTATAATAGAGTCATTTGACTGTCTTCATGGACATTTACACAGTTTTGCTCTTCCATTGTTAGTCACAAAATGTCACTGCGTGGAAAATTAAGTTAATAGGGTCAGTGCAATTTGATGAAAACTAGTTTTGGGTTGTAGCTTCGAGAAGATAGAGGGTAATGCACCTGATTTTATGAGCCTCTCTCTCTTTTTTTTTACATCTGTTTAGAATAAAACTTCTGCTCTTTTGTTCCAGGATATGTATAATAACCCTGTAATTTACATCACTGAGAATGGGTTTCCCCAGGGTGACCCCCCATCTCTTGATGACACTCAGCACTGGGAGTACATCAGACAGACATTTCAGGAACTGTTCAAAGGTACCATTTGAAATGATGAAAGATCAATTGTGCAAACTTATGTGCCTATTTGCATTCAGCGAACACCAATGATTTTGAAAGCTGAAATTCATGTAAATCAGTGTAAAGCCATGTAATTAAGAGAGAGGAGAAAAAGTATTTAGGAAAAAGGAAGGTGAGGATTTTGGCCTAGCTTCAACCTCCTGAAATTTAATCAAGTAAAAAAGCGACTGTCTTCAGCATTTTGTGACTCCTGGGTGAAGGTGATGTGAGTAGGAGGAGTGGGGGCTGCTGGGAGAGTACATTAGCTATTACAAAAAGTTTAGCGCTGACCAACTGTACCATGCTTATCTACATATTTTAACATCCTAAACGCCACAAAATGAATTGGTAGAGTTTTTATTTATTTTTTATTTTATTTTATTTTTTTATTTTTTAGTTGAGGCAACCCTTGGTTGACCTCACAGATCACAAGGACCTTGTCAGTTTACAATCCCTTATTTTTTTTTTTAATTATTTTTTACACCTACAGCACCTCATCTTCCTAGGTGGTCTCCCATCCAAGTACTAACCAGGCCCGATCCTACTTAGCTTTCGAGATCAGATGGGATTGGGCTTGTTCAGGGTAGAATTTTTAAAGCACAAAAATTAAACATTTGTGTAATAAACTTTAAAATGCTGTGAGTCTTTGATCATGTATGTTTTGTGTAAGCTATGGTCAAACAGCCCAGTTAGACACTTTTTCTTTTTGTCATATAGAATCTATGAATTTTGTTTCAAGACAATATTATTGTTATGGTAACTCTTTTCCTCCCATGAAAATATTTTCATATTTGAAAACAAATGTGAAAGAATAATCTTTAAATGTGTGTCTTTAACACACATTTCTTATCAGTTAATTTCTCCCATTTAGCTACCACTTGGAACACTGTTGTTTTATAAATTTAATTTATCTTCTCTATAGAGGAATTATATCATAGCAACAAAATCCAAGGCAAACAAGACTTTGAATTTATTATTTTTTTTTACTATAGTAGGTACACTTCTCTCTCATCATCTATTTGAAAGGTCCTGAAACTCTTCTTTTCAAAATTAATTAGTAATATACTGGAATCAGCCACAAGAAATTCTGGAAAGTAACACAAAGTTCATTCTTCTAAAACCTAAAATATGTTGGCTTGCTCTCTCACTAGGATCTGGAGTAGTTAGGCACAGGGCGATTGGATTTCTACAATTAGATCCAAGGAAAATAATTATTTTTTACCTTATGCACAAAATAGATTCTTCATTTGGGTGAGAATTCAGTTTCTGATGAAAAAGGGAAATCTCAAGCTATCTGATTCTTCTCCACGTCTCCTAGTAAATGGGCCTTTGCTAGTTAATCCACTGATGTTCTCAGCTTCATTTTAAGAGACAAGTAAGCTAGTTACCATCAGGAAGATTTATGGATGACATAGGAACCATAAACAACTGGTCCAAAATTGTTCTGTGTGTTTTTGGAAAAGGGAGAAAAACAGAAATTGGCTTTCTTTATCCCCAGCTGGTTCTCTGTTTAGTGCTAACTGTATAAGTGTGTTTAATTGTTCTTAGAAATAGTTTCAAGTACTTTATACAATCCCTTAGGTATTTAATGCTAAAAACTCAGTGATGGACCCCAAAATTAAAACTTAAAGATAGAGAAATAAGTGAAGGCAAGAGTGGGAAATGTGAGAAGATACGGGTTTCTGAGGAATAGGAGAAGAGAATAAGGTGAGGAAACAAAATCTTATTTTTCAACTTGTTGATTTTCAATCGTCTTTAAATCGATAAAGTATTATGTACTTAAAACAGTTGTTCACAGCTTCCGCATTCTCTTCTGATTCTTAACATTAGACAATCTATATTCATTATAATTAACACATAATTCTATATTTGTTTTGCTTTTCTTTTTTAAATGTAGCCTTTCAAGACATGCAGAAGTCTACATATTGATAAAAAAAAAATCATACATAAATGTATCTGTCCTAGACTGGGAACAGTGATAGCTAATATTCATATATTGTTGCTGTAAACACCAATTATTTCACCTGTGGTGAAACTCTCTTTTCTAGTAACTAATTGTCTTCTACAGAATACATACCTCTCCTCATCCTCAGGCTTACTACAGGAAAAGCTATATGAATGGAATAAAAGACTGCTCCTTGTCAACAGATCATTGATTGGTTTAGGTAGAGCTATAGGGCAGGAACTGGGCCAATTCCAGTTCTCTGGGATTCAGAACTTGGACCAGTCAGTTTGTTGGTCTCTTAGCCTGGGATGGCAGGGGCATGTACCTTGGGGACCATTGATACCTTTATCCTGCCATGTCAGCTTACAAGTAGTGAGAAGGGAAGGCACAGGTGCACCAAGGGGCGTGGTGGTTAGAAATGGGGAGAGCATCCAGATAGCACCTAACCCTCTAGTTCCAGTTTTTTCTCAGACCCAGCTGCATGCATGTTCTTGAGAGACATTACTTTTACTTATAACAGTGCTCTTTCTGCTTCACTTGGTTCTAACTGGGTTTCTATCGTTTGGAGCAAAGAGAGTCTTAATTAATACCATGTGACATTGTTTTCAAAACAGTCACAGGAGGTCATTGCTCCTGTTTTACAGATGAGGAAGCTGAGTTTCAAAGAGACTAAGCCATTTGCTCAAGATCACCAAGTTACTGAGTAATGTTTCCTGGAACGAGGGGGAATGCGTGGATCCGTCTCACTGCTATTTCGGAGTGCGGTAAGATCCGTGCATGCAGGCCTTTCTGGCTCCGAGTGCACGCTCGTCCCCCAGCACTGACCCTTCCCCTCACCTGTGCCACTCTAGGCTTGCAGTGACCTTTGAAAGTGCTTCCTGCTGCCTCTGCAGAGCTGACAGGTCCTATGATCTTTGACAAAGTTCAGACTCCGGTACCCCGTCCCTCGGAGGAGAAGGGGAGCTGTACTCACTGCCAGTTTCCTGAGGCTCCTCTCGGGTAGCACTAATGATCCGGATGGGAGAGAGCTGTACAGGTCAACAGCACCCCACCAGCAATTAAAAACAGTAACAGGCCCAGGAAGACATTCCTGGGAAGCACTGCAGGTGAGAACCTGCCAGACCCAGGGGGTCAGATGTGTGCTTCGTTATTCCCATGGACAAAGCCTTCCCTCCAACATCTCAGGCACAGGCACGTAATGACACCATAGTTGGATCAGTGGTGTTCATCTGGAGGTCTTACTGGTCTCTTCAGGTGAAATCTCTCAACAATTAATTGAGCAGTAAAAAAGTAAGCTAATGTTTTTGTTTCCTTTTGGGAAAAGAAAAAAAATAGGAGTCATTTCAAGGAAGAAAAAAAGGAAATCAGCTAATGTCTTTTTAATTGTTGCATTATTTAAATGCCTTTAAATAGGTTGTGTTTTAAGTAACGTAGGTATAGATAAAAGTAAAGCAACATAGTGAAGACATTAAAAACTTGCAGTAACATATAGCTAGACTTGCCTTCTGGCTCTACAGAATATTCAGTGAAGGGCATTTGGCAAGTTGTTGAACCTCCTAACTT
Organism: Macroglossus sobrinus; assembly: GCA_004027375.1. Lineage (NCBI taxonomy): Eukaryota > Metazoa > Chordata > Mammalia > Chiroptera > Pteropodidae > Macroglossus > Macroglossus sobrinus. Next base: position 147,407 of record PVKZ01001042.1, on the reverse strand, counting down.
AGTTTGTTCATCTATTAAAATGTGATAACGCTTTCCCTGGTAAGCAATTGTACAGATTTTATTTACTGGGATATTGTGCAAATCCCCCTCCATAGCAATTGCCAGGCACACAGTAGGCCCTCAACTGATGGTAACAATTTTTATTACAAAATGTGTACTCTTAACAATATATTTATCACCTCAAGTCATTTTCTTTGTTTTAAAAATATCATCCCAAGACTTCTTTTTACCCCCATCCTCATGTCTCTAAGTGACAGCAGGATATTCCCCTGTGTCTGCGTGTTTCTCTGTTTCTCTTTCTGGAGACTCGTTCTTTTTGAATGAATGATATAACTTTGGTCCTGTGGCTATTTACACTTGAATCCTGTGAGGGAGAAAGCAGCAACCATATCTCTTCATTCATTCTTTCCATCAGAGAGGTTGCCAGATTAGGTGAAAAATCAAATCATGGGCAGCAGAAACAACTGTCAGGCAACGGGGTAGCTGGAATTGCTCTGCCACATGCATTTTTGTAGAAGTTTAGGAAGCCATGATCTTCAGACTTAAGTTTTCCTCGCATCATATGTATCTTTATTATATTCATAAAGTTGACATCAGTCCTTGCTGCTCCAGAGCCAGCAGGCAAGTTAAAGGTCCTATGGACACACGCAGGTGGACACCTCAATGATCTGAATGTTGCTGGGGAGGCGAAGGGGTATGTGAAGCCAGGGGAGGTTATTCCCAATGGGCTGTACTCCACCTGTGCCCCCAGATTCTCCCGAAGGGGAGATTAAGCCCATGTTCCACCTGTTCCTTGTACCTACCCAACATGAGCCTGCCTTTCACTTGGCTCAGAATCTTTCTGCATCCGGGAATGTCGTGGCTTGGCCTCCTAACTGGCCCAGCCCTGTTGTTTGGAGCCCATGAACTTGCTTGAAGTCAGACAAGACATGGATTTGAAACCTGGTTCTGCCACTTACAAGCTCAATAATTTTGGAAAAATTCTTAAACCATCTAGACTTTAAAATTGGGATAAGAAGAACATTTGTCCTCTAAAGAGTGGTGAAAATGAGTAAGATAATTTTATAAAGTCTAAATACAGAGTCTAACATATTACAAAAGATTCTGTAAATGACGGTTAATTTTTGTGGGGAGAGGGAAGGGGGACTGTAAACTCTCTCAGAGCTGGAGCTGTATCTTTTTCATAAATATATCTTCAGCCCTGAATTTGGTTGTGTCTATTAGAGAAGAATTAGTCAATGGCTAATGAGAAATAAATGATTAAATGATTGGAAACTGTATTTTCTTTTCCTAAAGAAATATAGCCCACACAGGAAAAAAAAATTCAGCCTTCTAGAAAGTTTCTGAACCAGCCCAAACTTTCAAGTCAGATCCGTGCCTGAGTTAGCACAGCGGTAGATGATTGCAAAGAAGGTTTGTTAATGACCAGCTTTAGGCTTTTAATGACAAAACCCCTCAGCAAGGTGTCATCAAAGTTATTGAAGACTTCACTGAAAGTGTTGAAGCTGATGCATTGTAACAAGAAGGTTATAAATCTTGCAGCTTGGGTATACCACCAAGAGAAGATGCTGAGCACAGAATCACCCTGCTGTTGTCTGTCAGCATCCTCCCTCCCCTTTCCTCTTCTTCCCACCGAGAGCCGGCAACAGAGAAATACATCCATTTCCCAAAGCAGCGCAAACCTGGCAGCCACCTGCCCATGTCAATTTCAGATCACAGAGGCCCATTTAACTGGACAAAATGTGTTAAGCACCTGTGATTTTCTAAATGTGCCTTTCAAAAATCCTAAGAATTACGGAAAGACCTCAAAGGTAAATATCCTGACCTTTTAGAGAAACTAACCAATTAAAAATCCATTGCAAGGCTGAGAATAGAGACCCAAGTACCTGAATATTGATGCCAACTCTATGTTTATTGTTTTATTGCTTCTCAAAGTCCCTATGAAGCAGTTCATAACTTGTGGATAGCTCACAGCTTTGGGTACATGTGGAGTGGGATGTTGGATTCATGTAGTACTGCTGGCCCTGTCTAGGCTGGATGGAGGCTGGCAAAAAGGATTCAATATCAGAAAAGAGAAGGAAGAATAAGATTCGAAGGCTGTACACAAGAATTATTAGTATGTGCTAGTGTACAGTGGAATTTGAGAAGTCACAAAGGAAACAATTTCCAATATATATGTATTTTACCAGGTTACATACTCACAACACACAGAAACCCAGTTGGCCAGAAATTAGAGTAGAGATATGCCAGATGACCTTCCTCTATTTTTTCTCCTTTGTTTCCATCCAGTGACATACGTATCTTTGCCTCCCATTGTCCAGGTGAAGAGTGGCAGAATAGAAAGTCTGCAGGGTTTGGAGAATAAAGACAGGGACTAAGTCTTGTCTTCTAGGGTTGTGCCTTTGGACACCTCATCACTAGGACTCTCTGAAGGTCAGCTTCCTCACTCATTAAATCGAATGGGACTAATGCTAATTGCTATTCTGCCCAACCCAAAGTCAGTTGTGAAAATAAAATAAGATGGCTTATGTCTATGTATACTCTGAACACCTTAAAATGTTAGATAATATTTTCACATTTGATATATTTACTGTACACTTTTATTAAGTATTTTCTCTCTGGCCCAGGTACATAATCTGGATCTCAGTGTTCTCCACTGCAAAGGGAAGGAATCCATGCCCATTACCCTTTCAACATCTACAGTTCTCAGATTCTATGGTTTTCATTTTCCTGTGCATTTCTAAGCCACTATGATGGTGTGATCGGTGATCCATTGAGGAAGTTTAGGGACCGTGTCTTGTGACCGAGCGGCTTGTGTAGTGCTTGGTAAAGCTCAGAGTAGTGCACACACATGTTGTTGCTGAGCTTCTTCACCAGGCTTATCCAGGTGGGGCACAGAGTGAAAGGATCAGGGTCATAGACCATTTAGCAGGCACGCTCAGACGTGGGACCTTGTACATCTGCTTTCGTGGAGCTGCCCGCATATGAACAGTGTGAGCACACATCAGAGAATCTGCCCTGTGCTCTCTGATTGTAAACCATCCTGTACCTTCTCTGTCCATAGCATTCTAGTGCTTACGCTGTGCCTGTATAGATGGACATCTCTTAGGCTTCTTTTAATTCAGTTTCAGCTTTTCTAAGGAGATAATTACTTAAGGTCCCCAACCACTCCAGGCTCAGTGAATTGTATGACTACTATAGAGCCTTTAAAAAAAATTACATTATGCCAAATGTACCCTCCATTTTTAGTGACAATCTATCCAGTAGTTTTTGTATGACGTAGCAGCAAACAGAAGCTCAGTTTTATTTTTATAACTTAAAAGAGAACTGTAAAGTAATTGAAAAGTATAATTTATCTGGAGAAGATCTAGTTTTCCAATAGGAAGAGTAGACTCAATGGAATCTCTAAGAAAAGGGAAAAGAGAGAATTTGATAACTTTTTAAAATAAAATATAATTGACATATTACCTTTTGAAAGTTTAAGGTGTACAACATGTTTATTTGATACATTTATATATTACAATATGATTATCACCCTACTGTCGGTGAGCACCTCTGTCATGTCACAGAATTATTACTTCTCTTTTGTAGTGGGAACAATTAAGACCTAGTTTCAGCAACTTTGAAGTTGATAATACAGTATTGTTAGCTATAATCACTATGATGTGCATTAGCTCTTTGGGACTTATTGATCTGTTAGTTTCCAGTTTGTACCTTAAAATAACGTATTCCCAATTCCCCCCACCCCGAGACTCTGGTAACCACCATTCTACTGTCTTTTTTTTTTTTTCATGAGTTTAGCTTTTTAGATTCCACATGGAAGTGATGTCATTTGTCTTCCTCATTTGATTTATTTTGGTAATGACCTCACTGTCCATCCCGGTTATCTCAAGTGGCAGGGTTTTCTTTTATCACACAGCAGACTGATATTCTGCTGTGTGTATATTTCTTCTCACAACCTCTTTATCCATTCCTTTGCTGATGGACACTTAGATTGTTTCCTAATCTTGGTCATTGTGAACAATGCTGCAGTAAACATAAGAGTGCATATATCTTTTGGCTGTCATTGAGAAGACAGAAGCTAAGTGTTGGCAAGGAAGTAGAAAAAAGAAGACCCTTGTACACTGCTGATGGGAATGTAAATTGGTTTAGTCACTATGGAAAAAAGTGTCAAGATTCCTCAAAAAAAATTTAAAATAGAGATAGTATCTGATCCAGCATGTCCACTTTTGGGTGTTTATTCCAAGGAAATGAAAACAGGAGTTTGAGGAGATGATGATTTTTTAAAACCTATTCCAGGAGAGAGCAGTGGTGGCGTATTCAGAAGATGAGCTTGCTATTGAAATTGACAGTGAATTCATCAAGGTTTTCCCATGACTTAGCTGAAGTGGTCCTCAAGCATCTGCCTGCATTAGCTCTTATTTCCTGATCTTCAAAATAACCTGATTAGTACCTGGCCTGTTAGTTATCTTGAGAATGAAAAAGCACTGCTTTGGAAAAAACTAGTGGAATTTACCCTAGTGTGATTGGCAGGGGTTGCCTGGCTACCTGTGCCGAGAAGGATTCCATGGGACAGCTGTGGGCTCGTGGAAAGAATAGGGAGAAGCGGATGGCCAGATGTTAGCTGTTCCTACTCAGGAAACAACATAATTTTTCCAAAGCTTGGAAAGAGATATTCTCCATTATGAATTAATACACTGACGTTATGTTTTGTAAATCGGGGTCTCAGTGTGAATCTCACCAGTTCTGTAGCCTTCCTCTCTACGGTCTTCTCATTTTACTTTTTTATTACTTAAACATTGCTTATGCTGATCAATTACTCTACAGGAACATATTGTTTCTTCCAGATTTACCAGACTCATAATTGGGTGAATTGCTGGTTAATTATTTTTTCAATAGGGAACCTGACACTGTATAAAAGAAAATCAGCAATATTAAGAATAAAAACATGCCAAAATGGATTCATGGGTTCCTTGCACAGTTGTAACCCTGTCACAAAGTACTTATTGAATAAGAAAGCTGAGTAGATGAAACCTGAGAGACATTTTTATTTTTGAAGATAATACCCATTATAATTCTTGAAGGGAAAGAAGAAAAACATTTTAGGAGAAAATAGAAGTTATTAAAAGGTATAAACACTCATAGGCAGGAACAGTACCTACAAAGATTTTATTCACTACCTTTTAAAGACAGAATTTTGACTAGAATAAAATTTTGGAGTTTTGAGCTGTATACGTAGCATTCAGTAAGTGCTCAGTAAATGTTTAAGGAGTGATTAGGTGATTGAGACTAGATTAGCAGGGAAATTGAATTACTCCTGGGAATTTCAATAAAATATTAGATTTATATTACTATTTTGCTTTTTTAATTTTTAAAGAAATTGTAGATTGCTTTTACTATTATGAAGACAATGTACATTCATTGAGGTTATGTATGGATGTTAATTGTACCCTTTTGATATTAAACTTGGGTTTAATATAGAAACAGTAGTTAAAATATATGCTAAAGTTTTTTTAACTTTCTTTAAAAAAATATAATTAACCCCTCTGTGCCTCAGTTTCTGCACTTTAAAAATTAAAGGGTTGAACCAGCTATTCTTTGGGGATCCTTCTAGTTTAAGAATTGTTTGGTTCTCTAAATATCTTTTCTAGGCATATATGGCAAGGATCACATTTTATTAGAATTCTTGATAATCTCTTAGGCTATAGAATTAAGTCAAGAAATTATAATTAATAGTCTTTTAAAAAAAATTCTTATCCTTTTCACCTAGCTACTTAATTTGAAATATGAACACCTTTCTTATCTGGATGTAAAATTAGACCTTACTCTTCAATGAACTGTTTCTATTGATATTGATTCAGGTTCCTGGTGACATTTCCTGACCTTCAATCTGGGTGTTTCCTCTTCTATGTACTCATATTGAAGATGATCTTCACTTTTCCTCCCCAGAGAAGGTTATCCCTTAGACTTCAGAGTCAGAAGGGTCATCTCAGATTCAAGTTTAGCAAAGTTCCTCTAGAGAGCATAAAATCTCAGAGAGGAAATCGCAAGGACAAATCAGTCCAAAATGTTGGAGTAAAATCTCCAGCAGAAGAAATCCACGCAGTGAAATCACTTTTCAAAACACAATTAGAACCTAGTCTATCAAGTTTTAAGACAGTTAAATATGATTTCCAAGCTTTGCATGAGTGCACAATTTAATTCAGTTAGGCATTTTGACTATCCTTAAATTTAGCTTGAACATGAAACTTTCGTCTCTGGGCAAGATCCTGAATTAGAAGGAGGGGTCAAGTTGTGGCATTTTCAGCATTACCTTCCTGCCCTAATTCTGTATAGAGATTTCTGTGTGGGACATCTGTTCTATTCTGAACTTTTGAGCATGGAGCTTACTATACCGTCAGGACTCTTTTTACCCCAAGTTACTGTTTAGGTAGCATTTTCTCCAATACAATGAAAATATTAGCCTGGCGCTAGAGATGAAAATAGTTTCTTTTGGAGCAGAAAGTAATTCTACGGCTTATCTGGACATGCTTCACAGAGGAGGGGGAGGGAGGCCTGTCTCTTTGAATGGGGTCACCTCAGTAACTGCAAAGTCCTCCTGTGTGTGAATGAGATTAGGTAATGAAACAGTATCATGGCCTGAGATTATTTTGTGCCATTCTAAAGTTCAGCCATATTTCCCCCCTTGTTTGTGAAATTCCATTATAGGAATCACTGCTTGCTTTAGAGATAAGTGAAATCATTCTGGGTGGAGGAAGAAAAGGCATTTGAACCTGGAAGACTTATAATTGGCTTTAGTGACTGAAAGTGAACAAGAAGCCACAGATGTTTCAGGTGAAAACATTAATGAGTTTGGGACTAAAAAGTAGATGATAAGAAAGGGTATGTCTCATCTCTGTTGATGAAATAACATTTTTCTTCCCTAAGAAATAGAATTCATTTCTTTAATAGATTTAAACCCAGCCTAATGTCTTAAATAATTTTAAATGACCAAGTTTTTTTTTAATGAGTAAGATAGTCAAGTCAAATATGTTTTATAGTTTAAGTGGAAAAAAAACCCCCGAAAAATTAGATGACTCCATAAAATATAAATAAATTAATATATATTAAGTGTATGCATTTATTAGTAGATCATTTCATTATGTGGCTGAGGCTCTGCAGGTTTAGTATCTTAAAACATTTTTCTTCCAAAGATGTTCAGGTTGTGTTCTCGATCCTTGGAACAAGCTGTTGGCCTTATATTAAAAAAACAAACAAACAAACAAACCAAACCAAACAAAACCTCAGAAAGAGATTATGGCCAAAGTTTGCTACCCTCATGAATACACGGTGACAATCTCAAGAACAGCTCAGAAAAATCCTTCAGCATTCCTGAAAATACAACCATGACCAACTGGCTGAATGTACATTTGGTACAGAAAGGCACCAGATTTTATGAATACTCTTATACAACAAGGACTTGCTTGTTTGACACAGAGAAAAAGAATATTCTTTAAAGACAGTTCTGCATTCAAAACCAAGCTCTGACACCCTTTCGTGTTGTGTAACCTTGGAAGAGTTATTCTGACTCTATGAATAATAGTTTCATCATCTGTAAAATTTTATTTTTGGATGAGGATTAATGATATACTTCATATCCTAGCAAAATGCCTAGCACATAAATCCCCCAAATGATAACTATTACAGTGAATTCTTTGTTACCCAGCATCAATTAACCAGGATTTTAGAAAAACTGTGACTTCCTGCACAGTCATCAAGCACTGATAATTTATGCTTCTCTTGATGACCCTGAAATGCATTCTGAATAATTAGAGAAAGATTAAATTATAATCAGTTTAGTTTCAGTGTTAAGTGTATTTTAATTTATTCTCATTCTTTAAAAATTTGTAATCCTTCTGCATGTGGTAACAATTAACAGAAAATATTTGATTAGCTGGAGCACTCTACTTCCTGACTATCTGACTAATAAAGAGTTTATTGTATATCGTTAGACCCCCAAAGTCTGCCCTGTGGATAAATTGGACATTTGCTAGAAGGATTCACTTCACACTCGTCTTACATCTCAGAGCCAGTATGTTGACTTATTGCCTATTGGAAATCCTAGGATTAATTTTTAAATATCCTTAGACAATAGTCTGAGTCTACACAATGCCCTCTTCGCATATTTTCAATCACAAGGTTATAATGCTGGTCATCTCACCTGATTTTGTGCAGATAAGTAACTAAATCGTCTAGCTCCAAGGGTTGTCGGTTCTTTTCCTACAGGTTTCTAGATGGTCATCTCAACTGACATTAGTAATCAATCTATCTTGTTTTTTCATCAACTTTTACTCTTATCCAATCATGTTTTGAACTTACTTTCACTGGGCTTTTTAGGCCATATAACCTTCCTGATGAAAACTTCACCATGCATTTTATCATTTTTGTGATTTTTCTTTTAACTTACCACATTTTCTCACTTTCATCTCGCCCTGCCCCACAACACACTTTAAAAGATGGCTTAGTCTACAGCCATGCCACCCTGAACAAGCCCGATCCCGTCTGATCTTGGAAGCTAAGCAAGGTCGGGCCTGGTTAGTACTTGGATGGGAGACCACCTAGGAAGACCAGGTGCTGTAGGCGTAAAAAGATTAAAAATAAGGGGTTGTAAGCTGACAAGGTCCTTGCAATCTGTGAGGTCAACCAAGGGTTGCTTTGCCTGAAAAAAAAAAAAAAGATGGCTTAACAACTGACTTGTGATAAAAAGAAACTCCCTTCAAAAATTTATCGGTCTTATTGTCCCTTTGTGATCTCAGTTAACAGCTACCTTTCAGGCAAGCAGATGGATTTTAGTGGTTTAATTGATCACCATAGGACATAGTATTCATCAGTCCTACTTTGGCCTCATTCTTTCTTCTTTTAAATCTCTGCCTTGCCTTAAAATTTCCCCTTCCAACACAAGAGCCTTCTCTTCCATAATACCCTTCAGATCCCAGCTGACGTCTACAGTGTCATGAGTACAATGGTGAAGGTAGAAGAAGGCAGTTTCCTTTAAAGGGAGAGAAAGGCCAAGGGGGAATAGCTGGTGAAGAATTAATTTTACTTTCCAAGTCCAGGCAACTCTTGGCTCTGGTTTGAAGGTAGAATTGGCTAGGGTGCTCTGGTCAAAATGTTAGAGATCTTCCTTGATGATGTCTGGATGGGTGCTGGATGAGGGTAGGGAACCTGGATGCATCGCCAGAAAGCAACAACTAACATTCTGCTCTATTTATCTGAGACTCAACTGACAAGGTAGCTGTCCTTCAGTTGATAAGGTAAGTTGCCTGTTACTGCTATTTTGTGTAATTTTCCTCCAAAGTGATTTTTTCTTCCATAAACATATATTAAAAGCCAGCAATTCAATGGTATCACTATCATTGCTTCTCTAGCTACAGAAAACCTATATCTATTTAACTACTGCAAACATGTTTCATGTTTGGCAAATCATATTTACATTATAGGACTATTTTGAATCTTCTGGGAACCATGATTTTGAACTTTAGTAGATTAGAAGGATCAATTGCAATGTTTTATTGAATAATCTTCCTTAACAAAATGTAACATTTTCATAAGTATGGAATAAGATCACCTGGCAGAACAAATGAATTTATGTTAATAGAAAATGTTGAAGCTTAAGAATATTCACAAAATTAAAGTTAAAATATCTTCACTAGTCTTCTATAACAATACATTAGTCATGGAAATGTCACACTGAATATTCATGTTGGTCAGTAGTTGAAAAATTTATATGTTTCTTATTTTTTTACCTTTAAAAATAGTTTTTATTGAGGTATAATTGACATGTAACATTATATTATTTTCAAGTATACAACTTAATGATTTGGTATCTGTGTTTACTGAAGAATGATCACCACAATAAGTCTAAGTCATTTTCCTATTTTCTTAAGTTTATATTCCTCATGCTGGATTCTCTTTTAAATATGTGTAATTGCATTCACTTTAAGTCATTTATTGCTTTCCTTTTATTTAAGGGAGAATTACTTCTTTAAAAAATAATCTTCCTTCTGTATTTCCATTTTTAAAAATATCTTTGGATAACACAGGCACTATTAAATCTCTGTTATTCAGCATAATGATAAGGAGGACAGTTAAAAATTGTCAGGTTAAAGTTTATTGAGAGGTATTAATTTTTGTCAATTATTGGAGATGGGCCATATTATTACATTCAGGTTCTGGATAAAAAGAAATATCAACTAGTAAGCCCAAACCAGGACGGAAAGGGAGAATGCAAATGTCTTTACCAGAGATGTTGACATCTCTGAAAACTGGCTTGAAAACTGGCTCACAGCTTTCTGGCATCTGGGTCAAAAAAGATTCACCATGAGTTACATCAGTAGTTTTCTAATTGTGCTATGGAGCCTTGGGTTCTATGGAGATATCTTTGGGGAATCAGTTAGGTTACATAGAGAGAAGGGGAGGAAGCAGAGCTTCAGGGCACCTCAACTTTTATTGGTTGTATGTATTAGGAATCCATGAAAATTTTCATTTGAAAGGAAGACTCAGTTGCTAAAAAAAGAAAAATTGGAAAGGCACTGAATAATAGGGATCTCATTATGAGAAGGGAAGAAACATAGTAGCTCCTTTGGGGAAATGAAGCTTAACTTTCCTTCTCTTTTACTTATAAAACAAAAGTTATTTCAAACATACAGAAAAGTATAGGTACCCATATAATGGTGAGCCAGATTTAACAAATGTCAATATTTTTATATATATTTTAGATTTAAAAAGAAATAGAATACTGTTGATCCAAGTGAAACTCCTTTGTGCCTTTCCCAAATCTCCTTTCCTCCCTCCCCCACCTGGGATAACCCTGATCCAGAAGTTACTGAGTATCTACTTGAGCACTGGATATACATCTTACTACAAATGCATATGCCCATAACCTGTCTATTTATTTTGCATTTCACTATTTATATAAATGTTGTCACCCTGTACATATTTGTTTTCAACATTATATTCTTCAAGATTTATCCATGTTGATACTTTTTATTTTAAGTCATTCTTTTTAATGGATCTGTGGTAGTCTGATACAGGAACATTTATTTATCCATTCTCCTGCTGATGGAAATTGGGAGTCTAAATGATGAACTTTTTTTTCACTTTTATAAACAGTTGAATATCCTTAAGTAGCTCATATTTTTGAAAGGCATTTCATACATGGGAGTTTTTTGAAGCAGTCCTACAGCAAGCCTACATGCTGTCTTTGTACCATTAGAATGAGGCTGCCTTTCCTCAAAACACTACACTTTTCTAGAAATTGGTCACAAACAAATCTAGAATGACTTTATGTCAAGGATGTCTTCTAAAGCTGTGCAAAATAAAACCTTTGTTAATAAATGTTGATACTTTTTCACATATAGTTTAGATGCTATAAATGTGAAAACCCATGGGATATATAGAGTTCAGGTGAATTAGTGTGCCTAACAGGTTAGCAACTGTAATCTAAATAAAAAATGCATGCTTAGTATTTACATGAGGATATTCTAGCTAATGGTAGGGGCTGGGGAAAATCATACCTTTTTTAGAGATAACATGCTGCAAATTGAGAACACAGGAAAGATGTTATTTGAAAGTATTTGTTCTTACCAGGCCAGAGAGGACCAGTGACAGGGCCAAGTGATGATGTGTGAGGCATTATCCATCAGTTTCTTGTTTTTCAGAATATTGTCCTCAAGCTCGCGTATATAGACACATTGAGAATGTAGGCTTCTACCAGGCTTCATCTGCTAACTAAACAATATGCTAGGAGGGAAAGGCAGATTGTACCCTAGCTCTGGGAAAGGAAGTTTGAATTATGGAGCTGGGCTACCCAGCTGTGAGCCTCCTGCTGGAGCTGGAACTATAGGTATCAATATGTTGAAATGTGTTCATCATCTAAAATTCTTTTGGTCCTCACTGGGTGGTTTTGCCGAGAGAGGAAAACAACTCCACAACAGGCATTGCAATGGCCCCTCTAATGTTTATGGGAGTTTAACAATAGGGGAGGAATTCTGCCCTACTTTGGAAATCTTGAAAGCATATTGTTTGCTTTGGAAAGTCCGTGTAATTAGATGTTGCACAAGACAGTTTATCAGGGAACTCTCTAGGTGCCTAAAGTTTCTTTCTTCTTGACCCTGGTGCATGAAACATTTTCATCAATGATTTGGTTGGAGAGTTGAGGGAATGCATTTCACATTTGCAGGTGACAGAAAGCTCATTAGGAGAGAGCAAAAACATACTTGCTGCTACTTTGTGGTGGTTTGTTCCTTTTCATCAAATAAGTCTTAGCTTAAATTTCACCTTTTCACAGATGCTTTCCCTGAGGGTCAGACTAATATATGGCCTTTATTTCCAATCAGTTTTTACCTGTTTTTTTTTTTAAACTTTACTGATTTTCTGACACATCCTCGTAAATTATAAGCCTGACAAGAAAAAGGACCATGCTTCCTTAACTCATTTCTGGAACCCCAGGACATACAATAGTTCCTAAACATAATAGGAACTTACTACATTTTTATTGATTGAAAGAAAATTGTGGGAATCATTGAGAAATAGTAGGTAAGGAAGAGGCATAATCACATTCCCACTTTAGAAATAAAATTTGGAAGGAGTGAAGACTAGAAGCCTGATAGACATTGCTGAATAAGCTTCATGGGAGCAAACGTTTATGCTGTAATCATTTAAAAATTTGCCTTACTTGCACTCAAGGTGCCAAATCTCCTGCTTATAAGGTGTAAAGACTCACTCTCAGTTTGTATCTGGACTATTATCTTCCACTTATGGCACCATTGAGTATTATCAATAATATTAACAGTTTAAACTGTACCCAGAAAACAGTGTCTAGGATGAGCTCATATAGGGAGAGGCCTGCTTGTTTTTGTTAAATTGTTAAAGAACCATCAGAAGACTAAAAATATTCATTTTGTGTTGAAGGATAGGGTAGGACTCAGGCCAGTAGGGACCCATGACATGAAAGCAAGTTTCAATACAATGTAAGACAGAGCTTTCTAACAATTAGCGACCCGAGTCAGGGAAGGAATGTCCTCAGGAGATCATTAGATACCTGTCAATAGAGGCGTGGAAGCAGATGCCAGATGCCCATTTGTCATAGTTGTCGTTGAGAGGATGTCTGCCCGCTGTGGGAGGGTCATTCCACGAGTACATGCAATCACCTAATATTTATTGAGTACCCTGGGTGCTTTTACTTCTGTGGGGAGATGCAGAGAAATGTAAGGCACAGCTGCTGTCCGGACTTGATCAACTTCTAATCCTAAATTCTGTGACTTTCAGGGAGTTTTAGCTAAGGCCCTGATGAGAGTCTCACGAATTCCACACTGGAACCGGTGGAAGTCATTAGGAGGTCACAAAGGAGCGCAGACCTGCTGGACTTAACCTTTCACCCGGCAAGAGGGACTTCATGTGAAACACCACTTCTTAGCCACGTCCTACTTTTGCCCCCCTATTTAAGTCCTAGCTTTGTTTTTTAAGTTTTTTTTCAATGAAGTATATTTGACATATGACACACTGTAAATTTAACCTGTACATGTTGGTTCGCTACCTGTACGCATTATAATACGATCGCCATCATAGCGACAATTAGCACCTCTATTACGTCATATAATTATCATTTCTTTTTAGTTTTTGGAATAATTAAGATCTAGTGGCTTTGCTTTTGCAACATGGAAGATTATAGCATATACAAAGTTAGTTTCGTTTCTTCGATTCACTTGTCTTGTGATCTTGCAAGTTAATATGAATGCTAAGCTCAGGATGATGTGTGTTGTTGACTTTATTTAATCAAACTCCTTTGAGATAAATATTTTTTTTTCATTAGAATTGGCGATTCTCAGTGATGACAAAAAAGGAGTTATAAAGTGGAGGCTCCACGGAATTATAAGTAAGCACACTTAATTCTTTAAAGCCATGTCTGCTTTAATCAATCACAAAGTGACTTCAGTGCAGTATAGAACATTAATAAATACATATCTCGATGAAACAGATATTTTGGCGGGGGGTTATATTTGGGTGTATTGTGACTATAACGTATTGATCTGAATCCTCTGGCTCTTTCAAAGATGTGACCATGACCGTGGCATGGATATGGCCTCTGCCTTTCACATACTTCAGAAACAAGTGAGTTAGAATCTCATTAATGCATGTAATACTTCTTGCAGTTGCTGAGCTGCATTCTATCACAGTGACCTGAGGGATTAATATACTTCCTTAGGCTACTTAATATAACATTGGGAGCCACTGTCACCCTGAGTAGATTACAGCCCAAGATATTTAATGTGTGCTTTCATTATTATATTGGTAAATATGCAAGATAACTTGAGCAGTCTTTCAAAATATTCCCTTACCATATAGGCAGGGGATCTGGTTATTTCCTCTACTTGCCAAAGTCTCTTTTTTGTGTGTGTCTACTTTTTATTTACTGATCCTGAAATTAATACAGTTTAAAATTCTGTTCTCCAAATAGAATTCAGATTAATTTGTTCTGAGTAAGGGATGTAATTCCTTGCTCTGAAATTGCAAAGAATGATCATTCAGCAAGGCCCAGAGTGTCCATTTAGCATGGCAAGGAAGCATTTTTAAAGTATGTTAGCTGAAAAAAAAAGTGCATTTTGGAAATTAAAATGGAAGTTTGCACATTCTGACTGGGAAAGAAAACATTACCCCCACATTCCTTTCTCAGTGCTCTATTTTCTGCTCTACATAGAGCAAAAATTTGGAGCTTCTTAATTTTGGCTATACATTAGAATAACCTGGAAAGTTTGAAAAATTCCTGGGTTCTCCCTCCAGTGATTAAAAAAATGTATTTTTTTCCAGCGTTACAGAGATATAATCGACATGTAAAAATGTATAATTTTAAGGTGTGCAAAGGGATGTTTAGATACATTATATACTGTGAAATGATCACCATAGTTGTTAGTTGACACCTCATATAATTGCTTTTTTTTTTCTTTTTCTGTGGTGAGAACATTTAAGATCTACTCTCTTAGCAAATTTCAGGTATGTAATATAGTATTGTTAACTATATTCTTTATGCTGTTCATTAAATCCCTAGAACTTATTTATCTTGTAACTTAAAATTTGTGCTCTTTGACCAAAATTTCCCTATTTCCCCAGCCCCTGGCAACCACCATTCTATTCTGTTTCTAGGAGTCTGGGTATTTTTTTAGATTCCACATATAAGTGAGATCTTACAATATTTGTCTTCCTCTGTATGACTTATTTTAGTTAACATAATACCTTTCAGGTCCATCCATGTTGTTACAAATGGTAGCATGTCTTCTTTCTCATAGCTAAATAATACTTTATTGTCTGTGCATGTGTGTGTCTGTTTATCTGTCTGCCGATCTATTATCTATCTATCTATCTATCTATCTATCTATCTATCTACTTATCTGACATCTTCTTTATTTATTCATTCATAGACATACAGTTAGGTTAGTTCTATATCTTGGCCATTGTGAATAATGCTGCAATGAGCATGAGAGAGTAGAGACAGATTCCCATTTAAATGTCGGGCATGTGGCCTGGGCATTAAGGATTTCACACGTTTCCCAGGAGATTCTAATGTGCAGATAATGCTGAGAATCACAAGTGTAAGGGCTTTGATCTTCCAATATTAAAGAGAAATCGAAAAATTTTCACGTTATTATTTGTGCAGCATCATTTGCATAGAACGTAGACTGTCTGGATCTGAGAACTGGAAAAGACCTAGTTTCTAAGAGATGCGTCAGCCCAGTGTTCTCATTTTCGTTGAGCCCTTGTGAAGCGGTAGAATCTTTTTGAAAAATACTTCAGGAAGAGTTTTATACAGGTGTA
This sequence comes from Macroglossus sobrinus, assembly GCA_004027375.1. Taxonomy (NCBI): domain Eukaryota; kingdom Metazoa; phylum Chordata; class Mammalia; order Chiroptera; family Pteropodidae; genus Macroglossus; species Macroglossus sobrinus. The sequence continues at coordinate 131,558 of PVKZ01001042.1, read as the reverse complement.
ATGTTTTCAGAGCATTTCTGAAATGTATTGTTTGTGCATTTCTGCTGCCCTTGCACATGAATAGCAACTGGTATGTATCTACATTCTCTTCCTCCTCTTTTTTTTTTTTCATTAAGGGTTTGATTTTCTTCTGGCTGTCAGTGTTGCAGAGGTAAAGTTTGTAGACTGGTTTGTGTTTCTTCATAGCGATCAAGCATCTATGTGGATGCCAATGAGAGAGGCACTACCTTTTCAGGAATGTAATTGTTTTTCTCTTCGTTTGGGAGGCATTCCAGCTGTGATCTTCCTACTGGTGGTATCCACCTTCCTCACGCTGTCCTCCACTTACTTCCTGTCCATGCTGATCTACCCTCTATTCTTCCTTCAGTCTGGTGCTACCTGCCCATCTCTCTCCAGCAGACAAACTAGAAACCTTATATTTTTTGGCAAATGGAGCAAATCCTTTATGGTTTCTAGACTTTATGTAGGTTTTACCTACAGTATATTTTGAGGTGTTTATTAGAATATGGAAATTGGGGGCATTAGATGATTTTGCTCACAATAACAGCTTATGTAAAATTGTGATAAATCATTGGAAAATATTTTTTGACCCAGCTTCTATTTGTGTCCTAACATATAGTTCTAGAAGGAAAAGTACTGAGTCAAAAAGTATGTACTTTTAAAAACATTTAGATATATATTTTCAATTTTTTTCTTAATACTTATTAGGATACATATTTTACCGCATCTTTACCAATAATAAGTATTAACTTTAAAATACAAACACACAACATACAGTTTGCTAATTTGATATGACATATACGTTTGCATGTATGGTTTTGTTGTTTCCACTTATTTTAATTTCAGAGAAGACCGGATGCTTTATTAATTATTGAATTTCTTCTGTGTGTCTATCTATGTTCTCTGAACATTCTGTTGTGGTGTTCCTGTTTAGCATGTGTTTTAAGAAAATAATAACCAATATAATAACTGAATGTTATTTTCCCTAGCAATTCCCAGAAAGCATATAGAGACTATGATGATTTTAATATGTGGGGCAAAGTCTTCAATTTTATTTATATTTTTAAACATTGAATCCATTCATTATAATCTTAGTTGCAGTTTTACACGTTATTTAAAGCTTAAAATGAGATTTTTAAGATGTAGTTATGTAAGTGACATCTTGTGAAAGCATTCGAAAGAGGATAAAGTGTGGGACTGAGAAGGAGAAAGAGGGAGAGAAAGAGGGAGGAAGAGACCCCTGGATTATGACACTCTCATTCCATGAAGCAGTTTAGAAACCAGAGATTAGAGCTTTTCCTTCTCTGTTCATTCTAGTCAAACCCTCTTGGTATCAGTTCACTTCATTTGCCTTCAGTGTCAGAAAATCAACCGTCACATCCCCATAGCTGCCTACTGCCACAGAAACACACACATTATGGTCAGCCATTGTAAATGCAGTGATAATGATGAAGAAAAAATACTGCTCCTTACATCCTAATTAAACCAAACTTGCTTTTATGATTCCTTAAATCTAGGCCAAATTTTACTTTAATCTCCAGACACATTCCAAATCGAAGGCAAACATAAATTTATTGCATTATCTTTTTCTGACGGTGTATGATTTATGTCCTCTGTAGGTAAAAATATGTTCAGATGATTTTGCTGCTGTGATAAATTGAAGGTGTGATATTACAAACCAGGATGTGGAATACCAAAGAAAATTAAATTAAAGTTTCTGTTAACATGCAAGATAACTTTTTAGTTGTCAGTGCACTTTTTTAGTCAACAATCAAGATACTTCAGTATAAGAAATACAAATAATCTTTAGTTTTCTGAAAAATGACATTTTTTCAAACTTCATTTTTATTTTCTTGATGTGCCTTTTCCTTTCGCTCCTTCACTCCTCTGTGTTCACTGCTATTCTTTTACCCTTACCACTCTATTTTAAAATGGGCGAACTATAAGCCTTGAGGCTCAATTCAGCCTGGCTTGGAATAGCTTTGTATAAATAAGAGAATTGTGTTATATGCTATTCAATCTTAAGGAATAAAAATGACTTTCACTTTAGTGAAAAGAAGAATCACCTGTTTTAAAATTATAGGCTTTTAGAGCTGAGGGGAACCATGGAAATCACCAGGTCCATCCTTCTTGTTTTATGGATTAAAAGTGATCATGCAATCATCCTGTCATAGGTAAACTGTTCCCTGTGCTCTTGGGCCAGCCTCATATATCCGCCTGCCTTATTTCCTCAGATGAAGTTGAGCCAGAGTTAGACTAAAGTGCAGCAGTTAAGAGCATAAGTCTCAGATTAGACTGTAATGGGTTTAAACCAGTTCTCTGTCTTTTAGCTCTTATATCTTGGGCAAGTCACTTCACTCTGTGAAGCTTCAGGTTTTTTCATCTGTAAAATAGGGCTAATTGTATCAACCACATCAAGTCCTTATGAGGTCTGAATTACTTCATCTTTCTATAATATTTAGTTCAGTGCGTGATACAAAGTCAGTGTCTAAGAAATGGAACTTGTTTTTGTTGACTTTTTTCCCCTTGTGCATCTCTTCTAAAAAGTGGCTTGTCTGAGCCACTGTGTCCTGTTCATCTCTATGTGCCCACTGCCTTGGTGCATCATCTCATTCAGTGGCAACTCCACGCTTCCAATGACTTGAACCCCTAATCACGAGTCATTTTTATCTTCTCTTTCTTTTATGCTCTCTCATCTGGTAAATTTGAAAACACCTAGGTTCAAGCTCCCATCATCTTTTCTTGGAGTAATGGAACAGGCTCTTGACTGGTTTCCCATTTCTCCATCTTACAGCCACCAGGCATCCTCTCAAAACATAAGTCAAGTCATAGAAATATTCTGCATAGAGCTCTTCACTGGCTTTCTAACTCATACAGAATAATAGTGAAAACCCTCAATTGATTGACAAGGTCCTATACAGTCTCCTTCCAATTCAAATTCTTGGACCACTTCTCTTATTATTCTCTGTATCATTCTACTGCAGTCACACTTGCTTTCTTGCTGTTCAGAGTAAGGGTTGGAGTCATATTTTTAAAGAAAGGTGTTTCTTAGCCCATCCATGTGTAGTTTCTACATTACAAGTTAGCTCCTGCAAACATCATATATTTTTAAATGAGGATTTTATACTATGTCACCTTTCTTTCATATAGGAATAGAGGGAACTTAAAACCATTAAGAAAAACTTAAATCCCAGGGCTGAAAGCCTTCTAAAAAAAAAAAAAGAGTTTCTTGGGTCATAAAGGTCCAGATCCTGGAGAATAAAGTCTAACCCACTTGCAGCAGCAAAAGTGGAAAAGGTCACATGCCTGCCATTCTGGAGTTGATGTGCTTTTTCATACATCAAATAGGGGAAGAAAAGATATAATTTTTTAAAAAGAATTTATATTAACTACAGATAGGAGGGGCAGGATAAGGTGAAATGGGAGCAGTTCTGTGATAGGACCACAATCCGTAAGGAAGAAATAGTTACTATTTCTGATTGGTTACAGGCAACAGTTTTGAAAGTTCATGGATGTGCAGGATGTGATGGTCCATATAGTGATTGCCTAGTAGATGCCCGGATGTTGATTCAAAGTCCAACTTACATTCAAGAATGTGAACAGTCTTTTGTCAGCTGCCCCCCAGCTATTCACAGGCTAACTGCTCTGTCTCTTTCATTCTCTGGCCTACTGTAATTTAATTTAGAACATCTCAGAATTTTATTTTTCTTGTCAAAACAAAATTAACATCTACAATTAGACAGATTAGTAACAAAAGTGCAAGACTAAAGGAAGACTATGAATCTAAGCTGGGCGGGGAAACCAATCAATATAGTTACAAGGAAGATGGCAGAGTGCCTTTGCTGAATTCACAGGATTTTTGTCCTTGCAAGCCCTTTTCTTCTTCTCTAGATTTTATTATCTCCAGCCAACATGTGTTGCACTCCTATTGTCTGTAGTTTCTCTTCCCAGTCAGACACACTGTTTGTACTAATTTCCTGGCTTTTCATCTTGCTGAGATTTTAGTTAGTTAGCTCATCCCAGATGTAGCATAGCTGCCTCATTAGTGGACTCTCCACTCTTTATGATCCCTACATAATTTCTTCCTGGGCAGCTCAGCCTAACTGTGGCTGGAGCCCAGCATGCCCAGCTGAGAGTAAAGGGCATGACTTCACCAAAACACTAGTTTAGCACAATTCCTATGATTGATCATTTTGTTCACTGCTGAGTCACCTATCAGCCAGGACAAAAAGGAAAATCCTATGAGCTGCATAATTTTGTTAACCCAATAAAAAGATACATGCCAGTTCTTTAAGAGGAAAAATAGTATAATTTCCTGATACCAAAAGAAGAAAAAATTGACTGTGACTTTATCAGTAACTTACTGGGTGCCATGTAAAAATAAGAACTCATGTCAAGTTGACAACTCATTGAGATTAAGATTTCACTTGATCTATATTGAAATTTTATGTGAAATCTTAGGATCATTATAGTAAGGAAATGGACGAGTACTTGTAATTTGGTTATAAACTGATCAGAGAATTTCACCTTTGAAATACGATAAAAATGTCCATACTTTTGGAAGGACTATTGGACAACATAGACTTGGGTGGTTGGCTCTGCTTTCAAATTTAATTCACTTAAGAATAACCAAAAGATGTGGAAATGTGGCTTTTTGTGGATCTGGTGATAACTTTTATAGTCTTAGGGGACCATTGTGGTCCAGTGGAAAGAACCTTGAACTTATACCAAAAGATTCTTGGCTCTGTTTTTGCGAAACATGTGTGACCATAAACAAGTCACTTGACTTGAGACTTTTTGTCAGCACGTATGAAAATGAGGGCTCTTGACAGCTCTTAAATTCTCTGTGATGTTTTGACTTTTAGCTACTTTGAATAAAGAAGCCACAAAATTTTAACATACAAAGGTCTTTTTTATACTTCTAATTAGAGTGAAAGCTAATCTTTTGCAGTGAAGTTGACCTTGCTTATTACCCTGTGTTGCTGCTGTAGTATGATGGACATGAACAAAAGAAATGTTATCTACAGGGTCCATCTGGACAGTTGGGCAAGGCACTTGGAGGCCATTGTCGTGGCCAGCCAAAGCCATGCTCTTCAGCTTTACATGTTCAGAAACTAAAACACTGTCAGCATTCCCAGAGTCTGTCGGTTTCTCGTGGAATGAACTCATATCTCGTAACTTGCAAGGCACTGATATAAAAACCAAAATAGCAATTTATTAACTTATGACTTGAAATACAACTGTCAGGAACATAAAATATTCCTGTTAATTATTCAACATATTCTCTTCCTGTAAGTGAAACAGAAGAAAAACTTCAAAACTGGCAAGATAATCATGGCACGACAAGAACTAAGAGCATTATAATCTTTTAGCTTGATGCACCCACCTCATTCACCTATAAGGGTATTCGTACATGGGGGCAAAAAAGAAATTGTACTAGTTGCCCAAGGCATCTAGTCTCTGTCTTTGCTGGACACATCGACAAATGTTTTCATGGCTGAATTTCTCCTCTGTCTTATTACGTCCTGTCTTGGGATGTAATTCTACTTTCAATATGGCCCTGGGCAGCCCTGTTCTGTCCTGGGAGAAACAAGGCTGCTCAAGAGCTTGTCCACAGTTGTCTGCTCCCCCCACTGTCATACAGAGATGCTCTTCTCACTCACTGCACACTGGACATGTTCCCACCACATTCTACCCACATTATATTGCATGATTCTCCCTACTGGATATTTTGCCAGTAACAAACTGGAAAAAAAAGGAATTCTCTCCAAGATTTGCATTCCCATTTTATAGGTTATCTCCAGGTCTAAATACTAGGGGAGGGGACAGAAACATTAGATAGAAAGGGATGAAGGGATGTGTGAGGGGAGTGACTCACCCCAAGTTGGATAATTTGTCTTTGCTTTGTCCTTGTTTGGCTCAGGCCCAGGAGGATGGATGTGTGGTATTTAATAACATAGGAATCTGGGACTGTATTTTTGCAGACCTTGAATATTTACCCCCCTCAGGGAAAACTGGATTCTCAAGAGTAAAATAAATGATCTACTTGGCTAATTAGCTAGGACATAACAAAATTCTCGGGAGAATCACCCCATCTGAGAGTTTCTATAATGTATGCTTATTTTTGCAGAGTCTATCTCTTCTTATTTTGTAGCCTACCCATCCTCTGGCTCATGCCTCACAGACAAGGCAATATTGTCAAGTGGGCAGTTTCTGTTTCCTGCACCTTTCTGCCTTCCTCCTCTTGCTCTGCCCCATACCTTATGGTACTCACAGGTGGCCTAAGGTACTCAGTCTTCTCAGGTTGTACCAGTTCTTACATCTTCCTGCTCTATCAATTTCTCCCTTTAGGAGATGAAATGTGCCCTGCCCCCAATAACCACCCAGACTTACATCCTCTGCACACTTTTCTTCTCATTCCCTTGTACCAGGCTGGGTGCCACAACTGGCAATCAGTGAATATACCACTATTCTGATAAAGTATTAGCAACCTAATGTGGGTTAATACCTTAACTTTTTCTAGTAGAAAAATATTATCTCTCCTGACATTGTCCCACATTTCCTTTGAGCAATTCATTTGGTCCCCATTTTAGCCATCTACTTTTGACCAGAATGACTCCACCCTTGGTTTCAGAGAGAAACCCTAACTACTTCAAGCCAACCAGGGATTCTTCTTACTAGACACTGATTGGAGCATGGACAGGGATGTCACCCAGTGATAGGTAAAGGAATGCAAAAAGATGTTTGTTGGTATTTCTACAAAGATGATTTTCAATGGAAAGTAGCTTTCCATTGAAGCTATTAAGGGAGCCCCTTGGTCTCTCTCATGTGGTATGAGAAAGGGAGCCTGAAACTCTGACCTCTGTGCTACATTCACAAGGGGAGAGCCTGGAGCTCTGGGGACACTGAGGGATTATGAAATGTAAGCAGATATTATGGGAGTCAGAATAGGCAGATGGAGAGGACCTGGACCCTTGGTGAGAGCACCTCAGCTACTGGATCAAACCTTACCTTAAGACAGTATGTCTAGATTTTTAATTACCTGTATGAACCATTATTGTTTTGGCCTGAGTCTTTGTCAATTTCAAAAGAAATATTAACGGAAGATACTCTGTTGTAATTTTCAAAGATTTACTGGAATATAGCAAAGCCATAACTCTGAAGAATTCATTTCTAGTGATGGAATTACTAGACTTTGTAGCTCATTATATGTAGGCCATGTAAAAGGTCAGTCCTGACCACAAAGAATGAATCCTATGAAGCATATGTCCATCAGACACTATCCCCAAGTGCATAATCAAACTGTACTAATTTCTGTCTTTGAGAAGACTTTAAATCATATGGCAGTCTTGCCTCTGAACCCACCCTCGATTCACGTTTATGTAATACCCGTATTATCCACAAGGCAGATGGTTAGCAATAGCATGGAGTAGTGGAGATACAGATTTTGGAGAGAGGATTTGAATTCTTTCATTTGTTGTGTTACTTTCTCTCTCCTCAAGTTCATTCCCACATTTATATTAAGAGAACCATGCAGATTTCACAGAATTCTTTGGCAATTACATGAAACAATATATGAAAGTTATGCATTGGTGTTGGGCATGGGCTGTATCTGATGCATTATGTTTACTCAGGAAGCAGCATTTCCTGTAGTGATTGTTTTGCAATATATACATATATCAAATCATTATGTTGTATACCTTAAGGTCACACAATGTTATATGTCAGTTGTATCTCAATAAAGTTGGAAAAAATGGCATTTTCTTTGCTCCCCCAAAATAGCTACAGACAGTCTAGTTGAATGATTAGGTCTTGGAATTAGAGTAAGACCACCTGGCTTCAAGTCCTGGTCCCTCCACTTGCGGGATTTCTTTATCTCTTCCTCCATTTCTTCCTCTCTTCCTCCATTTCTTCTTCTATAAAATGAGAGTAAGAATAGCACTTTTTAAATGTGGTTTCTGATAGTATTAAGGAGGTGAAGCCAGAACAGGGGACCAGAGGTGCTGGGAGCAGAGAGTAGGGGTGGAGATGAAGGGCTGGTTGTAGCATAAGTTGTTGAGTAGGGGTCATTTGAGGATTGCCTTGGAGAAGACAAGAGTAGAACAGTGAAGACATGTGGGGGAAAGCTTCCAGGCAGAGGGACAGGACAGCACAGAATATCTAAGTTAGAGTCTGGCCTGGCATGGCCCAGGGACAGGAAGGGGACACGGTTGAGAGTGAAGTCACTGAGGAAGGGAGGGACCTGTGTGAACAGATCTCATAAAGATGGGTTGTTCTTTACCAACACTGGCTTCTACTTTTACTGAAACAGGAGTCATTGGAAGGTTTTGTGCAGAGGACAAAAGGAATCTGATGGGCATTCTCAGTGGATCCCTGGCCACTCCACCAGGAAAAGATTTTGGCAGTGTCATAGTCATCTAGGACTGCCAAACAAAATACCACAGACTGGGCAGCTTAAACTACGGAAATTAATTTTCATGCATTTCTGGAGGCTGGGAAGTCCAAAATCAAGGTGCCAGCAGGGTTGGCTTCTGATGAGAAGTACTATAGATAGCTGCCTTCTTTCTGTGTCCCCTGAATGTATGGGGGAGAAAGAAAGAGAGAGATATCTAGTGTCTTATTTTCTTATAAGGACACCATTCCTAAAAGATTAGGGCCTTACCCTTATGACTTCATTTAACCCTAATTACCTCCTTGAAGCCCTTTCTCCAAATATAGTCACATTGAGAATTTGGGCTTCAAAATATGAATTGGGGAGACAAAATATAGTTCATGATAGGAAACACAATGGTCAATTTTGTGTTTCAGCTTAGCTAAGCTGTGGTGGCCAGGTGTTTGACTAAACACCATTCTAGATGTTACTAAAGAGATATTTTTTTAGTTGTGATTAAGAGTTAAAGCAGGACTTTGAGTAAAGCAGAAAATTGAATGGACATTATCCAATTAGTTGATGCTATTAAGAGGAAGACTGAGGTCCCCCAAGGAAGATGGAATTCTGCCTCTAGATTGCCTTTGAACTCGAGCTGCAACATCAAGTCTTTCCTAGGTCTCCAGCCCACCTTGCAGACTTCGTACTTTCTGATCCCCACAATCATGTGAGCCAATTCCTTAAGCTAAATTTCCCTCTTATACACATATTCACATAAACACATACATATATATACACATAAACATACACACATATAATGCATTCTATTGGTTCTGTTTCTCTGGAGTACTCTGACTAATACAGGTAGCAAGAGTGTCATTAGGGGCATCAATGAGACAGCCGTTGCAGTGGTTCATCTAGACCAGGATCAAGTGAAATAAATACCTTACAACATTATGCTCTTATCGTTAATTTGTATGATTTCTTACATATAGTATTATATCTAGATATCTATTAAATTACCTTAATATGTAATATTATATAATTATAGTGTTACAGTATGTACATCATATTATAGGTTGGGTTATTTACATCTGCTATGTAAGATGTTTTATAATTTTCATACTATATTCTATACTATATACAAAAGAAATGGGATCTTAATATGAGAGAAACAGAATGACCCATTTTACTGGATATGACATGTACAAGCTTATAGATATTTTGTTCTGAATTTTATCCCTTCTGGAAGTTTATATAAAGGCACAAAAAAATTCAGCATATTATACTTATATACTGAGCTTGTAGTAGGTGATCAATGCATATGACATAATAGATTAATGGTGTGAGCAAACACTAACTAGAAAGGAATCTCTGAGGGTTCTGGGGGTGCTGAGAGCTGCTAGCAAAGCCTCCTTGGTTCATTGTGTGTGGTCTCTTTGGGGTGGGTGGGGGACCTGGTCTATTTTATAGTTATTAGGCCCCCAATGTGTACCATTCAACCTCTGCTAACCCCTGATATTCATGGTAAGTTTTTCAAGTAATTGTGTTTCAAAAGCTTCATAGCTTAGTTGTTCTAAGGAAGGAGATAGAATCCCAGCCCCATTATTTCTGGCTGTGAGAATTTGAACAAGTAGATTTCCCTCTTTAAGACAGAATTTCCTCATTTTAAAAATGGGATGATATAAAGACAGAATGCAGATATATGGTTGCCAGGGGCCAGGAGGAGACAAGAATGAAGAGTCACTAACTGCTTAGTGAATTTTAGATTTCCTCTTGGGGTGCTGAAAACATTTTGAAACTAGATAGAGGCGGTGGTTGAACAACATTGTAAGTGTACTAAATGCTCGCTTACTAAAAATGGTTAATTTTGTGTTATGTGAATCTCACCTCAGTAGAACAAAATGAGGATGAAAATAGAGCACACCACACAGGTTATAATGAGACTTAGGAACATCCAGTACTTAGCACAATGACTAATGCTTAGCACATGATAACCAGTCCAAGAATGTCAGTCTCCTCTTTCTTCTTCTCCTCCTCCTACTCTGCCATCATCATTGTTGTCACCATTGTTATAGCCATTGTAAAACCAATTCTTCTTCAGATAAAAATGCTAGCCTGTGTGCCTGTCACCTAAAGGGGACTACCGGGAGATAAGTCTAGATTAAGTCAGCACTTGTTTATGCCAGCCTGAAAGATCCAGATATATTTAGTAGCAACAGGGAGCCGCTGTAGATACTTGAGCTGGAGAATGAAATGAGTCAGACTGTGCTTTGAATCAGTTAGTCTGGGACCCACGTGCATAGTGGTGGGGGATGAGTCTGAAAGACGGAGACATAGTTATCAAGTTTACCCTCAATCGGGTCCTCAGATTTCACTTTCTTATTTCCTCCTCAATCACCTTGAATTTGGCTGGCTACATAGCAAACACTTAATAAATACTTGTAGATTAGTTATTTTACACTTATTTAATGCCTTCCTTTGAAGTACTTCCAGTTGAGATTACTTCTACAAATCACATAATGCAAGATAAAATGCCCTATATATCTGTCAGTTTTCTCTAAGACTGTTTTCTAAGTATTATATGTGCTCAGTTCATGGACTCGGTATTCAGTTGCTGGAAAAATAGAAATCACCCCATTAGTCATACCTCTGCAAATTTCACATTTTATATTCCAAGTTTTGTGGTGGGTGATATTTAAAGCCTTATATTTTGCTGGCTATTGTATCACTACAACTGTATATTGCTTGTGGACATTTTGTGATCTCAGATCTAAGGAAAATGATGATGTTCCATTTGTTATCACTTTGAGCGAAGCACAAAAAGACCTTAAAGTGAGAAACACAGCTTAATTAGCACGTTGGTGATTTATATTACCCAGTGTGAAATCTCCACTGGCACCAAAAGGAAGATCAGAACAAAAGGCATCTTTTGGATCTTTTTTTTTGTCCTCTTTTACTCAGAATTCACAGCCTTATTTCCATATTGCTAAGCTGCAAAACCCACAATGTAACATCATTGCCTCAAAGTTATCACATTTCACAATATCAGGCAACGGTACACGGCTGCTTATTGATTAATCTTGAGGATAAATGTCCGCTTTGCCATTTTATGCAGAGGTTTATACCTTGGTTTATTTAATGTGAAGACTCTTAAATATTGTCAGATTTTATAATGTGAAGGGACTGCTGAAATGTTCTAATTGTATCTTTACTACATTTTGATTGAAAAACCCTAATAAAAATGCTTAGAAAACTTTTACACTGATTTATATTTTATTTGGCACATTATATATATTGCAAAAATATTTGTATATCTCTGTATTACACTATTCAGCTGTAATATATACAAAATACATCTCTTTTAATTATGAAAAAAAATAAGAGAAATTAGTTTTACTTACAAAGAAAACACATAACGGAAATAAGGAAATTTATTTGCTCAAGTGACAGAAAGGTCCAAGAATAGTTCTTCAAACTAATTGGACTCAGAGGCTCAGAGAGATCTATTTCTTCTCCATCTCTCAGCTCTGCTTTTATGTGGGTTTTCTTCAGCTCCCATACTCTGTTCCTGCAGTGGTTGCTAGCAAATCCAGATTTATATTCTTGAGGTTCGAGATCAGAGGAAAGAGAACAATGTTGTCCAGCTTCTTCAACCAATCAATGCTTGGTTCCGTTCTGATTGACAACTCGAGTCAGGAATTCATCCTTAGTTCAATTACTGTGAATTCAATTTTGGAAAATCTTGATTAAACAGAAATAGGTCTTGTGGATTTCGGGGATGGGACTACCATGTGTACTAAGTGTGGTTTCTCCAGAAAAATTAGGGTGTTCTTATGAGTGGTTGGTGGGAGGTAGATGCAAGATAGGCAAAACTAAGAGATGCCAATGAGAAAATTACAAGTGGATTCCCGGATGCCTTGCAGTAATGATGGGATGAGAGGTTGGAGATGTCAGGAGGAACCCTCCACAGAGGACTATAAATATACAGACTAGAAACTCTTTCTATATTCCATCTTGTTTTGAAAATGTAACCTCTGAAAAATAAAATGTGACTTGTCCATTAAATCACAGTTAAGAAAAGTAGAAGCAGCCTAACACCAATCTAATGCATTTCTTTTAAACCAGGATATTTCTTAGGTTAATAATATATATGACTTTAAAAATAGTCAACTTTTGAAAGTGATATTTTTGCCTAATTTCAAAATTTGAAAAGCCCCCAAGAGTAAGTGTATATAACTTTATGAGGGAACTATTACAACTTTCTCTGTTGAATTATTTTTAATTTAATTATGTAAAAAGAGAATATATATGTAAGCTCTATTTAATCAGTCTCTCATGATGACCTCTTTTAATGTAGAAAAGTTTCACTGAGGTACTTGCACAATTTAAGTTATATGCATGAAAAACCATATTTGCAAATTCCTAAATGAGATATCACTAGCATTACCTTAGTATTATATAAATGCATCAGTTTTAGGGTAAGGGGATTCTCAGGCTTTCCCAGAGAGCTTTAGCCAACTTTCTTTTACTGAATGGCTGTCACTCTTCTGTGTGACAGGTTTCCCAAGTGTTACGTTTTATGAGTGCTCATGGGACAACCCACTTCACTTTTTCCCTATGCAATCTACTGATCTCTTCCTGCCACCTTCCGTCTATACCATGGGGAGGTTGTTTGCCCCCATAGGCTCTTGCTGAAGGGTCCCCTCATTCACTAATGACCTTTGTAGATGTGCTTTAATCCAGGGGTTCCCAAGCCCTGGGCCACAGACCAATACCAGTCTGTGGCCTATTAGGAACTGGGCTGCATAGCAGGATGTGAGCAGCCGGCGAGCGTGCGAAGCTTCATGTGTATTTGCAGCCATTGCCCAGTGTGAGCATCACCACTTCATCTCCACCTTAGATCATCAGGCATTAGATTTTCATAGGAGCACCAGTCTCATAGGAGCACCGATGCCAAAAGGTTGGGGACCACTGCTTTAATCCATATATCTTTTGGCATCTGATTGACCCCTAAGACATATCTATATTTTTGCATTGGCGATCTGCAGGAGTGTAGGCCACCCCCAAACCACTGTCTGTCCTACATCTGCCATCCTGCCCCTGCACTATGTCCCATATTTTTGCAACTTTGAGCACTCTGATGGTCCCATATGATTGCCAGTCCTTGACTTAGCAGAATGAGGGAAGACATTAAGTCCTCTCAATGTTACAGAAGGGGATAATGGAGAGTTCCCCAAGATAGGATGCTTGCTACTCTACAAACTGTAACAAGGTGACCTTTCCTCCTAGTTCCACTCATATGTACCAGGTTGGGTGGAGGTGTTGGTAGTGATCAGGGTGGTGGGTGATGAACTGATGTCTGAATGTAGCAAGCTCTGTGGGGAACTGTCTGCCTCTCATTCCTGGCTGTTCTCTGAACTGCTTCATACTTGCTTCATAGTGGTCTATTCTCACATTCGCCAGGTCAGATAATATTACTTCTTTGCTCAAAACACTAATGGATTTCAGTCTCTCTCAGAATAAGATCCACGTGCTTGCTTTGGCCTGCGAGAACCTCGCCTGATCTGGCCCCTCTTCTTCTTTCGCTTCCTCTCTACCACTCTTCCTCTGATTGTGCAAATCTCGCCTGGCCTCCCAGTTCCTTGTGCATGTCAAAACTGCTTCCACCCATGAGCCTTTGCCGTTGCTGGCTGCTTCATCTGCCTAGAACACTGTTATTGGATATTCTCAGGATTTGTTCCCTGTCTTTTATAAATCTTGTCTCAAATGTCACGTTAGCAGTGAAGCCTTCCCTGACCATGCTGTACAAAATAGCATCTTCTGACAATCTCAGCTTTTACTCTGATTTCTTTATCTCATCTGTCACCACTTGATATATACACATCTTTACTTGTTTATCGACACTCTCTTCCCAGGGACTTTCTCTGTTTGGTTCATTGCTATACCTCTGCATCCAGGGCAGTGCCTGATACTTGGTGGCTCTCAGGAAATATTTATTGAATTAATCAGTGAATGACTGATGAATTAATGAGGATGTGTATGGCAAATTTTAGACAAAACAAAGAAACTTACTTTGACGTTTAGTTGACTGGTTTTAACAGAATGCAAATTTCAAATCCCCAGCAAGCCAACTCCTCTCTTAATTTGACACAATAGTTTTGACTGTTTCTATTTTTGTGAAAAATAACCAGGTACCTGCACAAATGCTGAGAAGCCCCATGGGCATTTGGCACTGTATGTTCATTTCTTCTTTGCCAGAAGGGAAGGTTTTTACATTCCACATTTTACTCCCACACTCTCTTGTGATGGCAGCTACAAGACCAGACTAGGCAACTGGTAAAGTTTCTTTGTTTTGCTCCACAGTGTGTATGCTATGCATTTCTTTTCCTCCCATTTCATCTTGTATGCACTTTAGAGCAGATGTCGTTCCTTTTTGCCTCATCTGTATTGTTCATTTGCTTATTTTTTGCAGATAAGGCTATTGTAGTACATGATTGGGAAGACTGGCCTGGAGTGTGCCTTTCAAATGTGAGCTAATCGTGGCTGCAGAGGCCACTAATTTCGGAATGTGATTCAGGTAGTGTGGATGATGTGGTTATTGTTTGGATTACAGTTCTGTTTCAGGCTCTCAGTTTTCATCTGTGGAGCTATGTGGAGTTTAAGGCTCTGAAGACTTCTCTCTCTTTAGTTAAGTAGATTTGCTGAGGTGATTATACAGTAAATCTCTGAAGCTGTTGACAGGGAATAAGGAGATAGGGGTTTTTCTTTTTCTTTCTTTCTTTTTTATATTACATCCCCATGACTTGTTTATTTTATAATTGGACATTTGTACTTCTTGACCCCATTTCAC
Source organism: Macroglossus sobrinus (assembly GCA_004027375.1). Classification (NCBI taxonomy): domain Eukaryota; kingdom Metazoa; phylum Chordata; class Mammalia; order Chiroptera; family Pteropodidae; genus Macroglossus; species Macroglossus sobrinus. Next base: position 116,337 of record PVKZ01001042.1, on the reverse strand, counting down.
CCACTCCCCAACCCCTCTCTCCTCTGGCAACCACTATTCTGTCCTCTGTATCTATGAGCTTTGTTTTGTTTTGTTTGTTTGCCTGCTTTGTCTTTTAGATGCCACACATTAAGTGAAATCATACAGATTTGCCATTCTCTGTCTGACTTATTTCACTTAGCGCAATACCCTCAAAGATCTATATTCTCATAAATGGCAAAATTGTTCTTTTTGTGGCTGAGTACAATTCCATTGTATATACCATATCTACCTTGTCCATTCATCCATTAGTAGACACTTAGATTGTTTCCATGTCTTGGCTATTATAAATAATGCTGTAATGAACATAGGGGTGCATATATCTTTTTGAATTAATATTTTCATTTTGTTTGAGTAAATACCTAAAGGTAGAATTGCTGGGTCATATGGTAGTTCTAGTTTTCATTTCTTGAGGAACCTCCATACTATTTTCCATAGCGACTCTATCAATTTACATTTCCACCAATAGTGCATGAGAGTTCCCTTTGCTCCACCTCCTCACTAATGCTTATTTCTTGACTTTTTGATAATAGAAATTCTCATATGTGTGAGGTGATATCTCATTGTGGTTTTGATTTGCATTTCTCTGATGATTAGTAACATCAAACATCTTTTCATGTGCTTGTTGGCCATCTATATTTCTTCTTTGGAAAAATATCTATTCAAATCCTCTGCCCATTTTTTAATCAGATTGTTTGTTTTTTTTTTTTGCTATTGAGTTTTAGGAGTTCTTTATATATTTCAATAGCAACCCTTTATCATATATATGATTTGCAAATATTTACTTCTGTTCACTAAGTTGCCTTTTTATTTTGTTAATGTTTTCCTTTGCTATAAAGAAGCTTTATAGTTTAATGTAGTCCTATTTGTTTATTTTTACTATTATTGCTTTTGCTTTTGGAGTCATCCAAAAAATCATTGTCAAGGTTGATGTCAAGGAAATCACCACTTATGTTTTCTTCTAAGAGTTTTATGGCTTCAGGTCTTATATTCAGGCCTTTTGTATTTGTATACAGGCTATAGCAGGTTATGCCTATCATTTCATTCATGTGGATTCAGTGTAGTGCTTGACTCATGGCAAATTCAAGTTTTCCTTTTTGGAAATTTCTGGGATTTGGGAGGGAATATTTTTAATCTATGGTTGGTCAAATCTAGAAATGAAAACCTGGAGATATGGAGGGCCGACTATATATAAAATCATGTCTGCAAGTAGTGATAGTTTTACTTCTTCTTTTCTAATTTGAATGACTTATTTATTTTTCTTGACTAATTGCTCTGGCTAGGACTTCCAATACTATGTTAAGTAAAAGTGGTGAGAGTAGGCATCCTTGTCTTGTTCCTGATCTTAGAGGAAAAGCTTTCAGCTTTTCATAATTAAGTATGATGTTAGATGTGGGGTTGATATATTTGACCTTTATAATGTTGAGATATATTCCCTCTATACCCACTTTGTAGAGAGTTTTTTCAATCATAAATGGGTATTGACTTTTGTCAAATGATTTTTCCGCATCTCTTCAGATGATCATATAATTTTATTCTTCATTTTATTAATACGGTATATCACATTGACTGATTTGCAGATATTGAACCATCCTTGCATTCCTGGAATAAATTCCACTTGATTATGGTATATGACACTTTTAAATGTATTGTAGAATTTGGTCTGCTAAAATTTTGTTGAAAATTTTTGCATCTGTGTTTACCAGGGATATTGGCCTATAATCTTCTCCTTCTACTTCTCCCCTTCCTCCTCTTCCTCCTCCTCCTTCTCTTCCTCCTCTTCCTCCTCTTCCTCTGTATCCCTCCCCAGGCCTGATTTTGATATCAGGATAATGCTGGCCTCATAAAATGAGTTTGAGAAACATTTCCTCCTCTTTAATTCTTTAGAAAGGTTTGAGAAAGATAGGTATTAAATCTTCTTTGAATATTTGGTAGAATTTGTCAGTGAAGTAGTCTGGTACTGGAATTAGGGGAAATTTTTTGGGAGGTTTTTTGATACTGATTCCACCTCTTTACTAGTAAATAGTCTATTTAGGTTTTTTATTTCTTCATGATTCAGGCTTGGAAGATTGTATGCAGGGCTTTTTCTATAAACACTTCTCACCAGAAATTTCTGATTCCCATTCTTGGCATAGGATTTAGTCCACTTTTCTGAAAAATCAATACAGTTAAATTTGTCTGAGTCCAGTAGAATTATTTATGGAGATATATATTTATACACACACAGCGGGTTCTTGAATAATGTTGTTTCATTATAACATTTTTGAGGTGCCATAAGGCCTTTACTCTTGTTTATATCAATTAGCCTGTGGGAAATTGGTTTCATTTGATGTTGTTTTGCTCTAAGTTGCGGAACCTATCAATAATGTTAAGTGAGTACTTTCTAAATATCTATTTACATATCTATTATATTTCTATCTCTATCTTTATATTTTTCTATCTATCTTTCTATCTATGGTTTGTTTGTTTTTTCTTATTTTGATTCATGTAGGGTGGGAGAAAGGGATTTTATGGCTGGATTGACAGAATATTTGTGCTGAGTTCAATCTCAGCACAGAAAAGAATGAAAAACAAAAGCCCTGACTTGGAAGGATAACATTTGTTTAGAACTGTAATTAACCTGTTTTGAACATGATAAATGCCATAATTTTCAAAGATTTGTTATGGAATCAATTTTTTTCCATATGTTTTCATGGTTTAATTTGAGCGGCATAGCAATTTTTAATGTGGGAGAAGTGATTTTTAACGCATGGTACTGTAGGTATAAATTTTTATTTGTGTTAATAATGTTGAATAAACTGAATTTATGTGTTGGGCTTATTTTTGGCTACTGTGCTACTACATAATTTGATTGTCCAGTGTTCAGACATGGATTTAAATCTTGATGCAACTGGCAATTAGTTAGTCACATTGTATCTGTTTCTGCTTGTGGAATCAGGAAAATGACCACACTTAAGAAAAGAAGCTATTTCAGGATTTTCTTCTCTTTTTAAAAGTAAAAAAGTTATTTCTATGGGTTTAATAATAAAGAGTAATTTAACTCTTTTTCTAGCTCTGAATGACAGGCCTAAAAGTATACAGTCTGACTTTTCACTTCAACTGGTACATATATTTACCATAAGATGTGACATGATTTTTCTTATTTTCCCTTTAAACAAATCAACATATTATTTTTATGCTTTTAAAATAGATTAAATATCAATAATTTGTTTTTACTACATTATACGGTTATTATTTACACTATTTACCTTAACTTTAATTTTAAGTAATCAAGTACTCAAACCCATAAAATGGTTACAGGGTCAATGTTGTTTCAATAACATCAAACCTATTTTTTTCATGTATATTGGAATATACTTAAAATGTTGTAGACAGTATGTCTATTTGATCAACTTTGCACAACTTCAGTGATAATTACAGTTAATTCAGGCAGAATCTTCATTTACTTTTCAGAGTCTATTTTACTTCTTGTCTAAATTCAGAGGAGTTAAAATCACAAAGTATTCATCTACTTCATGTAGTTATGAATCCCTCATAAAATAAATTACCTGTGGATCATGAGTATAAGTTCCTGCTTTGGCTCGTTTTATTACTGTCCAACTGTATGTATGTCTAATTTGACACCAAAATATGAATAGAGGTTGAATTGTCTGAAATATTTTAATTTCAAAGAATTAAATATTCATGGATAGTAAAGCGAACTCACTGGTATTCGCTCCATTGGGTTTTCATCAGGAATGACAGATTTACTCAAGGACATCAATGAACAAACCCATCTGTTGAGTGTTTGGATGGTACTGAGGGATGTAAAGGTACATAGAACCTGTCTTCAAGGAGCATAAAATCAAATTGTGGAGATAATTAAACCTCTTACTGGCATAGTATTACAAACTAATAATAAAGTACATATTAATTGCCACATGAGAGGTATTGCAGATATCGCAGATGCCTTGAGTACATTTATTTACTCAAACCTGAGTAAATTTAATCTCTCTCCTCTGACTTTTTTTATATCACATTTTTTAGAATAAGATGGTTTGTTCCACTTAAATAAGCTAGGGAACTAAATAATACAATCTAACATTTATTGAATAATTCTTATGTGCTGGACACAGGTATATTACCTGAATTGAGATCCCATGAAATAGGTCTTATAATGCTCATTTCACAGATGAGAAAACTGAGGCCAAAAGAACTTGATGAAGGCCACCTAGCTGGTGAATTCGAGAGCTGAGAGTTGAATGTAGGCAGCCCAGGTTTAGAGTTGTGGCTGTACCACTGCGCCATCCTGCCTTTTCCAGGATGCCTGATTCTGAGGTGCTGCAGAGAAAGGAATCTGGCCAGTGATAGCTAGCCTCTCACTTCAAGTTTGCTTTCACAGAGCTTCAATTAGTACAAGAAAGAGCTCATTTAGTCAATGGGCTCTGAGTAATGGGCTAATGGGCTTTTGATGAGTAGTGTCCACAGCCTGATGCTTTGAGCATTCAAGTCTGTGGTTGTTTCTCCTGCCCCAGCATAGCATGGCACACTAATCCTGCTAGCAAATGGTTCCTTATGAAGACACAGACCAGATTAAATGAGCCTGGCACTAGCTTGCCAAAGGCAACGCCAGCAGCCCAGCAAGGAGGTCTTGGATATCCTTGTTTGGACACTCAGAGAATTGAATTTGGGGTGGGGAAATGGCTCTCATCTTTCATCTATGGGTTAAAACAATAAGGGCTGCATTTTTCCTTAGTCCACAAGCTCTGACAGAAACATGGCCTCTGGTATGAAACTTAAAGATGTGGTTCTGTTGGCCATGACACCAGACCCTCTCCACAGGAGAAACGGCAACGTGTCGACTCTTCGCTCTAACTGATAGAGTGCATTCCTGGCACCCCTTTGTGCCGCACTTGCTTCAGCTATAAAATGGAGATAACGGTAATACCTACAGCACAGGGCGTATTAAATTGGCTGTTGTGCGTATTAAATGAGTTGATAAACATAAAGTTCTTAGAAGAGGGCCTGGACACTCAACATACATTAGCTATCATGATTGTTTTGCTACTATCATTATGTGTGTTGGATTATGTAGTGGAAATAAAATGGGATTTAGAAAGGGTTCAAGTTCTATTTCTTCCCTCTACTACTTGTCAAAGTTCAAACAGGTCACTTGAACTTTCTATTCAGTGCTCTCATGTGCAAAGAGAATAAGACCGATCTTATAGGGTTGTCTAAAGGAATAATAAATGTCTGTCAATTTCATTTGTATACCTTAAAGCCTCATGTTCATTATCATCATTAATTGCCCAAACTTGATCCTTCTATTGAATTCTTGTATTAAACCAGTTGACACCATAAAACTCCGGTCATAATAAACACTTCCCCCCAATTAGTGCCCAGTGAGATTGGATCCTTAATATCTCTAGTATCTGGCCCTTGTCTCCTAGTCCATTGCATGTGTTTCTTTAAATATAAGGGTTTAGCAGCCTTCTAACTGGCCTCCTAGCCTCCAATCTCCGAATCTGCTGGCAGAATGATGGTTCTAAGGTTCAAATTCAATCTTCTCATTCCCCTACTTAAAAATCCCTAGTGGTTTCCCATTGCCTTTAGCATAAAATTTCAATTTCTTAGTACGACAAGCAAGGTTTCACATGACAAGGCTTTTTACATACTTTTACGCATTTCCCCCGGGCTGGTCTTGCCCTTTAGCCTTCATCAATGCCTTGTGTTGCACCTACATGTAGCTCCAAGAACATGTCCTTATCTTTTTCTTGTGGTATCTGGCCTTTTAATCCTCATTATCTTCTATCTGCCCTTCAAGATTATTTTAGCATCACCTACTCTAAAGAAGCCTTGTCTGACATCCTCTTTCACTGAGTTGGAATCTTCTTCTGTGCCCCCATGGTACCCTGTGTTTGCCCTGATCACATTATATCATGACTACTCTTTTATATATCCCTCCTCTTTATAAGGTAGAGGAACCCTTAAGGATTAGAATCTTAGTCTACTTGTTTCTGTATTCCCACTGGCTTGGAACAAAAACAAGAAATGTTCAATGAATAAAAAATAAATATACTCAATAAAAATAAGGTAATGTTGTTGCCCTTCAAATATCATCTCCAAGTTCTTCATCCATTCCACTCCATGAGAAGCTTACAAAAGAGACCATACTTGAGAATTATTATCAAATGCATGACTTTAGGCATATAACATAGCCACTCTATGTCTCATTTTTCTTATTTTGTAAACTGGGAATAATAAGTGTTTTTACCTTATAGGATTGTTGAATAAGAAAAAGGACATTTCCATATAAAACTCTTAAAACAGTGTTTGATATCTAGTGAACACCCAGTAAATGTGAAATTGCTATTCTCTTATTAGCTCCAAAATAGGAATAAATTCACCCCATCTTTCATTCAGGAAAGTTGCTCTCGGAGGTGGTCAATGAAAGATTGAGTGGCAGAGGTTATCTGCAAGTTTTCTTAACTTCAGTGAAGTAGCTTCTAAAAGAGTGGATTTATTAAAATCCAAACAAAGCCAATATTTATCAAGAAAAACAATGGAATTTAAAGACTTATAGAGTCTTGGTATTAGCTAAAGAAAACAAAAACTGTTAATCTCATTCTGTCTTTGATGTTTTTCTCTGCCCTGCAGTTCACAGTATAATGAAAGGTTTTCAACTCCCACACACATTCTTTCTTCCTTCTTGCTGATGCCTCTTAGGAATATTTTTGTCTTCTCAATACTAAAAACTAGAAAAGCTTAACTGATATATGAGAGACAATGTGGTCAAATAAAAAGAGACCCTGGCTGGACATGGCCCTGTCATTCACATGCTCAGTGTCAGGCACTCGTCCAGAAGTATCTGCTATGGCCACCTATGTGGCTGTGATGAACAGTCTTTCAAAAAATAAGTAAATGGAGGAAGAAAGTGATTGTTCTTTACCTCCTAAACAGGCTGTGAATTCTCATGAAGATGAACCAAGAAAGAGCACAATAATATTTTGGGAAGAGTATAGACTTTGGGGTCAGGCAACTGGATTTTAATCCTTTCTCTGTTACCCATTCTCTTGAACACGTTTTATTTCTCTGTACTTCATATTCTGTGTCCATAAAATGAACATAATACCATCAGCCTTTAAGGGTTGTTATGAACATGATACTTAGCAATAATTTATAGCTGTTCCTTTTTCTATGTACCCTGGCAGTATCACATGCCACCTTTTGGTGTCATCTCTGCTGTCCTCTTTGAATATGAAAACTCTTGAAAGATAATGCTCTGGCTACATATCTGTGAGCCATTGTTGAGAGACTGGAGATGAAAACAGTTTAGAGATACTAATGATTATAGTAGGTAAATGTTTCTTACTGCTTTCCTTCCTCCCTCCCCCTTTCCCTAACTTCCTTCTTCCTCCTCTCTCCTTCTTTGCCTGCTCTCTTCTCCTTTGCCTGTTCTCTCCTTTATTCCTATCCTTCTTACTTTCTCTCTCTCTTCTTCCCTTTCTTTTGAGCCTTCAGGCACTTGTCAAATGAAAACCCCTGGTCTAAGAGGCTCATCTTCTTGCATAGGACTGATGGCAACATCAGTACCTATAGGAAGCCACAGTTACTTCTTTTATATGTCTCCAGGTCTACTGTGTACTTTCATAGTTAAAATCTTTATTTAATCTACCATTATCAGTTCTGTACTATTCATTTTGAAGGTAGATTATGATGTAATTCTTCTACAGTACAATCCAAAGGCTCTTTTGATGTGGGACCATGAGCTCGAGAGGAATAAGATAGGATCTTAGCAAGCAAGATTCAGCCACTCCATCACTCTGCATAATGATTAGGCTAAGCCATCTTACATAAAATTCATTTCTAAAATCCTAAGATGGACCACTGTGCACTATTTTGGGGTGTAGAAATAGAAATAGAAGAATTACAAATTTCAGGTAAACTTTGGGAAGAACCCTAGAGAGAGTCTAGTGCTGCTAGACCTATAAGGTCACCCATTCTGTACCTGTCATTGAATCACATGCACAATCTCAAACACATGTGTCCTGTCCATGCATAAGCTAATCAGAAACAAAGATAAGAACAGGACTCACAGCCTCAAACTGAATCACCCTGCTCGTTGTCTTGGGAGAGGACATTAAAATCGAACATGGACAAAGTTCCAACCATGGTATGTCTCATACCTTCTCTTACTTGACTAACTGTGAACTCATATTTATCTTTCAAATTTTGATTCAAATGTCTGTGCTTCTGGAAAGCTTTGTCCCTGAACTTTCCAGGAGAACTAAGTCACCCCCTTGTTTGTGTTCCCAAACAAATTATTTTGGGGTCTGTTTTTTCAGTGAGACAATCAATCAACTACTGGGGGCAGAAACTACATGCCATTTATCTCTGAGTCACCACACCTAGTCTGGAGTCTGGCACATAGTAGCTGCTCAGTGAATATTTGTTGAGTGAATAATGAACAATCGGTGCCTCTGAAATATGTGGATGGAATGTGGAATCACAAAGGTCACTTGTGAAGGGAAACTGCTCCTTCCTCCCCTGCTGTCGGCAATGAATCAGACCCAGCTTAAATTTATGTCAAATGCTCTGCCTTTGCAGGGCTGCATGATTGAACTGCTGCTTTTCTTTTTGGGCAGACTGGAAGGTTCTATATGCCATAATGTTGGAGTCCCCAAAGTTTAGGAGAAGAGATATTTCATGGCTCCCACTCTGAGGCCTATAAAGAATTTTATTTTCTGAATAAGTATTGATTGCAGCTTCCAAAATACTGCAAACCTATGTAATTAAAAAGAATGAGACCAGTCATTGGTGGGCAGTGCATGGCTAAGTGTAAAAGAAGACAAATTCTTCAAGTGCCTGCAATTTTTTAATTGCACTTGCTTGGGAAGCTTATTAAAGCCTTGCAGGTGCAATGTTTCATCACAGAGTGGTGAACCTTTGAAAGATATGCATAATAAACAGAGTTTGAAATATGTTTTTATTCCAGGCCATATGGTCCTGTCTGGAGCTTTCCTGGATCTTTGGGTCAGTTCACTGTTGAAAGATGGGCTTGCAAAGACCCACCTCTCGGAGCAGCTGTCAGAGCCCTATCAGAACAAATCTGCTTTTGCATGATTATTTATTTTATGTGACTCTCTGAAACGAACACAGCCTTGCTCAGTAACTAAAATGTGCTGAGCAAAGTCTCTTCCCTGAACAGCTTGTGGCCACATCACCAAGCGGTGTCCTTCCTTGTCCTTAAAAAACAGACTAGCGAGACTTGTACAATAGGCCAGGACAGGCAGTCTGGGTGAAGTGTACCACCTGGGCTTGAACTTAGTGCCAGCATTATGAAAACTTACACGGTAGCATTTTAAAGAAGTGTCATTGTTCTTTCATCTCAACACTTTATTACTTGCTTTCGTCTGTCTCTCAACTCTGTGCAATTACCTAGGCTGTTGTGCACAAGCACTTGAACCATTTTTGTGGTGTTATAGTGGTGAGGGTAATGCTAATTCTTGCATCTTCTCCCTTTGTCATTAACAAAAGGTGCCATTGACTCCTCTGAGCATGGCCTTTTAAGGAGCATTTAATATCATTTATCCACAATTTATTGTACATGTATAAGAATATCAGTAACTGACAAGAGACATGATCTTGGAGTGAGGCAATCCATAAAAATATTGTAACATACAAAATGAGCAGTAAGTTGATTAGAAGATATTTATCTGTCTTTATTTGGACAAGGTGAACTTGGAGTTGGATTTTGTCATCTTGGGCAAGAAAATAATCTTGCCTTCTCAAGAACTACCTTTTCTCTATTATATTGCTAACATTATGTTCAGTATTCTTTATCTATTTATAGTCATTCATTCATTCAAATGATATTTATTAAACAATTATATTTCCCCAACCACTGTGCTAAGCTTTGGGAATGTCAGACCCATGTGCTTTCTGCCCTCACGGAGTGTAACAGTCTGGAGTACAAGGCAGACACTGAACAAATGGTTAATTCCATGTCTTCTTCATGTTACTGAAGGGAAGTTGAGGGTGTTTGGTGAATGCACATAGCTAGAAACCTATGTGAGGTCTTTGCTCTTCTTCTTGACTACTTGACCTTGAGGGCAAGGTCTGTATAAGATCCCTCCTCTACCCTCCCATCCAGTATGAGAATCACTCTGCCTGAAACAATAATTTGTGTATAGTAGATATTTAATAAAGTATTTTACAGATGTAAGGAGGAATGAAAGAAAGAAGCTAAGAAGGAAGTATTAATATTAGTTCATTTATTCAGGATACAGTTTGACAAATTACAATTCTAAAGCCTTAAATCAGTTTTAGAGCAAAACTATATGTTTTTTCTTTACCCTCACATGCAGCGATGCCATTTTTATTAATATCTGGTGCCTGTATTTCCATTTCTAGAGCCATAGAACCTAGAACTTAGCCTTTCACATGAAAAGCTAAGAAATAGAATTAGGGGACCCTGACATTTCCATCTGGGGCACCAGCTACTTTTCTTGAGGGCTATTCTTAAGTTGCTATAGATATTAGGGATGGGTTATTTCTAGATACAGGTAGATCAATATTCCTGTGCCTAAAAAATGATAGCTATTCCAAAGTGTGTACGTCAAGCCTAGGGACAAAGTCGTATGATAGAACGTTTTCTCTTAGAGCTCTAGTGTGGTACCTGAGTGACTTCTGGGACCATTCAAGCTTAGTATTGTATCCAGGAGAGTGGAGTGACATTGCTCAGTTGTATTGAGAGCTTCCAGGGTTATCAAGAAAGGGGAAACACGTGCGAGAACTACACTAGAAATGTGTAGCCAAGGGCCAAATAAAGGGTTCTTTGAGACACATCAAAGATCAGAGGTACAGTGTGGTAGCAGCAGCTAAGACCATCAGACAGTGGAAGGCAAGTGGAAAGGAATGGGGAATCTTGGGTTCGAATGGGTGGAGAGTTGCAGTAGCCAGGTTGGGACTGGAAGCAGAGGCTGATTTCCTGTGGGATAGGGACAGCCAGCAGTATGGCGACAGGGATTTGGGTGCTGGGTGGAGGCTTGGAATCAGTGTCCGTTGAAATCTTGGTTGTTCAGCTTGGAGATGCAAGGATTCTCATCCCCAGATGGTAATCAAGAAGAAGCTTTCAAACAGAGCAGGTAGCACAGTGTGCCTGGAGAATGGCCAGTGGAAGACAGGAAGGAAAAGATGTAGAAAAGCTAAGTAGAAGCCTGATCACATAGGACCTTAAAGGATTTTAAATTTTGCCTTGAGTGAAGTAGGACATCACTGAGTGGGAGAGTTAAATAGGGGAAGAACATAAACTAAATTGATTATTCAAAGATTTACACTTTCTGGATATATGGTGTGCAAGAGTTGTGGCAGGGAGACCACGGGAAGTCATTGTGCTAATTTAGAGGGATAGAGGAGTAGATTCAGGCAGAGACAACTACAGATTGGCAGTGGAACAATATGGGAAAGGGAGAATCAAACATGACTTCTAGGTATTTGTTCTGAAGAATTGGATAGATATTGCCATTTACTGGGATTAGAAAAGCTATAACAGAGTCAGATTTGAGGAGTGGGTTGAAAATCAAGAGTTTTGTTTTATACACATTAAATTTTATTTTAGAATTTTAAAATAATTTTAAATGTTAAATGTTAAATTTAATTTTTTATATTTACAAACTGAAACTTTGTACCCATTAAACAATAACTCCCCATCATCTCCTCCCCTCCCTCTCCGGTAACTACTATTCTACTTTCTGTTTCTGTGAGTTCGCTATTCTAGGTACCTCATGAAAGTGAAATCATACACTGTGTGTCTTCTGTGTTTGGCTTATCTCACTTGTGTTAATGGCTTCAAGGTTCACCTGTGTTTTAGATTTATCAAAATTTTATTATTTTTTTTAATATCGAATAATTTTCCATTCTAGGTAGATACCACATGTTGTTTTTTCGTTTATACAGTGATGGACATCTGAGTTGTTGCCATCTTTTGGTTATTATGAATAATGCTGCATTTAACATTAGTGTATAAATATACATGTTAAGTTTTAAATGTCATTTAGAACCAAATGGAGAAGTCAAATAGTCAATTAATGGATTTTTTAGTTGTGGAAATACCAGAACTGGAGATTAAAATTTTTGAGTTATCATAGAGTATTCGACCAGAGGCCCCATGACCCAAATTTTGCCATAGCTGAGTTATCTCCCCACCCCCACCCCATAGAGATATATACACATGCACTAAAGAAACAAAGAAAGTAAAGTAAAACTCTATTATTAGTTGGGTCTTTGGCCCTCAATTGTCCTCAGAAGTCTAGTGAACTAGGCTAACCCATACAGTATATAAATATATATGGAGAGAGAGAGAGAGAGAGAGAGAGAGAGAGAGAGAGAGAGAGAGAGAGAGAGAGAGAGAGAGAGTTTGTTTACTGTTTTGTTTTGTTTTATTTTGTTTTGTTTTGTTTTGCCTAGATTAAAGGCAGGCTAGATTTAGTCTAAGCCCAGAGTTAAACCAGACTGAAAAGGCCACAGTTTCCTCTAAATTCATCTTAGTAGCTCTGATTCATCTTTCTAATAGGGTAAAAATCCACAGGAAGTTGTCACTGGACCATGTCCTAGGAAACAGAACTAGAGCGACAGAAAGCAGAACAGAGTGCATACTCCCCACCCCCACCCCACACAGCCTACCTCTGTCCTGGGCCTGTGAAAGTCAAGAAGCTCTGGGCTATTGTCAAATAAGAAAAAGAAACTTTGAACACAGTATGAGCATTAGCAAAGTGCTCTCCAAGGAGGACAGCATCTGTGCCATCTCACCTCCGTCTTCAGGAGTGCGTGAAAGAGAGACCCCTTGTGGGCTATAATTTTATAATCTGATCTCCTTTAAAACTAGCACTCCAGAAAAACTTGGTGCAATTATTGTCTTCTAGATTAAGGTCTACTCTTTCTCAGTGGGGGCAAGTTTCTTGGTTTCGATCCTGAATTTTTGCTGGGGAGATATAAGGGGATTGTGGAAGGGATGGAGACGACTTGAGAATTTCTCCTACACTACAACCCCCAGATTTTGCTCTTAAGAGCTTGATGTTACAGGTGTCTTTCTTAATTCCACATACTTTATGCTCTCCACGTGGTCTGGCTGTGAGCTTCTCATAGTGGCTTTGACCCTTTGATGTCACCCATAGTCCTAGATTTATAGTCTTTCTAGCTTTGCAATTTTACCATGTTATTTTGATACAAGGACCATGAACTTTGGAATCAATCAGTTATTGAATTCATTTCCAAATTCTCCTCTTTTAGTGTGTGACTTTGGTCAAATTATATCCACAGAAAGTGTCACCTATTGTTGTATCAGGTCAAGGATATAGGACATTTCTGGCCCTTCTCCTCAATATCTTTTTCTAGTTTATCTTTAAATGATAGAATACCATAGGTCCTGCACAAACATTTTGTTTTCTTATTCTATAAATTCTATTTTATAGACCAAGATTTCCATTACCATCTCTACGTGATGACTCCAAAATTTACATTTCTATCTCAGACTCTAGTTTGAACTCTTGGTTTATTTTTTCAAAAACCTGTTCAGCTCTTCATTGGAGGTCAAAAATGGCACCTAAAAGTTATCATAACTAAAGCTTGATTTATTATCTTCTTTTCTTCTCCTCCAAAACTTGCCTATGTCTAATATTTCTGCCTGAAAGACTGACATTATCTATTAAATTGTCCTAACTTTGCTACCTTATCTCACTTCACCACTGATCTCCAATGAATTGTTCAATCCTGGTGATTTTATCTGAGTATCTGTTGAATCCATTTGATTCTCTCTGTCTTTACTTATGCCACCCCAGACCAAGCTCCCATCATCTCCCTTGTGATTTACTGCAATCACTCCTAAATGTTCTCTCAGATTTCTTCTTGCTACACTCAAATCTGTTCTCCACAAAGGTCACAGTAATCGTCTAAAAATGCAAATTAGCTTAAGTCACTCTTTTGCTAAACCTCTTTCAATGATGTTTCATTGCTGTTGAGATAAAATCAAAATACTTCAAGTCTTTATAAGCACCAATATGTCTCAACTCCTGCCTTGTGGCTCTCTCCCAATACTTCTTTTTTCCCTCCAGCTTTTCTGAGATATAATTGACATGTAACATTGTGTAAGTTTAAGGTGCACAACATGTTGATGAGATATGCTTACGTATTGCAAAACAATTTTAACTTAGCATTAGCAGACACCATCCATCAACTAGTCTAATTACCATTTATTTTTTGTAGCAAGAACATTTAAGATCTAGTCTCTTAGCATCTCTTAAGTCTATAATACAGAATTGTTCATTATAATCACCATACTGTGCATAGATCCCCAAAACATATTCATCTTATAAATTGGAAGTTTGTATTCTATGAGCAACATCTCCCTATTTCCTTCACCCCTCAGCCCTTGGTAACTACCATTCTATTCTCTGTTTCTACAAGTTTCTGATGATATTTTAGGATTCATTGAGCTCTCCTCTTTAAGTTCCTTACATGCACTGTGAACTTTTCCATGTGCAATCTTCCACACATGCTGTTCTTTTTCTGGAAATCCTTTTGTTCTTCTTCATCTAGTGAAACAAACATCTGACTGTTTGGCACTTGTTGAATATACTTGCTACATCTGAGGAATATTCAAACCTATGAGTTTTATCTAGGCAAGGTAGAAAATGATGTTCCCCAGACTTCTTTGGAGCAAGAGTATAGACATGTGATCTAGTCTCTACCAATCAGACTCATCCATGTGAGAATTTAGTTTGAAAGTGAACAGCTTGAGAAAGGCATAACCTATTGTACTGGTAAGGATGGCAGCAGAGGCATCCATCTTTTAAGAATGACAGTGGTTGTAATGTCTAGTTTCTGATGCAGAAGTAGCTAAGATCTTGGTGGCTTCTATGGTTGTTGGAAAGTTGGTTCTTGGCATCAACATGAACTGCAGGACTTAGTAATGCTCGGGTTATTAAAAGCTAAGGCAGTTTCTTCCACCCACCAGTTCTGTAATGTGATTTTTGAGTGTGGTTCCTGAAAGCTTTGTTTGAGCCTATTTCTCCAGCTTGACCCCTCACATGCTTCATCAGCCAAGGTCAGCTTCTGTTGCTTAAAACTAAGAAAGAACTCTGGCAGATAGCAGTGGAGAATTCCAACTAATCCTTGAGCTTTCAGCTCAAGTTCATCATAGGAAACTACTCCATTTGCCCTGTTCTCCCATGTAAAATAGGTCTTTTACTACAGCACGATGTCAAGACATGGCGTTATGGCTCTTCCATGCAGCCTCCGTTGTTAGGCTGACTGGGTTCCAGCCTCAGCTCTCCTATCTACTTGACACATGAATTGTGCAAAGGTTACCTAACCTCTCTGTGGACCAATTCTCTTATCTGTAACATGGGGACAATGATAATATCTAACGCATAGGTTCACGGTAAAGGTCACATAAATTAATGCGTACATGAAACCCTTGAAGTGGTACCTAAATGCTCAATAAATGTGAGCAAATATGTTGTTCTTTCCCACAGTTCCTACTTCTTTCCTTGCACAGATTGTCCTTAAAGGCTCACAGGATGGTAATTCGGTTAAGATATGTCTTTAACTTAGGCTGTTAAGTTCTATTAAAAAAGGGGCTGTTTCTTTTTCCCAATTCCTAGCACAGGATACATTTATTTGACACATGTAGGGTGGGTGTTGTGTAGGATCCCACAAACCTTGAGAGACACCGTGTCCCCCCCCATCCGACCACACCCACACAGGGAAGCATCAGTAGCACTGGTGTTCCTGGCAGCCTCGCCCTAAGTTTCTTTCCTTTAGTGATTTATTTCTCGTGACCCACATCTGACCTGTGCCCGCAGGGCACACACCCTGCCCCAGATGCTACACTTTCTCTTGCCCTGATTTCTCTGCTTCTCAGCACTGGTTTTATGCTGACTCTACAGCCTCCAAAAACTGTTAGGAGCCAGATGGGAAGAAGAGCTAAAACGGATTCCATTCATTGCCCTTCCAGACTCCAAGGAAAGCAACAACAACTACAGTGACAAAACAACAACAACAGTCACCACAACTGGTATATATTGAGTGTTTACTATAAACTAGGCATTAGTCATTGTGCTTTATAGGCATTAATTTATTTACTACCCACCACAGTCCTAGGGAGAAGATGCTAGGACCCCCAGTTTACAGAAGGGAAAAATAAATCCCAGAGGCAAATAAAGAAAGGAAGGAAGGGAGAGAGAAAGGAGGGAAAGGGGAAAGGAAGGAAGTTTTTTCAGTGGAAGACAACTTCAGTGGCTGAGAACTGTGGTTCCCATAAGAACTTTTCTCCTGTAGAGAAGTAACTGTGAAAGTAATATTGATGGAGAAATTATAGAAGATGACACTGAATATATACCTACCCTCAGATCAGCTTTATAATTTAGATGTTTTTACATGATCCCTTTCAGCTGCTTGCTATCTGCAGCTTCTTTTCCCCAAAGTCTAATGTAAGTAGTAAGCACAATACAGATCATTAAGAAATCTGTACAGCTTGTTTCTGGTTAATTGGCATTTTCCTATAAAATATTTAAAAATTGGCCTTTGGTTTTCAAAGACACTCTTCAGAAAGTCATAGTTTTCGCTCCTATGAATTCTCATGTGCAGACGGGGCCTCCTGCATTGGGATTATCTGGGCATTTTCACAGATGCTGTTCAGCCACTGATATTCACCTGGAGTTTGGGGGCAGGGTTTATTGTGCATTTTCTATGTTTAGATCTTCCTGATATTATTTTATTTTATTTTTTTCCAAAGAAAGGGAAAAACAGCCAGTTCTTTTGCAGGAACTGTTATTTGGCTAATGCTGTCCTCCAATTGTAGTGCTCCTGTGCATTTTAACCAACACATTTTTAAAGTTAGTGTATGGGACAACTGCCAGGGAATCTGCTTCAAGCTGCGTCTCAGGAAAGCTTTGTCTCTCTGGCTTTGACAGGCCTTGAGAGATTCTCACAAGCCCTCAGCAAAATCAGGTGGGTGGTTTGAGACTCGGAGTCTGGTTGGCAGATTCTCTGAAAGAGCATGGTACATTTGTTTCCTGTGGCCACCTTAACTCATTACCATAAACTCGGTGGTTTAAAACAATAGAAATGTGTTCTCTCATAGTTCTGGAAGCCAGAAATCTGAAAGTGAAGTGTCACTAGGACTGGTTCCTTCTAGAGACAGAGGGAGAGTCTGTTCCTTGCCTGTCTCCTAGCCTCTGGTGGCAGCCTTGGTGTTCCTTGGCTTGTAGACACATGACTTCAATCTCTGCCTCTGTCCTCACATCGCCTTCTTCCCTGTGTGTCTTCTCCCCTTCTCTTCTGAGGACACTTCGTTGGATTTAGGACTCACCTTTACCTAGGATGATCCTCTCTTGGACTCCTTAACTTAATTACATTTGCAAAGGGCCTTTTTCCAATAAGGTCACATTCCTAGGTTTTGGGTGGTCAAATCTTCTGCATAATTGGCCAGTCAATCTATTACTCATGGCAGATTGAGAGAATTTCCATGACCGATGGGGATAAAGCTGAGCTTTGACTAAGCAGCGGGATGAAGAGACCTTCTGACCCCCCTGAGCATTCAACCTCTCTGCCTTAGTCTCTCAGTAATTGTCTGTTTCTGAAAGTTGGTGTGACCTTTCTTGTACGCAGCTGTGTCTCTTTGCACAGAGTTCCTCTGGCTGTGACTCTTAGAGAGATGAGCTAAAGGGGATTGTCCAACACTGATAAGTCTGAATAGTTATATCTCTGGGTTGGAAACTCTTCAGAAAATCGTACTGGACTATCAGAACTTATTCTAGGCCTAAAAGTCTCAAATGTGATTAAATATAAAAATCATCAAGGGAGTTTTTATTAAAAACAGAAATTTTCAGATCTCAACCTACAATAGTTTGCCAGGGCTGCCATACCAAAGTGCCACTTTGGTGGCTTAAACAACAGAATTTTGTTTTCTCATAGTTCTGGAAGCTAGAAATCCAGGGTTAAGGTATCAGCAGGTTGGATTTCTTCTGAGGTTTCTCTTTTTGGCTCCTGGATAACCGCCTTCTTGCTGTGTCCTCACTGCCCTTTCCTCTGTGCACCCCTGATGTCCCTCTGTCTTATTACAAGGATGCCAGTCACATGGGACTAGGGCCCACCCAAATGACCTCATTTTAATTTAATCACCTTTTTGAAGACTTTATGTCCAAATAGTCATATGATGAGGTGCTAGAAGTTAGGGTTTCCATATGAATGTATCCCATAGCTCATAACCCAAGAGATTCTGATGTTGTTTGGACTCAGGTGGGGCCCACGAACTTTTGAAGCGATGCCCCAGTGACTGCAACTGGTTCAGGTGGTCAGAGTCAACACTTTGAGATGTTTTGACATTTGCTTTGACTCCATGTCTTTACATCATCCTAATTCTTCCATATACCCCATATTCAGCAATAAATTAATGAAAATAGAAAATACTCCATGACCTTTTGCAGTTATTCCCCAAGACCTCTCCTAAACTCCTGGGCCTTTGTCTCAAATCTGTTTCCCTTCAGTTTCAATGACTTTGAACCTGAGATTGTTTTGTATCCTGTCCTTTAGACTTTTTATGACATTGACATAGTCACATACTACTTAAGGATTTTGACTCAAGGTGGGATTTGCTGCCCAAGAATTAATCCCCAGGATGAGCCTACTCAGTTAGCATCTCATGAGTTGGTGATCTTACACACCTGAAACAGTACTTTGTGGGTGTCTTAGGGTAGCTTTACAGGACTCAGAGAGTCAGGGAGTCAGGCCATGACTTAGCGATGTCACTCTGAAGAACAGAAAGGCATCCATCAACTAATATAAAGAGCCCTGTCTTCTGATTCATAGTCTGTTTATACCTCTCCCTTTATCCTTAAACTCACCTTTCTCAGACTAAGTATTGCCCTTGTAATTCTTTTCCCCTTTTACGTAGTCCAAGGTTTTTATTTAAACCCAATTTCTACATTATCAAGACATTTGAGTTGGAGAGACAGGGCACATCAAAGTATATTCTTACTTTGGATTCTGCATGTGCCTAAGGAGTGGCCAGAAAGGAAAGCAACAAAAACCCGTCATGGGCCAGGTGTTGAGCTGGGGTCTATGCTATTGCATTTACAGCAGCCCTAGGGGTAGATATTAGTGTTTTTATGGTACTCATGAGAAATGAGAGGCCCTTTTCAGCTCTGTAACTGCTGCGCCTGGGGCTCGAACCTCACCCTGGAGATGGGCCTCTTCCAAATCTGCCGCATCACTCTTTATAGGTTCCTGAACCCTAAAGATATTTCAAGTTCATCTCTTTGATTTAAGCACAGTGGAAATGGTTATTTTATAGTCTGTCTGACAGTTCTAACAACTGAGATCTTTGTGGGTTTGTTTCTGTTGTCTGTTGGTTCTGGTGATTTTTTTTTTTTTTTGTCCTTGTTTTTCCATGTCGCTCTTGTTGCTTTGGTTCAATGTTGATAATTATACTTAGAAATATTTGTAGTAATAGTTGGAAGTTGGGAATACGTGCATCTTCTAGGCACTTGGGGTACTACCAGTCTGGGATCACCTCGATTCAAATCCAGACTTGATGGTTTCTGAACCACAAGGTAGCTTGAGACTTTCCAGTGACTGGTTTGCTTCCAGCTCACCCTTATTCTGATGGTTAAGTCTTTGGGGATCTTCTGTGCGTGACATCTGAGACTAGGTTTCCCACCTGCTGTGACTCTAAGCTTTGACATCTGTCCTTACCCCAGAAAAGAGATAAAGGTTCTGGTTTCCTAAGATTGGAAAATCCCATCAGAGGAGAGTAACTGTCATGTCTACCCACCTCAATGCCCACTTTCTGCTTTGGCCTGGTAATTCCCTCCTAACTTGTCAGCTTTCCACTCTTTCCAAGATTTGTTTTTAAGATTTTATCTAGCATATTTATCTATTTTAATTAGGAGGGTTTACTCAAATAATGCAGCCTGTCATTACCTAAACACAAAAATTTAACGACTGTATTTTTTCTTCTTACTCTTCCCTGGGCTTTGTCTCACTTGTTTTTCTTCTTTGAGATCTGCTGCCTTTTACACAGCCCTGAACCTCTCCACTCGTTCTTATGGCACCTTGGGTCTATGGATGAGTGGTTAATTTGGTAACTTGATAGTTGTGCCACATTTGTGGATCTCTTATATAAGTCCCAGGCAGTCTTGAAAACAAGGTTTTATCTCTGTTTGAAACCTTGGGAATATAAATCCTACTGAGGCCAGATCCCCACTCTCTAGCCTTTTGTAATGTGACAAACACAGGTATGATCATGGCACTTCATAAAGCAGTAATCCGAGAAGATTCTGCCCAGAACTATTAAATAATGAGCTTCTAAAATAGGTGTGTGTGCGTGTGTGTGTGTGTGTGTGTGTGTGTGTGTGTGTGTTATAGAATTTGGTTTTGCTCTAAAAGTGGATTGGCCTTTGCTTTCAGCTTCTGAGAAGAAATCTGTGTCATAGCTGATAGAATGTCCATGTTAGGGTGGGTGCTGGTCACACCAGAAAGACCAATCATGTGATTGAGGCTGGGGGTTTTGGGTCCCACAGTGTCACTTGACCTGGAGACTGAGTTTATTCACATTGACAGTCAATCATTCATGCCAGTGTAATGAAGTCCCAGTAAAAGCTCTGGACACTGAAGCTCAAATGAGCTTCCCTGGTCAGCATTACTCTGTGCATATTGTCACATGTCCTTACCAGGAGGGCAACTTGTCCTGACTCCTAGGGGAGAGGACAAAGGAAGCTTCATGTTTGGAACGCATCAGACTCTACCCTATGTGTTCCTTCCTTTGGCTGATGTTAATCTGTATCTATCTATGAAATAAACTGTTACTGTGTGAATAACAGATTTCGGTGAGTTCTCTGGGTACTTACAGCAAATCACTGAAACTAAGAGTGGTTTCGGGAACCCCTTGAACTTGCAGTTTTTCTCAGAAATGAGGGCAGTCTAGTGGAAGACGGTGATCTCAACCTTTCCAGTTTGGCTAGCATGACCGTGTGTGTGTGTGTGTGTGTGTGTGTGTGTGTGTGTGTGTGTGTGTGATATAACACTGGCATGGGGTTCTTATAATTAGAACAACATGACTAAAGCTAAAACATATTAGCAAGGCTTAGATATGTTTCTTTTTGCATCTTTATATTCAACCTGCTATGAGACCCTTCCAACTGGCCACCACCAACTCTGACTCTGTGATGGGTGTCATTTTTGTCCCAGTGTGCATTGTACCTTTCCACAGTTCCTGTCAGTCTGTGTTTACTCTGCCTCCAAATCTGGGTCAAGAAAGAAAGTGAGTCTATGGCCATGCCACACTGAATAAGCCCAATCCCGTCTGTTCTCAGAAACTAAGCAGAGTCAGGCCTGGTTAGTTCTTGGATGGGAGACCATCTAGGAAGACAAGGTGCTGTAAGCATAAAAAATAAAAAAAATAAGGGATTGTAAACTGACAAGGTCCTTGCGATCTGTAAGGTGAACCAAAGGTTACCTCGTCTAAAAAAATAAATAAATAAAAGAAAGAAAGTGAACCCTCAGAAATATTTTTTTCCCACTAAGAGTTGGAACCTCATAAATCATGGTGACAAGACATGTGATGATGGTCTCTTTCTGTTCTTGAGGAGATTGGAAGAGGAGAGGCGTGAAGGTTCCAGCACCGTTCTGTAATTTTCCCCAGTGGTGGCACAGTGCGAAGGATTCCAGCAGGCAAGCTCCTCAGCCCTCACTAGGCAATCCTCCACTTGAATGTTCCTGCGGTGAAAATGCAGAGACATCCACCGGTGTCACTCGGGCAGTTCAGCACCTGCTGCGGAACTCCTGGCAGTTAACAATGAAATCGTCAAGATTTCTTTTTCGTTCCCTTCCAGGCAGCCAGGGCATTGTTTTTCTCCCCTGGTTTAGCACATGAATCAATCCTTTTGTACATCATCAGTGAGACTGTGCATGTTTTCAGAAGCTGGCTTCGTACCTGGCAGGCTTGCTTGTTGGGCAGTAGTTCTGCCAACGAGAAAGAAAATATACAGATTCTCATACGTCCCCAGATTGTATTACAAAGCAGTCAAGGGAGAGTGTTGTTTTCTGGCCTGATAGTTGGCTTTGCTTGTGTTAATTCTTAGAGATATGCCATCCTAAACTTAAGTTAGTTTTTTTAAAAAAAAATATTAAAAAAACTGGTATTTTGCAGATTGTGATTGACAGAGAGGGGAGGAGGCACAAATGGCAATATGGACAAGTAGGAGAAGAAAGAATATATAGTAAATGTTTTAATTCCTGCAGAGCCTGATGTGCTTGCATGTTATACATTTCATTTTCCAATAATACTTTATTTAAAGAGAGCCAATCCAGCTTGGCTTAGTTCTTGCCCCAAGGCCATTTAAACCATACTTTAAGTAAAGCACTTTGCACCCCTCCGTGCACAAAGGCACAGAGGGGTTATGCACCAATTAACCTGTCAGGAACCTTTTGTCTGTGGAAGATCTACAGTAAAAAATAAATATTTCAAGAGCATTTAAAGACCAACATAGTAGTATTTGAGGTGTACTGCTGATTAGAGACTTGAAAAATACAGATTTATACCAAAGAAAAAATTAAGATAGATCTTGCTTTGCAGAAGCTGCAAGAGTCACTCTAGTTGAAAGCAATACCCAATACAATTAAATTTGATTTGTTATAAGAATGTTCATTTTCGCCCAACTTATTTTAGAACGTCTGTCTTATGAAGTAAAGCTGCCTTTAAATTTAGTTTTTGCATTAAGAAATGGAGATGAGTGCAGCCTATAGACAGGGTTTGCTTATTCTCAGTGCAAAGAGCTATACAACCTTAGAGTTTTGCTAAACTTAAAATACTAATAAAATATGATCTCAATTCCCTGACTAAAGTGATGGGGGAATCAGTGTATAACTGCTTAGAGAATTCTCCACTTTGGAATCTTAATATGGATGGGCCCTGGGGCATCCACAAATGAAATTATATGGAACATTGTGTTTGCGCACATGTGCATTTGAGAGAGTTTAAGCACCACTGTGAGTTTAGCTGTGGGGCAAAGGGGAGGCCAGAACATTTTTCTGCCTGCTCAGTCTGAGTGCACGCACAGCCAACACTGTGCTAAACCTTTTCAGTTTGGAGGTTCTGTCTCCAGAATTCTAAGACATGTCTCAGTTTGGTCATGGGGACACAAGTAAGTGCTGGGGCTTTCTCAAACATGTTATTTTTACCTCTTTCAATTTACCAGAGGGCTTTCTGGATTATCTGGAAGTGGTCCTTGGAAACTGGGCAGTCTCTTTACCGAATGTAATTCTAGGCAGTAGGGAGAAACTGTGTGTGTGTGTGTGTGTGTGTGTGTGTGTGTGTGTGTGTGTGTGTGTGTGTATCTGATAATTAGCAGATATTGGAAAGATGTGTATTGAGTAAATGAATGAATAAATAAATGTCAAAATGAACAACTAACCAAATAATTATAATAATATGTATTTTATCTTCTTCAGTGAAGCCCCTGCTTGTTTTCCTGTTCCCACTGTGATGCCCTGCAGGAGAAAGATGCCCACATAGGTCAATGATGATTTAGCCTGCAGGCTCATAAGACTGTCTCAGAAATGGTCACTTTTCCTTTCTTCTTTTTTTTTTTTTTTAAATAAATGTCAGCTATCCAACTTGATAAAGTCAGTCTTAAAATCTATTGTGCATGGTCTCTTCTGGATAACTTCGAGTGGAGCAAAGGATACAGCATGTGGTTTGGTTTCTTCCACGCTGATTTTGAAGATCCAGCTCAACCCCAAGTTCCTTATGCGTCAGCCAAGGAATATGCCAAGGTCATCTGAAACAATGGACTGGAGGGACATCTGTAGAAAAGATGGATGAGCAGTATTACCAGGAGGAGATGGCTCTACTTTTGGAAAGGAAATCTGCTTTGGTGGTCTCTCAGACAATTTCTGGTTGCCTTTGTAATCAACAGGTCCTACCTTGTGATTCCCCAATTGCGAAGTCTGAATTGTAATTCCCAGGGATGTATTTAATGATGGCCTTTACTGTATTTGCATTTGGATCAATGAAGCTTTTAAAAAATAGAACAGAAAACCATTGAAATTGATTTTTATGTTAAGAAATCAGATAGACTTAAAAACTTCTATTTAAATTCTTAAAATTTTTTTAGAAAAAAATAATGCAAAATTTATGAACAGTATGTTCATGATTTGCAACTCTGACAGCAACCACTTATTATAAGAATACTTGTTTACCAGCATATTTTTTCTGGTTATATAAGCTATGGTTTCTTTTAGATCCACTGTTGCGCGGTCTATAATTTTTCTATGACTTAATTGAATGTGAAAAAAAGTCAGAATTAAATTAAAGTTAGTCACATTATATAAATATGATTCTATTCACCAAAGGATTAATTGATAACCTTTTTAATAAAATGGATTTGATGATGTATTTGGCACATATTTTATCTCTGCATGAACAAGTATGTCCTTCTCTTGCCTGATGAATTTTTGAAAAATAATAAATTAATTAAACAAATTGTGTATGATGGAAACAGTATTTGAGTGTTGATGTTTAGCAAAAATTGGATTCCTACTCTAGAGTGACATCAAGTGAAAAATAAAATAATAAGCAAGGCATGATCTCTACTTTTGAATGTTTTAAAGAATTTAAGATGCTAAAGAACATTGATGCCACCTGTGAAATACATACATCAATTGATTGACGCATGTCAGCATAAGCAGAGAACGGGAAGATTCATGACGTTGATAGTTGAAATGTCTGAGATGCATATGGGCTTCTTCAGTAACAGATATCAAACTCTCTCTGGACTCCACATCTCCACTCCAGCAAAACTTTTACATATGTGGAATGTGTACCCTCACACTTATTCTTAAGTAGTATTTACTAAATATTCATTAGTGTAGCAGGCTTGAAGCTACAAGTATTATCACCCTTACTTTGCAGACTGAGAAACTGAGGCCATGCTCCCTGAAGTCACATTAGAGTATGTTTATTGGACCTGGCATTTCTTTGGCATCGGCTCTGTTCTCTGTCCAGCATCCTGTGGGGCTGGGGTGCCATGGGGTACTTTGCAGTTTTTTAAGTAGGGAAAAGAAGCAAGGGTGTGGAGTTACCTGATGCAGGAGGAAGTAGAGAAGGTAATTTTCTGTATCCTCAGTCTGCCTGTTTGAAGAAATTGCACATAGTTTTCCATTCTCATAAGGCTTTGGCCCTAAGCAGACACTGTCTATTTTTTTTTTTTAACTATGGTCAACTTCTGGATCGTGTTTATGTTCATAAACGGGTTTATTTACAGCAAAGAATACTTTCTCAGTAACTTTGGACAGAGTGAGAAAGAAATGGTCGCAGTAGTTTGATAAACTTGGATGCACTGGGGAAAATTATATGAAGATTAAAATGGTATACATAGGAAGTTCTATTACATCTTTGCCACTGGTTTGTTATTTTTATTGTTCAATGAGACATTATTTCACAATTTGTGTTCATTTAAAAAGCACATTTCCAAATCTTATTTCATTCCTTTCCTATCCAGCCTGTCTTTTTCATTTTTACCATGTATCTTATTTACAATTTATGTACCCTCTTATATTATCTTGCAAGGCAACCGAGTTTTCCTTTTAATTAGGATGTTGCTTTGAATATTACTTATCCTACAGGGCATATTTACAAGTTTTACAGCAATTCAGATGAGTACTGTATTTTGGTTACCAAACCAAGAAAATTAATATTTATGCTGTAAATAAAAGAGTCTGTCACATTGGGTCTACCAGGTGAAATATGCATTATAGCTGCAACTCCCAGCTTCCTCACAGTGTGGTGGCCTTCTGCAGCTCTCTGCTGGGTTTTAAAGGCCAGCTCTTCATCTCGGGGTTGGATCAAACCAAGGGTGCTTTCCTCATTAGTCCTGTAAATTAGAATTGCCATGAGGTTAGGGTGAAGAAAAAAGAAATCTACCAACCAAAAACCTAACAGCCCCTGTAGTACTGTAATTAACGTTATTTTTAATTGCTTGTATTAGCATTTGAAAACGAGATTGATTGGCTTTTGCCTATCAAGGAAACAGAACTTGGATTCTTAAAATGGAAAACAGGAGTTGTTAATTATACTTAAAAATCTATAGATACTGTACTTAAATGTCTTGAAGGTCATCTGAGGCTTGTAGAACACATGTTTTATGCCTGTTTTATCTAAGGAGAAACCTGAATATCACAATGATGGATTGGATCTCTTTGTATTTCTTTCTCTCTATCTTTCTTTTTGTTTTTTTTTGTTTTGTTTTGTTTTGTTTTTAAGGGAACAAAAACACATGTTATTAAAGTCCTGTGGATCACTGTTAAATAATTGATCTTTTAATTTTTTTGTTTGTTTTATGGCAAGTCATTTCTGATTGCTAAAAAGCTGCAGAAGAATACAGCAGCCCATTTCATTTTGATGTGTAGGGCTTTAGTTTTATAACTCCTGCGAACACCACCAGAAAAAGTACACCTAAGCCCTTTATTGAATGAGAAGGTATGAGTTCTTATTAAGAAACCCATAAACTAGGAAGCTGGCAACCTTGGTATTTTGCAGTGGAGTGCCAATCATGCTTTTGTGCTCTGGGAATTTGTGTTCGGCCCGTAGCTTTTAATTATTTTTATGAACGAGGGAATAATGAATATATTTGTAATATCGTGAAAAAATTCCCCAACAATGACTGACCAAAGAGTAGATTTATATGATAATCCTTAAACACCAATTCTGTTGCTCAGTGCTAGGCAGAAGGAAAATAGAATACTGAGCTTCATTACTGAGAGGGCAGAATAAATCAAAACTGACGGAATTAATACTGTTTAATTACTAGCAATACACCTAACCTGGAGAACGCATATTCATCACCAATCACAATATTTTAGGCTACAGTTGCCCTGGGAGAGATATAATACTGAGCACAAAGTATGATGAGTCTTGAAGAAGGAAATTAGCGAAAATTTTGACACAGAGACACTTTATGGCGGCCTTCAGAACTATGGCAGCGTGAAAGAGAATAAACCTTATTGACTGTGGCAGTAGGAAAGTGGGAAGGCGTGGTGACGGTACTAGATTAGGGTCATAGAGAAGAGCAACTCCCAAAGAGGGGACTTAATGAGTGTTTTTTGTAGAGAGTAGATAGGACTTGTTGTCCTAGGTTTACCCTGTGTCTGCAAGTGACCCATGACTGGCTTGTGTGACCTTGTTTGAGTGGCTATTGGCATCTGGTATAAGGCAAATATGGTATAATCATTATGATTGTGGGCTCTGGAACCAGTTCGCCTGGATTTGAATCTTGGCTCTGACATTTAATAGCCAAGTGACATTAAGAAACATATTAAACTTCCCTGTGCATCAGTTTTTCTATCTGTAAACTGGGCTCCTCATAAGGCCGTTGCGATAGTTAAATAAGCAGAGTTGGAACATGCTTAGAACTCTTCCTGGGGCATGGTAAGGTCCTGATTAATATGAACCATTATTTTTAACCCTCAGACCTGTTCACATTGATCCACCAGCAATTCATCCATTATAGTTTAGATATTTCCTACTCTGGTACCATGTCCAGTTCCCACAGAGACATCTGCTCCGGTAAGTCATGATTCACTGTCTCTCCAGTTTCCTGTCTGTCTAATTCTTGTGGCAGCAGTTTTCCCTGTGATCTCAATTCTCTGACTAAGAAGAGCTGTCAATTTGTGCAGCTTTTTCTTGTTAAGAAGGGAACAACAGTGTTCAAGCTCCTTACACATTGGACCAGAAACGGGAAATCACCATTATGGTAATCATGAGAATTGCAGGTTTCCAGCAGCATAATTAGTACCTGATTATTAAACTAAACTTCATTACGTTGTAGGGATGTAGTACTGCAGACACAATGGTTCTTCTCCAAAGTTCATGGTCTGGTTGGGGAACTAGAATAGACACATGAAATAACAAATAATATGAGGCAAATTTTCCAAATAGTAAGATGGGATCAGCTCTCTGCTAGCTGGGGTGGGCAGATATGGCTTCCTGTGCAAGGGAAAATAATATAATATAAAAAATAACATAAAGGATTCTAAGATAATCAAAGTAATAGAAGTAAAAATCTGGAAGTGGAAAGCATAAGGCCTTTTGGATGCAAGAGGCAGTGCCCAGGCCAGTGTGCTTTGGGGAAGAGAGTGGGCAGGCAGGTTGGGACTAAAATATGGAGATTCTCTGATACTCGTCAAGGACACCTGGGTTTTCTCTTAAAGCAAGTTTGAAGGTTTCTGAGCAGAATGGTGAAGCTTTAAAACTAACTTGTTGAAAGATGGCAAAGTAGGCTGTAGGAACCCAATAGAAAGCTTCTTGTAGCGGAATACTGATGTGTTAAGGGTCCTCTTTAAGGTAGGAAGTATATATATGAAATGTTAATGTATGAGTAATATGTCAGAAGTACACAGGAACCTAAATGAAACATGATCTCTTGGATAGGATCCTGAAATAGAAAAAAGGACATTAATGGAAAAACTAGGAACTACAAATAAATTCTTTAGTTTAATTAGCAGCGCTTTACCAATGTTAACTTCTTAGCATTTTTTTATGGTGACTTTGGTTAACAAAATCCAGTAAGTTTCAGGTGTACAATGCAACAGTAGAGCATATATGTATATTGCATTGTGTGTTCACCGCCCATAGTTGGATTTCTTTCTGTCATCCCATATTTAACCCCTTATACCCCATCTAACTCCCTCATCCCCCAACTCTCCCTTCCCTCTGGTAATCACTAGTCTCTAGTCCATGACCATGAGTCTCTGTTTGTTTATGCTGTTCATTTGTTGCTTTTAGGTTTATATTCTACATATAAGTGATATTATGTGGTTTTCAACTTTTTCTATCTGGCTTATTTCACTTAGCATGATTATCTCATGATCCATCCATGTTGTGGCAAATGGCAGTATTTTATCTCTTCTTATGGCTGAGTAATATTCCATTGAATATATGTACCACAGCTTCGTAGGACATTTTGGTTCCTTCCATATCCTGGCCACTGTGAATAATGCTGCTATGAACATCGGTGTGCAAGTATCTTTTCAAATACAGGTTGTCGTAACTTCTTAGTTTTGATAAATAAATATACTGTGGTTATGCAAGATGTTAACATTAGGGAAAGCTGGGTGACACTCTAAACTCTCTTTGCATCTCTTTTGTAAATCTATTATACCCCTCCAAAAAAAGTTTAAAAAATCTAAATGGGAAGAATTAATACCATATTCAGAGAACATATTAGATATAGGCATATATTATAATCTAATAACCAGAGATAAAAGAGAGGAAAGTAATAACCACTGTTAATGTCTTGATATGTTTCTCTCTCTCTAGGTTGTGGTATTATAGCTATTTTTTTTCCTACTTTATATTTTACTCCCAAATTTGTCTTATTTAGCTGTTTTCTTTTATTATTAGGAAATATTTTTAAAGACAAACTTCAGCGGTCAAGGTGATTGATTGGATGGTGGAGTAATGGAGATAGATAAGTCAGCAATGGCTCTGTGTGGGAACAATGGTACATTGATAGAAATTGGCAAGTATACACATTACTTCATTTAGGTAATACTTTAAAAACGCCATGGCAATAAATATTTCTGAAGTACATGTTACAGTTTTGAGATATTTAAAAATTAATTGCTACCTCTCTAGTCTATAATCGCCAATTTATTATATCTGTCATACATAATGTTTTTTTTGTTTGTTTTCCCTTCTAGATGATGAACAATTTGAGGTCTTATTCATCTTAATATTTCTAGTACCTAGCCTGATATGTGGCATATCTAAGCAATTTATAAATGTGTATTAAATCATTGATGCAGTGGATGTTAGGTAGTCGAATTCTTATTTTCCATGGAAACTCAAGACATATAGATTGATGCATTTAATCCATACAAGGACCTGATGAGGTAAATTCTACGATTATTATCCCTGTTTTACAGATGAGTAAACTGAGACAGAGAGAAGATAACTTATTTAAACCGTAGATCTAGGAAGTGGTGGAGTCAGCATTGCAACCATATGATCTATTTTGAGACATCAAAATGCTACTTCCTATTCTTTCCTGATAAGGTTGTGGAAGAATAGGCTGGGCCCTGGGGTTCCTTGGCTCCCTTATGTGTTACTTAGTCATATTGCAGCATTTAAATATAAGATCCTCTGTGTCTCTATAACTTCAGCTGATTTCTCATACTTCCCAGCTCGCCATTTCACAGAGTAGTCGCTGTGTAGTTTCATTCTTTTCGAAGCCTGCCATCGTCCCCACTGAATATGATTTGTTTTTGCTTCTATGCTCACTCAGGCCATTTCATTTTTGAATCCTGTCTTCTAATAAACTAGTTACTCTTCCCAGGAATGGCACTGACCACAGTGAAATTATTCCCCTGATAAAAGTATGGGTTTTCTGGTCACCGACTGAGCAGACGTGGTGGCTAAGCTCATGGACAGGATCAGCCCACCCCCGCCCCCCCGGGCTAGATCGTAGCTCCTGCACTTACGGAATGTACAACCTCAAGCAATTCACTCAGACCTCTGGTTTTTATCTTCCTCATCTGTAAAGTGAGGACTAAAATAAAACTAGTGTCTTTATAGGACTTCCGTGAGAATTAAATGAGATAATACATGTAAGATAACTTATAAAAATGTCCACTGAGTGGTAATTAGAATGTCCATTAGAATGGTAGTTAGCTATTATTATTTTACTTTGTTGATATTAGTGCAAAGGCTCTAAAATTAGGAAAATCATTTCAGGCAATCCACTCTTACTCCATGCCTACCTGGCTTCCTTACTCCTTCCATCCTCACTAATGCAGTGGATTCACAGATGGGCAGCCACTGGCAGATTCAAGAAAACACCTTGCGGTTCTTGCAGTGGAGGCTTATTCCCTCCTGGACCAGCATCCCAATCCAGTGCTCACTTCATCCATGACTCTTCCAGATCCATACTGCCCAGGAGATGGACGGCTGCCTTCTGGAAGAGTGACTGCCTTCTCAACACTGCTGCCTGCTGAGTGATGATTTAGAAACTGTCCTGCATCAAATTTAATTCTGCAGTGGGATCCATGAGTATTTCGTGGGCTCATGATCCATATCATGCAGAACCGAAAACATTTTATTTACCACTTACATAGACAAAGAAGACTGATGGAGAAGTCACACTGTGTCTTCCATTCTCCCATAAGTGTCTCTCTCTCACTCTCTGTTTTTTTTTCTCCCCACAAATGACAGTACATGGTTCTTATTACTTTAACAGACTGTGAATTCATTTATGTGCAAGATGGAACTAGTGAAAGAAAGGGTTTGGCTGAGAATAACGTTTTTTATCTTTTCTGTAAAGCTCCATTTTTACAGTAGAATGCACCCCTGAAACCCTTCCAGATTTTCTATTTTCTGATCATTCTGTCTATTATAATTCCCCCCAAGGGCAAACTTCTCCTTATTGACTCTAAATTACATCTAATCCTGTTAGGATCTCTTTTTATTGAAAGGATTGCGTCGCGGTGGCATTGACAGGAGTCCAGAAGCCAGAGCGCCCAGCCAAAGGAAAATAAACTCTTGGAGCTTCCTGATTGATTGTCATGTTCATGCTGGGCCCAGCTGCGTAGCCTCCTGAAGGATGCAGAGGATTGGGGTGTTCGGTGCAGATAATGGTGGGCTCCCGGGTAGTGTGGAGAGCTCTCCACTACAAGAAAATAATCTTTTGAGCCCACTGGACTAAGAACCAAAGGCCATTTTGAGCTAAGACAGTATAATTCTATTAGCGAAAAAGCCCTTGCAGAGGGAAATTGCCTGTGCTAAAATCTGTGAACAAATTAAAATAACAGGGCTAAGGGGACGATATCTCTATAAAAGGCTTTATGACTCTAGTGGATAATAATATCCTTGTCACATTAGGATCTGGGGACCTGAAGATATAGAAGCTTTTTTACACAGCATATGGGCCTTTGTACTCAACGTTAGCTTGTGCCGTAACTGTATTCTTAGGGAACTTATTTTATGAACTTGTATGCTGTGCCAAATGTACTTTTGTTCTCATAAAGAAAAAGCAGAAGATAGGATCTGCGTATCATTGCTGTGTGTTGACACTTTATAAAATTGATGTCATCTAAAAGCCCCCCTTTGGCTAACTATATTGCATGTGTAAGTTTCTCATAATTTGCATGGGATTTTGCGGCCATAAGCACTGTTAATATTGCTGTTTTGAAATGCGTGTAAAATGTATTTAAATGCATACCTTGGCTTAGAATAGATTCATTAGAAGGGGTGAACTGGAAAAAAAAAAAGGTTGTCAGCACAAATGCTGCTCATTTTCCAGGGTGACAGCAATCAAACGTCCCGAGGACTGTGACTGTTGAATAGTTAACTTCACATTTTGCAGCACTGTCTCTACGATGGGCCCTCCTCATTGACTGTACGGCAGCGTCAAGTTAAAGCTTATGCTACATTTCCCTAATTCTGTGACAAAGACAACATGAGCAAGGGGCTGTCACATATTTCAGAATTGTGTCATGTAAGTAAATAAAGATACAGTTCATAATTCTATAAAAGGATGATGGCAACATTTATTCTAGAATTAAACAATAACGAAACAGCAATAATAATAGAGTAGGGAGTTTAGTGCCAATATACCTCTTTATTTATTAATTTATAGCAAAATAAGATAGTAACCAACTGATTTATTTACTCCTGCCCTTTCGTCCTCCCTCCCTCCTCTCCACCCACCTCTTTCTCTTATCTTTTCCTCCCTGTTGCTTTACCTTTCCTACCTTGTTCTCTTCTTCTCACTCCACTCACTCACTCACTCACTCACTCACTCTCCTCGTCTTTCATCAGTCATTTATTCTGAACATACCTGGCTCAGGCATTGTGCCAACACTGGGACTATACTATGACCAAGACAGTTATAACTTTGGTCTTCATTAAGCTTACAATTTACCTAGAAATAATACTGGATTATCTGGCATGAAGACCAACACCAAGCTTAGGCACCAGCAAAGGAGGAGCCACCCTCCTCCCATTTTTAAAATATGATACAGCTTCGTATATCATATTTGGAGGAAAGCATTGAAGTCATCATGATGGGAACTATCAAAACCTTGTTGGACAGGTTAAACTTATTTGAAAGTTTTGATTGTTTTTTCTTAACTCCAAAATCCATATGGTGTCGGAGGAAACACCATTATCTTGTCAGAGCTTAGGGCCTCTAAAAGTCTTAATAGAGAACATGTGGGGACCAAGTAATTAGACAGTGACATTGAACAAGTAATTAGAAGTGTGATGAGTGCTGTAAAGGAGAAGTACAGAGTGCTATGGAGCATATGACAGAGGGCCTAACCTCCCTTCTTTTTTCCTGATGAAATCCAAGGCACACACATTATCAGCTGTAGTGGAATAAAGCCCTTGACAGAGTTGATGTTTACGGGGCCTGAAGTGGGTGAGGGTGGAGAGAAGCAATCACTCCTTCTGCCTGCCCCTGAGTTGGGTAAGAACACCATTCTAGGAAGATGAAGAAAGAATCAAAGACTCTTAAGAAAGGTCTTGCATAGGACAGATATTTTTTACTCTAGTGAAATTGAATAGCTGGACAATGTTGATTCTAAGACGTAAAAATTATTTCCTTTATCTCCAAATGGTAAGGATAAGAGGAGGAAAAGTTGCAGGTGAAGGCCGCACCACCTGCGTTGTATGGTAAGCTTTAAACGTTCTGTTCCTCATGGCTCTGAGGTCTTCTGGAGGCTTAATGTAAGGACTGTTGATATAAGGACACTTTCCGGGATGACTTTATTATACCATAAGTAGGAACAGTGCTTGGTGCTTAGGAAGTTTGATATAAAGTTGTATGTCAATCATAGAACTATCTAGACTATTGTACTTTGTGCATACCAGTGGTTCTCAAACATTAGTGGGCATCAGCATCAGCTGGAGAGCTTTTTAAAACAAAGATTGCTGGGCGTCCTCCCAGAGTTTCTGATTCAGCAGGTCTGGGGGTGGGTGACAGAATTTGCATTTCTCACAAGTTTCCAGGTGATGCTACTGTTGCTGCCCACTGTGAGAGCCCTCGGTGTGCACAATGAGTTCACACACTTAATGGTGGGGAGGAGAGAAAGTATTGGCCTGAGAAGCAGAAGACCTGAGCAGACTTCCAGCTCCACTGATCCTCTTTGATCATCTGAATCTTGTGGATTGTCTCCAAATTTCTTCCCTCAATTGTAGAATGCATATTCTTATAACAAAGTTGCTATACGGATCAAATTATATATCTGAAAGCATTTTATAAACTGAAAAGACCCTCTGAGATTTAAAGCTTTTTCCTAATTCTCACCATGATCATAGATCTCTACCTGGTAGAACAGAAGCCCAAAAATTGTGAAGGCTTCTCAGAGGGTGGCAAGAGCAGATCTCTGACCTTGAACTGTCACTGTTACGGGAAGTGTCATGTAGACATTCGTATGCTACAGATCAGACATAACAGAAAAACTGGGTGTGACCAATTCTTTGGTATGTCTCAAAATCTCTGTTTGTTGCATTTGGCAGTCTGTCAGTTTGGAGAGAATTAGAGTTGTCAGTTTTCTCTGTCAAATCTGATTCTGGATGAAATTTGTTGGCCAAGAGTGCCTGGACTTTTTTCAAAAGCGGTAGCATTAAGAAAACCTGGTATAGTTTAATATATAATGCTGTAAAAACAAAAATGAAAATCAGGCAATAAGCTGTTTGGCCACGTGAAGCAACTTATCCCTGTTGGCTGAGGAATCCCAATTGTCATTTTTATTTTTGGCTTATTTACCCAGTGAACAGTACCTTTTGTTTAAATGTATTAAGACTTTAAGAAAATTAGACCTCAAATGAAAGACCTTCTTGTCCCCATCAGCTAAAAAGGAGGTACCATATTTTGACTGTTGACTTCTTAAGGTGCTTTATCCATAGTCTCATCTGAGCCCTGCTGATGCTGAGCTGTTCTAAGAGAAATAGATGATGCTGAGCCCTGGTGAGAATTAGAACATCGATGTGTCCTTGAAGCACATCTGTGAGATATAATGGGAGCACAGTAAAACTGAGAATCTCCTCCACGAGGTATCCAGAAATCCCTTATTTGGCCATTTAACTGTTCATAGAACTTGCCACTTTCACGTGGTGACAGAAAATCATTGAAGACTGTCCCTCCTGTTCAGCACTGACAAATAAAACACCCCTGAGCATCAGTTCTCCTGGTGGTCGTGGTTCTGGCCCTCGGTGCCATGGCTTGCCAGGTATCCCTCAAGGTTTGACTTGAAATATGATTTTCCCTCAAGCTTTGATGGAGTAGTGGGGTACATGTTTACAGCTGGAAGAGTTCCTGTAGGAGGCTGAATTGTTGTTCTGTAGCATTTCTAAGAGAGAATAATAGATAAAAGAAGAAAACATAGAAGAAAAGAATCCAGGACCGAAGGATTAGCGGGAGACCGTTAGGGCAGTCCTCAGCTCTCAGAATAGTGTGAAATGGTAGGTGAAAGAGTCAAGTCCAAGTTAATAGCCTGGATTCCGGAGTCAGACAGACAGGGTTGAACTCCTTGCTCCAGTACTCTCTGGTTCTCTGACCTTGAGCAAATAACCTTTCAGAACCTCGGTTTCTCATTTACAAAATTAGCTGCAAAATATTTCCTCCCTCACAGATGCATGGCGAAGGTCATGTGAGGGTATGTCTGTTAATTCCAACTAGATTGCATGTTCCTTTAGGGAAGAAAGTAAGATTTTTTTTTTCCCATTTATCAAAATGTCTTGTATTGAGCAGCCCCTGTGTGCTGGACACTGGGACACCTTCCTTCGCCATGTTATCCCATCCCGTTGTGACTGACTTTATGCTCAGCATGAAGATAACGCTTAAATATACTTGCTATATTAATGAAATAAAATTTCCCCAGTTTGCCTCTTTAAAAAAATTGGCACGATGTGGGTCAACTCCTTTCTTCACCTCTCACACTCCTTAAAATATGTGCAAACTTTAATTTGGACACCCTATTAATAAAAAGATGGAATGGTTAAATTTCTTTCCAGATCTCCCATGCCATAGGATTTCCTGGGGACATTCTTAATTAAAACTTGATACAAAGAAAGTTTTATTTTATGGAAGATGAAATATATGCAAAGGACCATGACTTTGTTACCATCATACTTTGTATTCTTGAAGTTTGGATCTAATTTTTGATTTAGGCATTTTGTGCCCCTCCCCCCACCCCATGAAATAGTATGTTATAATGTAGCAGCTAATAAGATCTGATATAGTGACTTTAAATTGAATTTCATTAAAAAAAATAAGAGCATAAAATGTCTTCCTAATAGTCTTAATTAGGGAAAATGGAACATCATAGTATTTCTCTATTAATGCACTAACTTAGATAATTGGGATAATATGAATGCATAGTGAGAAAAATAGGAAGTTTGGGAGCCAAGGGAAAAATAACCCATCCCTTTCAAGTTTCCAGTAGTTTTGTTTTTGGACCAAGGAAGCTCACCAGATGTTGGGCATAATGTCTTAAAGTAATTACTCCCTTTCATGTGTACGAATCGGTATTGTCCTCCTGAAGCCCTTGTTTCGTGGTGACTACTTCCCTGGGAAAGGCATTGTTCAGAATCTCACTGCTTCCTAACAACTGCCACTTGTCCTCCTGATTAGAGCATTGTGTGAAAACAGGGCATTCATTGCAGGGTTCTTACTAATCTCTCTCCTTTCATCCAGAGCCTTCCAGTTTTCTCAGCGAGCTGTGTCTTTGCATTTTTAATTGAATGCTCCTAAAAGTTGATATTCATATATCCTGCCTGACTGAAATCTCTGTTCATACCTCACTACGATGGTCTTATCTGTCTCTTTTTTATTTAAGTGTGGTTGGGGGGTGAAATTAGGCTTGATTCCCTAATTAGAAGCCACATGGGGAATCTGCATGGTGTTAACTGTACCCAGAACTCAATAGATACCCTGAACTTTGAAAAAGAAGGGCGCCATTTTGTAAAACCATAGAAAATGCTACTAGGCATTTTACAGAATTGTTAATCAGGATAGAATGGACACTAATTGCTTCTCCCACAGCTGCTAACATCCTCCTCAGTGACCAAGCAACCCTTAAGACAGAGACAAACTCTCTTAGACATCTGAAGATTTCCTACAAACCTAAGTAGGTTTCCAAGGTGACATCTGTGATGAGTTGGTCATTGATTAACATAAATGAGGCACTAACACTTCTGAACAAATTGAGCAAATAAAATATTTTAGACAGAAAGATCTGATTCTATTGCAAGCATATAGTTATCAGGTAAATAAAATTCTATGTTTATAATTTTGGGGAGTGTTTTTGTCACAATGTTATGTGTTATTTGTCATGGTGTTCTCCAGAGTAGACATGGACACTTCAAGGAGTCAACACACCAATCCAGCAGGGTTCATACCCATAACAAGTTATTAAAACTTCCCTCTATATTTTTACCTAAAATTAAGAAAAAAACTTAAGCTTTACTAGTATTTAAAATAGAAGTTTATAGTAGTATGTGTTTATAATTCATAACTATACACACACACACACACACACACACTGTATGCTACAAAAATTTTTTACTAATCATAGTGTGTGTTAGTTAACTATTGCTGGATAACAAAACACAACACCTGGAAATAGCAAACATTTATTATCTCACAGTTTTTATGGGTCATGAATCTGGGTGCAATTTATCTGGCTGCCTCTAGCTCAAGGTCTCTCATTGACTCAAAATAAAGCTGTTGGCCAGGGCTGTGGTCACATTTGAAGACCCAACGATTGGAGAATCTGCTTCAAGCTCACTTCCTTGGTCATTGGTAGGATTCAGTTTCTTGTAGAATGTTGGACTGAAGGCCTTAGTCTCTCACTGTCTGTTAGCTGGAGGTCTTTCTCCTCCCCTTATCTTTTTTATAGAGTAGCTCACAATGTGGCAGCTGGCTTCCGTGGAGGGAGAGGTGAGAGAGGAAGGGAGAGCATACAAGACAGAAGCCAGTCTCTTTATAACTTAATTGTAGAAGAGGAATTCTATCACTTGTATGATATTTGATTCAGCAGAATAGAATAAGAAGCAAGTCAGAGTAGACTAGACTAGACGGAGTAGAACAGAACAGAAGTGATTTGCTAAATCTAGCCCATGTTCAAGGGCAGGGTATTATACAAAGACTTGAATACAAGGATGCAGGGATCATTTGGGACTACCTTAGGGGTGCATACCACAGAGAGTATAATAAGAAAATTTTGAGAGCATAGTTCTGCAAACTTTTCTGTAAAGATCCAGATTATAAATATTTTAGGCTGGGTGGGCCACTAATAATCACTGTTGTATAATTTTTTTCCTTTTATTTTTTTACAGTCTTTAAAAAATATGAAACTATTCTTAGTATGAGGGCTATACAAGAATAGGCCATGGGCTAGATTTTTTTCTTGCATACCATTGTTTGCCAGCACCTTCTCCAGTGGACGATGAGGCAGATTTCAGCTCAAGTTCTAAAAGAATTCTAACAATTAAGGCTATCCAATGATAAACCAGTTTGCTCAAAAAAATAGGATGAATCATTTATTTATAGACTTATTTAAGCAAAGTTGCAGTTCTTTTTTACTGAGTAAGGGGTGCTTGAAATTGAGGGGTAAAACCAGAAAAATGGACCAGTTGAGCCCTTCCCAAAGTCAGAACATTAGTTTCACAAGATGTGGTTCAATAAGAGTGCCCCCTAGATAAATAAGGTTGGAAATGCTGGGTGCTGTGTTCAGTTTTGAGAGAAATACAAAAATTTAGCACATGGAAGTCTCTGAGAAGTAAAGAAACTTGTCTGATTCTTTTTCCTCCAAACATTTGACCAAGGCATCTTCCAACTCTCTTTGTGAAAGTAACACCCACTGTTTTTATTACATGGAACAAATTTAGGAACCATTTGCTTCAGTGACTTATAAGATCTATTTTAACATTTTTGTTTTATGATTCTGGACGTGGAAGATGTTATTTGGTTCTCTTAGTACATCGTTTTATGGATTTCTGTTTAATATGTTTTAACATTTATCAGCTACATGTATTAAGCCAGATCCTCTTACTAGGTGTAGAAAGATAAAGATAATATAACACTTGTCCTCAAAAAGTGTATTAATTTCTTCTAGGTTCTAAAATTTAGTATAGTGCTTTTCATACAGAAGGTACTTAGGAAAGGTTTGTTTAATAAGTGAAGATTGAGAAAACAGGGCCCTTTGAATCATTTGGAATTGTGAACACATAGGAGAACTCAACAAATATCCATGAAATGAATTAATGAATTCTGGATGAAAAATAACAATGCCTTTAGTTATCCTAATGTCACCATGATGAATCTGGATGTAGGTTCCTGCGCAATCAAACTAAGTTTATCGCTATTGTAAATGAAGACACTTAAACTGAAACTGTATTCTTGAAATTCAGATTCATATTAGAATCTGCCACTTTAAAAATAACCCTTGTGGATTCGAGTCGACATCTTCCCACTAGATGGTCTGATATGGCTGTGGCTTTCATCTTCGTATAATAGAGTATTATCTGGTTACAACACATAATTCAATTAACATTATCCTTTAAATTTCTCCATCCTTTGTTGAAATGCTTAAATGTATTCCTCTTTTATCCTTGCCTTTCCTTTTTCAATCTTAGAAACTACTGTCATTAATCTATATCTTTTGAGGTTATCATTTCACTTTAGCTCAGAAGCATTTCATTCTTATCATCCACAGTACATCGTCTGGGCTGTTCTCTATATTGTGTATTGCCACCAATATTCCATCTTTATATATTTTTAATCTTAGCCAAGATTGTTGTATCATCTTCAATTATGGTCAGATAAAATAAATGTTCCATTGGATATGTAAATGATCCTGTAAGCCAGATGAATTAGAAGGTTTTGCCTTCAGTGTTGAAAAAGATCTTTATCCTTAAATCAGACATTATGGAAACAAATGAAATATTACATGCTGGCATATTTTTAAATGCTAATTTTTTAACCTCTGCATGAAGAAAAAAATGGCATTTGCAACCTGGGATTTGCTCTGGAAAGTGAAGTCTTTTCATGTATTTACCAAAAAAAGGGAGGATGAGGAGTACTTAGGGGAGCTTTCATTCTCTTTCTCTCTCCAGCTGTCAGGTTATAATAGCATTGGCCTCTGACTGCCTGGGCTGGAAGCAAATGGATACCCTTCAAAACATCTGGGGAAACTGAATTCCAAAATGTTTTAACTGGAAGGACTCTAACATGATACCTGGTCCAAACCCATTTTTACAGTTGAGAAAACTGAAGTTTAAGGAGATTAGATGAATTATTAAAGGCCATGTGTCCTAACGCTTAGTTTAGTGCTCATCCTACTATCACATCATGGTACCTTCTCTTCTCCATGGTACCTTCTCTTCTCCAAGACTTCATGAACAAATCAGAGTACTTAATAACTGATGTCCACTGGGACCCCCAGGTAGAAATAGCAAAGTTAAGCCAGCCTTAAAATAATTAAATGAATGAAATTTTGTCTTACAACTAGGTGATCTATGGTAAAGGCAGAGATATGAGCATGGAAGTCAGTGGTGGCTGCATCCCCATAGCGTTGATATAACTAGTTGCATGAGGACATAATAATAAAGTCCGCAGAAAGGAAAGCATAAATGAGAGACAGAGTGTTTGAAAGTTTTGGAGCCTTTGATGCTGCTCTCTAGATGTCTAATCTATTCTCATTTTAATTGCATTTTAGAAAGACATTTTAGATGTTTTAGAATGTTTAAAGAAGCGGAGCAAATGGTTTGGATGTAGGCATATCTGAAGGGTACCTTCTTTTGCTACCTTGAAACTTATTTATTAAAGATCTGAGAGAAAAGCCAGAGAATAAATGGAATGTAAAACAAAATCTGTGAGGATTAGCAATAAAAATATTAATAGAAGTCGTTCTGACCTTGAGGAGCAAATTGTAACAAAAAATTCAGAGTACAACAGGTGTAGTAACTGCCATTACGGTGAGGTGTATATCAAAACCACATCCTCCATCCTCTGTTTATAATTTTAGACCACAGACTAGCTTCTGCCATCTTACATTTCAAACGTTGTTTCTTCCCCAACATCTGCGTACTTACTAGCAATGGGTGCCTTAGCTCATATTGTGATATGGCCTCTGGCCCCATCCCTTCACGTAAGGAGGTCAAATTAGTCAGTATTTCAGGTGGTAGAAGTTCCTTAAAGCTATCCCCACACCCTGATGGCTATTAATAATTTAGTTATACATAGAAGTGACTGAATAAACCTATAAATCTATCCCACTAAATCCATAGTAAATATGTCCCCAAACAACCTTCTCAGTAACAGAAAAGTAGAGACCTAGGAAAGATAAATGACATGGCTCTGCTCACCAGTCAGTCAGGGCTGAGACTAGAACCCACATCTTGGCCTCGAGTCTGCTGACCTTTCCCCTACTTCATTCTTGGGTGCCCAGGCTTTTCCTGGGCTTCCAACTGTACTTCCCTCGGGCACCAGGAGGAGGATTTAAGGCTCTTCCCAGTTTCCCAAGAGGATAATTAGCAATGGTTCTTAAAAACAGATTTTTGTCCTACTCTCCGGATAGAATATTTTCAGTGGATTTTCATAACTTTGATAGTAAAATCTTAGGAAGATTTCTCTTTATAGAAATTAAATTTTTTTACTCCGGCCCCTGCCTAGCTCACCAATCGTCTCCCTTGGCGTCCCCCTGGGTACACAACAGATTTCCTTCGTTTAGGAAATTTTGCAGTCCTCTGATTTTTTTTTTTCCTCCTGGCTATTATTATTGTGTTTCTCTGTGTGAAATGCTCTTCTGTTTTTTTTGTTTTGTTTTGTTTTTGTTTTTGTTTTTTTTGCCTGGCCAATTATTTCTAGGTTCAGCGTGGGATATAGG
Source organism: Macroglossus sobrinus (assembly GCA_004027375.1). Taxonomy (NCBI): domain Eukaryota; kingdom Metazoa; phylum Chordata; class Mammalia; order Chiroptera; family Pteropodidae; genus Macroglossus; species Macroglossus sobrinus. The sequence continues at coordinate 74,391 of PVKZ01001042.1, read as the reverse complement.
TGAAAAAGTTGTATATCCCTCACCAATTTTTCAGTTTTCAAATCCCTAAAACAAATTGTATGCAACACCATGTGCTACAGAATTACCTTCAAATACGGCAAATTGTTGCATTAAAATATCACCTCTTAGCCCTACGATGAGACTGTACAAATATTCTAGAGATGCTTTGTAGTTAGTAGGTGATACAGTGCAAGCCAGCTCATGTTTTTAAATGTTATGCCCAGAAGAGATCTTTGAAATTTTATAAACAGATGGATTCTTTTTGCTTGATTCACTAATGTTTTACAATTAACTAATTAACAGGTTTATTGCCAAAATTAGCAATAAAAAGTGTTCAGGAGCTTCGACCAAAGCAGTCTTTTGCAATTACATAGATACCAAAACAATCTGCACGATAGTTTGGGGCTAACCGTTGCTCACATCAGAATTTCACCTGCTGTTTTCAAATAAAAGTTGATAAATACAAAAATGAACCCTGCAGATTTCCACACTCCTTTCATATACACAAGTCTCTGCCTTAATTAATAATAATTACAGGTAACACAAACTATAGCGAGAAGGCTCCATGTTCCCAGATTGCTTTCAAGTGTGCAAAATCGCTTAGCAAACAGTTCTGAAGTACTCAGGAAGCATTTCTATGTAAAGTCCATCTGTTATTCTCTAGCAATCACTAGCTAACAGGACCTTTGATGAGGTATTCAACTTTATCTCCTACTGTTTCCACAGTAACCCACATAGTGCCCTGTCCTGTCAGTCAGCATTTCAGGGCAACTCTGGTCCTGCCTGCCAGCCTTCCTAACATACTCCAAGCCTCTGTGATACTCATGATTTAGTTTAGGCATCACCTCTTCCAGGTTATATTTCCCGGTCAGCCCCCTACTCCTGCCTCCAGATGATGGAATTCAATGTAGGGAAGAAGATGACAGGGTAGATTTCCTTTTGGTGTCCTTTTATTGAGCTGCAAGCAACTTACAGTGAAGAAATGTGTTTTTGATTTAACAATATCTAGGCTCGATAACTATCTATTAGAAGGAGAAAAAAATAAATAAAAAACTAAGAGAGAGGGAAGACAGGAGGGAGGGAAAGAAGAAGGGAGAAGGGAGAGAAAGTCATGCTTTTGCTTATTTCTAGGCTCTCTGGAACACTTTAGTCCTCATTTCTCAGTTCATCTTTCTGAACCCCCATAGAAGTTTTATTTGTATCATACCACTTAATACTACTGCTTTTCTTACAACCTTGTTTTAGAGCGTTATTTTGGGGGGAGCATGAAAACATCCTTCTTGAACTAGAAGGTGGCAGAAATGGAATCTTGGCACTTAGCAAGATACAACCCATCTTAACTCCCTTTCCACTGTGAGAATCCTACTGGCCCTTCTGAAAATGCTCTTGAAGCTTCTTTGGTGCCTAGTCCTTGATAAACATTTTCAGTGCATGATTAATCAATTAAACGTTCCTTATGTTTAACAGGATTAAATACTTTTCTTATAATTTTATTGCTGTATTAAATGAATTACTTTTGTATTTCAACCCTGCCATGTTCCCAAATACATACCGTTGGCTAAGAGTCAGTTGTGATCTCTTGATCTTATGGTGTGGCCTGAGCAGGAAGTTAAAGTACAGCATATACGATTTTATTTCCTGATTTCTTAGGCTCAGCTCAGCTGACCCCTTCTCTGGAAGCCTTCCCTGACTTCTCCACTATAAGGGAGGTAGTCCTGTGTGCTTCCAAAGCGTCATTGTGCATACCTTTATCACAACATTGATAGCCTTTGTATAGCAATTATCTGCCCCCTGATTTTACCTGCATCCCCCCACTAGGCCTTCACCATCTGGAAGGCAGTAACAGTGTCTTCTTTATCTTTGCATGGTCGCTGACACGGAGCCTAAGATATGCCATCCCTCCTGGAAATCATCCTCTCTTAGGCTGCAGAAGCTCTCCTTAGAGAAACAAACCTGCATGCATATTCCCCTGCAGAAAAACCTCCGAAGGCTCCACATAGTCTGTAGGGGAAAGCGCAAACCTTTTGTTTTGAAACAAATCTTTCATAATATGGTCCATCCTCTGTTTCAGACACTGGAATTTTCAGGGTTTACATGTCCATTTACCTTGTGTTACCTTACATTTTCAATAGACAAAAAACAATCTTTCTTTCCATTAGTCGCTGCTAGCTGAATATCTCTCTTCTTGGAAATGCTCCATCCATCTTTAAAGATTCATCTCAAGTATTAACCGACTCCTTGGCATTCTGAAAGCACTTTGACCCGACATAACACGCCTCCATCATTCGACTAATATTTCAGTAAGCACCTACTAGGAGATAGAGAAGTGGGAACCAAGGACTCACTATGTGAGCAAGGGGTTTCTTTAATTGTCTTTTTTTACCGCTCCCCCCAACTAGGCAGGAATCCTGATCGTTTTGTCCTTGTATTTCTCTTCGAAAAAAAACGCAGTGTCTGGCCAATTATGATAGTTTAAATGAATATACTCTTAGGCATTTCTTGGTTATTGATTCATTATCAATCTAATGCCAATATTGCATTTTAACTAGCCATTTTACATATCATTTAAGAAAATGTAAGTGACTATAGGTGGAACTCCCATGAATGATTATTTTTTTCAGAGTACTAAACTCTGCATTAATTCTAGAAGCTAGCAATATCTCCTTGCTACCATCTTTCTAATCTGTTCGTTTAGAATTCTATTCTTTCACTTTTGTACTTTTCTGTAGTTAATTTTTGCATTAACATTGTCTTTGACATTGTGTTAGATATAATACTTTAATTTTTAGCATAATGTATGGAGAATTAGGCTTACAACTCCTCAACTGATAATGGCAATTTTAATATTCAAACTCCTAGTGTATTTTATTAAAATGTACAGCATTATTTCATCCAGGTTTCTTCAGGGAGCCGAGCAGATCCTATTCAAGCAAGTTTTGAAAAAATACAAGCCTTATTCCCTAAGCATCTTTTTTTTGTTAAGCGGTAACTTGTTGCTGTGCTTTTCATGGAGGAAAAAAGCTGTGCAGAAGGAGACGTGGCCCACACAGAGTGGAGATCAGTATGTGCATCATTCTAATGCAGTTAACACGTGTAGCATCTTAGCACATCACACCCGAGGGCCAGGATAGTTTCCTAGAAACCAAACCGGGAGCAGTGAATCCTGTTAGTTCTTCTTTCCTCTCCGCTCTTCCCTAGGGAGAGCACATCCAAATGGTTGTGCACACCCAGAGTGGAACCGGTCTTAACTGATCTCTACTTAATCAAATTGCCGAGTTAGTATTTTTCTGGAATGATCGATGGATTGTATTAACTGCCATTCTCCGTTTCTTCTCTAAAATACATGTACTGACAACCTAAACTGGCTAACACTCATGGTGCTTTGAATACTCAGTAGGCCACGCTTTCTTACATTGGTTTCCTTGTTTGTTTATTTACTTTATTATTTATTTTTTCAGCTTTATTGAGGTATAATTGACAAGGAAAGCCATAAAGTGTACAACATAATGATTTAAAATACATGTTTTAAAGTATACAACGTAATGATCTAAAATACATATAGATTGTGAAAGGATTCCCACAATCGAATTAATTAATACATCTATTACTCACTATTTACCTTTTTTGTATTTTTGATAAAATATATCATATATATAAAAGAATATATAAGATTCCTTTAAAAGATAATAAAGTAAATACCTTGGTACCCACCATCCAACTTTAAAAACAAAACCCTGTGTGTCTCTATCTATATATATTCCTCTTGCTGCTCCTCTCCTCCCTACACTGCCCGCAGGGTCACCACTATCCTGGATTTTCTCTAACTTACTCCCTAAATTGTCTTTATGGTTTAATATGTACCCCTAAAAATATATTGTTTCATTTTGCTGCTTTCTAAGGTAATCATATTATTTCACTTACATATAGATAATATATATAATAATCTTTTTCTCATTGTATTTTTTCTCTTTATGTGTTTGGATGTCATGTGCCCAATGAGTTTCCTTTTTTTTTTTTTTTAACTCTAACACCTTTAACAGACTTATTTAACCACCACCACCATTGGTACCACTTTATCATCCTCCCAGGTATTCAAAGACCTTAAATACTTTAATCTTAATTAATCATTTTTCTCCAATTTTAATCTCATTGTTATTCTGTATTTTAATTCTCTCCTATTTTTCTTCAATGATTAAAATTTTTCTAGTTATTTTGAGTAGTCAAGGTGGATTTAAATTTATTCATATATGTCTCAATTTTATATTGCTTTTATATTGCTCACCATTCTATCTCAAATATTCTATCTGTGATCATTTCTCTTTATTTAAAGTACATCCCATAGGCTGTACTCTAGGGAGAGTCTATGCTACATTGAGCTTTTCATATATTATTTATCTAAAAATGTTTTGACCCTCTTTCTTCACCAATATTTTAACTTTTTTTTCCTGACATTGAAGATATTATTCCAATATTTTCTGCCTTTTATTGCTGCTATTGATAAGTCATCAGTTGGTCTAATTTCCATTCTTTTGTGGGCAATCTTATCTTTTAAGACTATCTCTTTCTTTTTGGTGTTCTCCAGAATTATTATACTGATCAAGGTGTGGATATCTTTTTATTTAATCCCCTTGGGATTCGTTGCCATTCCTAGTTCTGAGAATTGGTATCTTTAAATAATTCTGGAAAATTCTCAACAATTCTTAATTTGAACATTAAGAACATTAATTTGAACATTAGCTATCTTTTCCCCATTTTCTGTTATGTCTGTGGCAGATATAATGCATTGAATGTTCTAGGTACATGTTTCAGATAACTTTCCTGAACTATCTTTCAACTGGTAACTAGGTGACTAAGTTATGGACAATGGAATGTGGGTGTGGGGGACACCTGTACCATCCAGGTTTGGCAGACATAAAATGATGCACCTGGGCATCAATTTTGCTTAGCCAGAGAAGTGACCACTTCGGGTTAAAATATCTGTTGATTTGTGGGCTAATGTGACTATCCTGGACAGCTTGTCAGATACCTAGAAAGAGAAATATTAGGAGACTGTGGGAGTGGATGCTAGGTGTAAAAATCTTTATAAGACATATTAACGCCCATCAGAGAGCATCGCCATGGAGGAGGTACTAAACAGCCAAGCATTCAGAATGACTTGGCTGGTTCACGTTGGCCTCTGCCACTCTTGTGCTAGGTGATGCACACATGAATAAGATGATCATAGTGATAGAGATGAAGCCAGGAATGGCCTCAGCAGCATGGGCTCACACTCACCAAGGCTGACGTAGCTATTGCCACTGCCAGATGTCCAACTGATCTATAACAGTTACAAGAATGAGGCCCTGAAATGGAACCATTCCTTGAGGAGACCAGTAGCTACTTCAGTGTTGAGTTGACTACCTTTGGATAGCAGCCTTTTTACAGAATCCTTAGCTGTAGATAGTCATCTTGCCCAAAGTTACTACCTTCCTGTTTGTGGTTCATATCCAATGACTGATCAAAACAGATGTATACACCCAGCCATTGTGGCCTAGCTTGTTACCCTTTCCTGGGACCATTTTAGTTCCTGTGGGGTAGGCTGTGAAGTCTTCTTCACATCTCAATTCCTCCCTCTGTTCAACCCTTCAGTCCCCTGCATTGTTTATAACATTAAAGCAGAAGCTCAAGAACACAAAGGTTTACCAGAAATCTCTACATATAATCTCATTTGGTATCCACTTATCTTTCATGGTTCCTGTTTTCACTTTTCTTGTTGTATTACTTCCCTTTGTTCCAACTCAATGATTTTTTAAAAAGAGTAAATGTATATGCTTTATTGAACATGTTAGTTGTTTCAGTCAAAATAGTTGTTCAGATTATCTAGTATGCTATACTGCTAGAAACAAAAGTCATTTTTAGTCACTGTCAAGAACCATACCCATGCACACAGACCTCTACCAGTTGTGTTGTATGCTTACCAAAATAGAGGTGTCTGTTAGTCTTAATTATTTACTACAGATTTTTTCTAGTATAACTAATTAATTTGTAGATATATTATCCAAATTAAATAATTGAGTAAGAGAGCTCTTGTTTATTATGAAATAATAATGGCAAGTCTCAATAAAGATGAAATTGTTTAATAAAACAGCATTAAATTAAACCTGGGGAGAAACAACAGTAAATTATTTGGAAAAATTTGTAAGAACCTAGAAGGATTTTGTACTCACATTACTTTGCAACTGTCTTTAATTTCTTGTCTCACTTGAAAGAAATCAAAGTAGAAATGAATGCTGCATTATAGGTATGGTTTGTGTAAGAAAGATAATGGGGAAGCCAATTGAGAGAACGTCATTTGATGAGAAAGTTTTGGGTTCACATGCAGAGATTAGTAGATAAAAATATTTTAGGTATACATGTATTATTTTTTATAGTTCCTTAGTCTAACACATTTCTTTTTCAATAAACCAGTCTTGATTATGGAAGAAAAGAGAGCTAGTAATCTTAAATCTATAGATACATATCATTATACATTTGTCCAAACCCACAGAATATAAGACACCAAGATGAACCCTAACATAAACTATGGACTATGCGTGTCAGTGTAGGTTCATCAGTTGTAACAAATGTTCCCCTCTGGTGGGAGCTGTTGATAAGGGAGAGGCTATGTCTGAGGGGACAGGGAGTATGTGGGAAATATCTGTACCTTCTTCTCAGTTTTTCTGTGAACCTTAAACTCTAAGAAAAGCCTTGATAAATAAAAGATATATGAAGGTGACAAACCTAGATATTAAACAATAAAACAGACTATATCATAAACAAACAAAAAAATGAGCAAAACATGAGTATTAGACTATGTGTATAGCAAAGTTTTTTGGAAGAGTTTTTCCCCCCAATTTTATTGAGGTATAGTTGACAAATAAAATTGTGTATATTTAAAGTATATAATGTAGTGATTTGATATCATATACATTGTGAAATTATTTCTTCAATCAAGTGCATTAACACGTATGTCATAGAGGTATTTGTTTTGTTATAGTCTTGGATATAGAGGGAAGGGTTAAATTTCAGCATTGCCTAAAAAACAACTTTTTTTCAGGAGAATATTTTTATTATGTCAATATGAGGAAAGTCTTTACCCTTACTAATCATTAAATATGCAACTTAGAACAATTATTAAATGTAACATTTTCACAAATGTTATTGACAAAATTTGAAGATTGATAATATTTGCAAGTAGAGAAAAGACATTTTTATTTTTTTCCAGCTTGTTGAGGCATAATTGACGAATAAAAATTGTATATATTTAAGGCACACAATATAATGATTTGATATACATATATATTGTGAAAGAATTACCACAATCAATTTAATTAACACATTCATCGCCTCACTTAATTACCGTGTGTGTGTGTGTGTGTGTGTGTGTGTGTGTGTGTGTGTGATAAGAAAATGTAAGACCTACTTTCTTAGTAAATTTCACATAAACAATACAGTATTATTGACTATAGTCACCATGTAGCAAACAACTTTCAGGTGACTATCTCATATTCTTCATTCTTGAAAAAGTTGTTTAGACAGTTTCTTTAATCAGATTTATTTTTTCTTTTTGGTGCTTACTTTTTTCTTACTTTCTATCTTCTAGAGTCTTTCCTGCATTCTCAGACTCTGGCATTGAGTTTATCTTTTCATAGTCAAATCTGACATTTATATATTTTATTTAACAAAATGCAGTTCTCATACTCAGAGGAATTTTGCCACTGACTTTAAAAAATCATTGTCATTTTTTTATGATTTTTATTGGTTATTTACTTTGTGCCATTATAAGTTACTGGGTTCTTCCATACACTGTCTTATCCAAAGTCATATAACAACCCTACCAGAAAGGTATTATAATTTTCATTTCATAGATAAGAAAATAGAAGACCAGAGAAATTAATTCACCCCAGGCCATAAGCTAAAAGTGGTTGATTTCAGTCTTGAAACCAAGGTTGCCTGGTTTTTATGCTTGGGTTTTCTTATTATAATATCATACTACCATCTACCTCTTCTGGAATCACTTGAGCCTTATCCAGTTACGTCTAGATCTAAGCCACCAGCATTGTCTAATTTCTTTCACAGCCAGACTAAATGCAGTCCAAGCAATCTACTTTTTCTAACTTATTGTGGGAAGATTTTGAGCTAGTTTTTTGTCACTTACCAGTCAAACCAAACATTGATAATGCTTCCTCTATAATTTTCCTCCAGGATGACTTCAGTTCAGGTATTCAGTTCTCTCCTTCACTAGACTATTAGCTCCAAGATGTCAGTTTTGTGTCCTTTGCATCTTTGGATCTCTAATATCTTCCTATGTGTCCCACACATAATAGACACCATATTTATTCAATTGAAGAACTCTCTTCTTATTCCAACTCAAACTTTTCCTTAGACCTCCTCTCCAACCTTCTAGTGGCTATCTTCAAGGGTGATTTGACTCATGTTGTAGGGTATGACTGATTTAGAATTTCACACAAATTCAAAAAAATATTGCTCTTCAATAAGAAGTAGTTACTAAAAGAGGAAGTTTTAGAAATAAAAGAAATACAAATTAAAATAAAAATTATATTCCACCTCTCAAATTTTCAAAACAGAAATAATGGTAAGTCGGTGCTGAAAAGATTTCAATGAAAGGAATAAGCTCATATATTGTTATGACTGTAAAATGGTACAGTCTTTTTTGGAAAGTAATGGGTCAATATATTCTAAAAATTAGAAAAAAATATTCTTACATTTGACTCACTAATTACGTTTCCTAAATTTTAAAAAAAAGCTTTACATATGAAGATGATTATTGTAACTTTATTTGTAAGGTTAAAATTATAAACTATCTAAACTTCAGTAATATTAAAATTATTATACAGATTATAATCATTCATATAAGTTAAATAGTGCACATTAATTAAAATTATGTTGTAATTAATTTTTAATACTGTATAAAACATCTATTTTTCTCAGGTGAATTTCCTATGAAGCAGACTCTGAGATAAAGACTTGCATGTAAGTAGTCTCTTTGGGATGGGATTCTATGGAGCCAGCTTGCAGAACACAAAGAAGTGAAGTAGGGACCACCAAAACAAGGATGTTTTCATGTTGTCCCCAGCCAACAGACTCAGTCCCACCAGGGCTGTGGGAGGGATCCTGTGAAATATATCTCAGACCCATCTTCCTCAGGAAGAAGCATTGATCCACTGGCCCCTGCCTATCATTGGTCAAGGATAACCTCATGGACACAACTCCAGGCTGTGCATAGGGTTCCCATGAGTGTCCCTGTCTGAGGGAAGCCTTCGAGCTAGATGCAAAAGTCTGTGTGAGGCATTCTCTGTCTGCTCTTGAATGAAGCTCTTCAAAGCTGCAGGGAACTGCCACTCTTACAGGACTTAGAGTAAGTGGAGAGACTGAAGGAATAGTGAGCTAAGACACAGATGCACTTGTTTTACTGTTGTAATGTGGGGAGAGAAACGCAAGATCTAAAGTTACGTGCTCAATAGAATCTCAGCTAATGTGAGCATTCAATACTCTGGAGTGCTGAAGAGATCTTGGGTTCTGTGAAAGCAAAAAACAGGGCACGACTCTTCTTTCGGGGAGCATCCTTTTTTAGAGCAAGAAGAGGGTTTGGGGGCAGGGGTGGGATGACAGACAAATAAATAAATAAGCAAAGTATTTAAAGATTATGAATAGATCTAAGCTAGAAATGAATAGGTGTGAAGCAACTTGACAATATAACAATGCTTGGAAAAAAAGATTAGGTAAAAAGACATCAAAGTGTTATCAGTGGTGGTCTCTGAGTAGTAGCTCTTATTCCATGCTATCTCTGTGTTTTCCACAACTCCTATAATGGACATAGATTTCTCTCGATAAAACCACATTATACTGATTATTAAACCTGTTAAAAGAAAATAAAGTCACTCCCCACTACCTGGGTGGCCCCGGAAGTGACACTGTACCCATCGTATTCTGTACTCAGTCTTCCTCCCTCATGGCTTTGGGCTTTGCATTCCCTTCCTGCTTGTTTTTCACAGCCTTTCAGAAATTTCACGGAAGAGAAGCAGATATACAGGTCTGTGTGTAAGTGGCTGAAAAGAAACGAATTCCCAAAGACAAGGATGTTTCAAGAGTTGCTGTGCCCTCAACAAAAACTTGGTGAGCATCACTCCTGAAATACAACTTACCCCACTAGGTGCTTGTTACCAAGGTCAGTGAGCCGCAAAGTTGATTTTTAGGAGTGGGAGGTTTGGTGTCTAAACGTTTAAATGAACAGTTTGAGAGGAAAGTCAGTGTGTGCAGCATAGCTAGCAATTGTTTACATTCAGGATATACTATGGATAGACTTAGGTATTTTTTGTTTTCAAGGTGCCTACTTCCACTTCGACCGGCGACTCAACATGGCTTCGTGTTCCCCATTGCAGGGTGTCGCCGGTAGCACAAATTTCTAAGGGGTTCTGCTACTTGCCATCTGCTTGACACTCAAGGTCTTCAAATGGCCCCAAAAGGTGCTGGCTGTTTGCAATGCTCAGACTTTGAATTGCATTAAGTACGAGTCTGAATATTCTGTTTGGCTGACCTCTAAAAGAATGGCAGAGGAGACCAATGCAGACATCAAATGCCCAGCAAAAGGGACCTTCTGGGACATTTTTTGCTCCCGTCCCGGATGCCAGTGTGACCAATTCAGCAACTGTGTCTTTCCCCAAGATAAAAATGAATATTGTGTCAGTGAAGCTAGAATCAGAGAGTGATGATCTGAGAAGCAGTGAGAAGGAAGACACTGACCTTGGAGAGGTTTAAGGATGCCTTACGAATAGCTATCTGGAACATAATTAAAGGCATTTTAACATCATAAGCCTTGAAGAATGCGAAGCATCACCACTGCACACGGGGGAGTAAAAGATATTGCTTTTATAGCTGCAGAGCTTATGGTCAGAAGTGATATGAAATATTAGAAATGTGACAGTTTTATAATAATTTTATTCTTGTTCATTGTGATAATTTTCATTTGCAGCTTTTTACCTTTGAATATCTTGAATTGCATTAAGCCTTTCTCACTCCATCCTTGTCCTGTAATATTAGAAACTGCCGTTTTAATCTGAGGAATTACAGTAAAGTGCTACAGGCACAAGCAAACAGATAATGGTATTTATGATGCCCGTTATTTGAAGAATTAAAAGTTCTGAGTGCATTGTCTCTCAGTTAATAAAAGCAATAGAGCCCTGAGTGAAATATGGTCTTCCCTTCCTTTTATAGTGTCACTATCTCTTCATACATCCTGTTTTCTTCTTAGCTGCTTTTTCTTTGGGGTATGGAAGTGAGAGGTAGAATTCTTTCTGTCAAATAATTTACTCAACTCTATTTCTTTTTCCCTCGTCTCTCTCTCTCTCTCTCTCTCTCTCTCTCTCTCTCTCTATATATATATATATATATATATATATATATATATATATACATACATACACACATATATATATTGCAAATACCATGTGTATTTACTGAATAACATGAATTAGAATTAGTGCTAGATATCATCTGGTTTAAATATTTATTTCCATTTCTCAGATGTGGAAACATAAAGTCACAGGCTTGGTAGCAGAACTAGGATTCCAATCTATATTTCCTGTTCCCATAAAAGCAGTAGCTAATATTCACTTAGCATTTGGGACACACAAAGCTCTAAGACTGTCACATGCATTGACTCTTGTGTGTGTGTTCCAATAAAATTTTATTTATAAAAAGCAGGTGGTGGGTCAAATTTGGGTGGTGGGTATAGTTTGCCAAAACTAACTCATTTAAGCTTCAGACTATCCATATAAGATCAGTTCTGCTATTATTGTCATGTCCATTTTATGGAAGAGTAAACTGAAACACAGAATGGCCAAGTAACTTGTCTAAAGTTATACACATAATGAATGCCTTTGTATGAAGAAACCAGGCTGTTCGACCTGGATCTACACACTCTGCTGTACACAAGTGTCTGAAGATTGGCCCCACATTCTTTTTTTTCCCCTTCATTTCCCAAGGTTCTTTCTTGGAGAAAAAGTGTCTGGATTAGCATGTAGAATCTCACATGCAGGTATATGCCGTAGACTTGTTTGATGATGATCTTCACACTGTTCTCTTTCTGTGGCTGACAGTGCTGTTCACCACCATGCTTGGTCATTTAAGGGGGTGCGGAAGAGGTGGTTGATGTAGTTCTTGCCTCTGAGAAGGTAAAAATTTAGTTGCAGAGTCAAAGAAATTAAAATAAAATCAGATAAAAATTTACCGAGTACTTATAACATGGAGTAGGTGGTCCAAATCTTCTTAAACTTAGGATCAAGTCAGGATCCATTTAATATATATATATATTTTATTATGGTGACATTGATTAATAAAATTCAGTAAGTTTCAGGTATATGATTTAACAGTAAGGCATATACATATATAGCATTTTGTGTTCACCACCTACAAGTCAGGATCTCAAAGGCCATTCACTAGATCATTTATTCAGAAGTCCCAAGATACTTGACAAGCAACCTCTGTCAGCATATTTGTGTCAAGTTTTATAAAAGGAACCGATTTTACATTTCTAATTTTTCAACTCTTAAACATTTTTCCAAAATATGCTTGCATTTTTATTTTAAAAATTTTTTATTGCAAATAAATCGATGACATGATACTACTTCAGACATGCAATTAGTTAATAAAAGGCTTGCTCGCCATGTCTCGAGAGACCATCCCCTACTATCTGTTGATGACTGGCAGATTGCTTCACTTTTGCCTGAGTGAAAACCTTTGTATCCGTGAAAGTTTGTAAATTGGATATATGTAAGTGAGGGGATGTCTGGATTATACTTTACAGGTAATACAAAGATTACAAAATATTCAAAACTTAGTTGCTGTCTTTGAGGAATAGAGAATCCAGTTAGTAAGAGAAGGCATAGTCATATATCTAAGATCCTTCCTGATTATTCTGTGAATTCATGCGAGGGTTAGATTCCTTTCTTATGTCTGTAATCATTCATGATCTATCAACAGGTGAGCTGGTGAATGAATGGTATAGATATGTAGTGTGTGACCACATGGGAAGAAACGCCTTCACATGTGTCAGGAAGAAGAGTGTACTTGAGCTGAACCCTAAAAGATGGATAAGATTTTGAAAGGTGGATAGGGATGAGGAAGCAGATTGACCATTCCATTTCAATGTCAAAATCCATCGAGTGAATCATAGTCAGAGCAAATTGAACTTCTCTTCCACTGCCACTACCCTATCTTTTCTGTACTTGCTACCAAGGAAACAGTTGCTAATACTATCGATCAGATCAAAGAGCTCCTTGGGGGCCATACTGTCATTACAGGTGGGCTTACAGTCTGTAGAGGTGGAAATAACATCTTTCCACTTCCTTGTGATTTCTCTTCATGTAATCAGCAGACCTAGGCGGGGCCCACCACCCTGAGAACCATGATTACTTATTCTTCAGTATCTCTTGGTACATGACTGGGCAGGTAACTCAAGTCAAGGCCCACTCTACATATTTACTAATTCATTTTCTCTCTTCTCTATATTCTCCTCTCCATCTTCCATCCCTTTTCCCATCTTCTTCCCACCCCCACCCCCAACTGATTTGACAATGTGTAATTGTCTAAAGATTGAGGTTTGCAAAAAAAAGAAAGAAAAATTAAGGCCCTTATTAGAGCTTCACCAAAAGCAAATTTGCACAGATTCCTCCATGTAACAGAGTAAAATGGAAGGAGGATTTTGTGCTGCTATTTAGTTGTTCTTTTATTCTAAACATATTGCTTCTGTATTTTGAATATGTCTATCTTGAGAATCTTATAGGGAAATAAGAATATTTATCAGGGTAAGATTTGAAAATCTTTGGCTATCAAACCTTTACCCTGAGTCTCTAACATGAAGAGAGCACCTCAAGCTTACCTTTGTTATACTAGTAGGTAGAAAACTATCAGGCAACTCAATTATAGCAGTTTGTGATCATCTTAATATAGGTATCATTTTCTTTACAGTATATTTCTGATATACTTGGTAATTTATTTGCTAAGTGATTGAGATAAGATACTTTAAAAGCTCTGTCTCTGTCCAGTGACTGGACTGGGGTGTGCATGCGTGTGTGCATGTGTGTGTATGTGTGTGTGTGTGTGTGTGTGTTTATATATAAACATCATGCTAGTCAATATGGTAATATCTGTTGATTTTTTCAAGGTCTACCCATTGCATAACTTGCCTGTGTGATCTCAGCTTTAAAGCAATCCTCTTTTAGACCAACTTCGTAATTACTTGCAAAGACTAAATTTTATAACTTAAAGTTGGAAGAGTAGATACCAACCAAGTAGCATCTAGATTAATGTTTCTCAAATTATGGGCTGTGATCCAGTCTCTCTGCATCAAAACCACTTGAGCACGTGTTTAAAAATGCGGAATCATTTACTTTAACTCAGATCTACTGAATACACATTTTATTTTAGGGCATGATATAAGAATCTGTATTTTTTAACATGCTCCTTATGTGATTATTTTGACTGTATCCAAATTTGAAAACAAATGATTCTAAGCTATGTTTGGGTTGAGCCTGTACATCTAGAACTATGCATGTAGCCAACACAGAAGGTCCTGCACAACTGGCTAACTACATACCTGACTCCACCCTTGGACCACGCTGCCTGATGGGGAATCTGTCTCCTCTCATTGGACAATTCTTTCAATAACTTTCTTCACTGCAGCCAGGGTAGGCTTCTGCCATATCTGCAATCTGGCCATTTGCTTGAGGCTGATGCGATGTGATGGTGACAGTTTTAATAAAGTCTCTAAACATTAATTCTTTAAACTCAGCAGATTTAAAGGTAAGCCCAGGATTCAAAGTAGAATGTGTAGTAATTTATGCATTGGAAATAACTGGCAGAATATATAACGTCTGCAGCAAATATTTAAGCAAATTAGAACACTGAGAGTTTTTGATAAGTCCTAGAATGGTGCTCGTGAATCAATCTAAATTCTTGCCCAATTTCTCATTTCCCAAGGAGTGGTCAGTTTATTTGACAGGAAAATGCCAGATACATTTTAGTTTTTGGTTCTGTTTTCTGTCACTATTATCAGAATTGATTTGAGGCCATAGCTAAAAGCTAAGCCAACACTTTCTGTAGTTTGGCCAAGATAATAAGATATCTGCTTTCTGTAATGTTGATTCTTGAGCATATTGAAAATTGATTCACAGTGCCTTCTATCATCCAGCTTTATTTTTATTCACACTAAACTGCAGCGTTTTAGAAGGTAACAAGCAGATGACCAGCAATTTTCAGAAAGCAAGCTTTGTTAAATGGTATAATGCGTACCAAGCACTCAACACAGGGCCTGATGCCTGGTAGAATTGAATTTAATAGTAGTTACAACTATTTTTTCAGAAAATTAATTAACCCTACCTACTTCTCTGCAATACAAGAGAATGACTAGACAAGAAGTCAGGGTATAAAGAAGCCTATTTAGAGAAGAATTTCAGCACTAACCTGCCCATGTGAAAATTATAGAATGTAAAGGAGAGTTCCTGTTAAGACTGGAGTCTAACAGCATTGCCAGCTGACTTCTCCCTTTCCTGTATGCCCCACCTTCTGAAGCCTACAGAGGCTGAAAATGTCAGTTTCTCCCTTGTCCAAGAGGACCTGATGCCAAACCTGACAAGGAAACTTGCCAAAGATTTTCTACATTGACAGAAGAGAAAAAGAAACAGGAAGCAGAGCTTTCTCCATTTTCTCTTGCTTTGCTTTCTTTTTTTATGCGAGGATGTGATGCTTGGTGCTATGGCAACTATCTTTAGACTATGAGGACAGATCCAAGAGCATCACAGAGAAGCTGACACACAGCCCTGATATTGTTAAGCCACTGAAGGAACCCTGGAACCTTTTCTGTGAGACAAACTAATCTTTATGTCAAAGCCTCTTAGTTTCTGGTAATTCCGTTTCTTGAAAAAAAAAAGAAAAAGCATCCATCCCATCTGATATACCTTTATAATAGCTACACTTTCCTTTTAGAATGGAAGCTCCATGAGGAGAGGGAGCAAGTCTACTTCACTCCTAGGCACAGTGATTTCAACACAATGGAAGTTCTTATTTCTGTCTTACACAGAGATCACTGCTGTGATGGCTGTGTGATGTTGTCACGGATACAGGCTCCTTTTATCTTGCTGCTCTGCCATCTCTAGGGTGTTGCCCTTATCCATCAAGTCTAAGATGGCTCCACACCATGTCTACATTCTAGCCAGCAGTAAGGAAGAAAAGGAAGAGGAGTTGGAGGCCCTTTCCTTTTAAAGGCACCATTCAGAAGTTGCAGGCATCACTTGGGTTATTATCCCATTAGTTAAAATTTAGTCTGCTGGCTAGAGGTATAAGAACAGCTGAGAAATAAAGTCATTATTCTGCACAGCGATGTGCCCAGTTAAAAATTCCACTATTATGTTTGAAAGGAAAAAGTGGATATTGGGACACAAATAAGTGTTTCTTCTATAGTATCCTTGATGAAAAGAATAGGTGTAAATAGATTTGAAAATATGAAAACCATGAGTACTTGGTTCATGCCTGCCACCTCACTAAGGTCTTTTCAAAATTATCTCATTCAGTCTTCACAAGAACCTTGCCGCATAGATAGCATTATTATCCCCACTTTTCAAATGTAGACAATAAAACTGAAAGGGTTTCAGCAAGTTGCCAAGGTCATGGTCTAAATAATTGATGAGACCTGTGTTTAAACCAAATCCCTGGTGTTTATCCTTTAAAATTGATCTGGCTCTCTACCACCTGACCCCACCCCACTGCCTACCCTAATCTTACATTCTGCATTATGTTTACCCTGTCTTCAAATTTTGCCTGTGAATTCCTAGAGCTTACTTTTTTTTTTAAACTGGTTTCTCTCATTCTATTTTTCTGCTGCTCCTGATTCTTATTCTCTACTCTGTCTTTGTAGCACCAACCCCAAAAGGGCACACATCTTTTTCTCTCCTTGATTATTCCCCAGTGCCAGTTATTAAAGAATCGTCTTCCCGCTCCAACTAACTCATCTTTATTCCTCTGCGTTGTTGGCCCTGGGGCTCCGTAACCACCTCTCCGGCCTCGCCTATGGCTCCCTGTTGAGTCTCCCCAAAAGGAGGCGCTACAGGGAGACCGTGTGCAAGACTGGAGGGGGGGAGATGGGACCTGCTCTTCCTGTTTGTTTCCTGGTTGCTTTATTGAACTTCCGGTTCCTGTCAATGTCACTCAAGGCACGATTCTTCACCCTGGAAGCTGAACGCACGTTGAGGTTTTTGCAACCCTTGCAGGACCAACCCCATCGTCACGTGTCCTCAGAGATACCAGCTCCAGCCAGGCGGCGCTCTTTCCTGCAAGGTCTGAGCATCCGTTTCGGTGGGTCTTTGTTCTGTTTTAACATTTCCCCTTAGTTTTCCCAGCCCTAGGGATGGTAGCTACTTGGTGCAATGGCTACCTTCATAATACTTCACAGTCATTACATAGCGGTAATTCAGTTTTGGTTTAACTTTTTTTCTTCTCAATTATTTATTGGCTTTGTTTTATTTTTTATTTATTTTTGTTGGGGGGGGGTCGGTAGTTAGATCTATGTATCCATTTTCAGAGAACTCAAGAAACTGCACAGAGAATCCTTGATTGAGGGCAGGATCCCGTTTGTACATCTCTGTCTATTTCTTGTGGAGCTGGGCACAGTCTGGGGAACCAGCGGGTACCTTCTTGGTGGCCTGGAAGCTGACCCGGTTCTGGTCGACTCAGTTGCTATAGTGCTTGTGCGTTGCTAAACTCAGGAGCATTTCAAGCCCTGAAGACGCCTTTGTTCTCAAGTGTCTCTGGAGGAAGAAACATCTGAGTGATTGTGCCCACTCAACAGAAAGGAAAACTGAAGCAGAGCCAGGAAGTTGGCCAAGCTTTCAAATTAGACCCCAGTGGGAACAAGAAACAATCTGACACTTGGACTGCTTCCTCCTGAATGCCTTGGACAAGGGAGGACAAAGTTGGCCTTTGGGAGCAAGGTCGTTCCTCCCCGTTAACCTTTCCGTTGGCAGACACAACCCTTCATTTTCCTGGCCTGCCCAACTGCCTCTGGCTCTCTCCACAGGCATAAATTCACTTCAGAGAAGGAAAATAAAAGTAAGATCAAAGCCTCATAGAATTTCACTTCTCGTGGAGGAGGAAAAAACCTCTTCTAGCAGCCTGCTTCCCAGGCGTTATCCAAACCGCCCTGCCCTGCTGTCCGCGGTGAGTTGCAGGCAGTGGAGGAGTTGGCCTTGCTCTCTGCGGTCCCTTGTGATAGCAGGGGCGGCTCAGGCAGCCAAGATAAACAACCTCGTGGAGGCACCGGAAGCCAGAGTGAGCTGTGGGGCTCCCACCGGGATAACGGGAGCTGTACGACTAAGTCCTTGCAAGTTGCACAATATTGAAGTACTATATTTATTCGGCATAAGATACTCATTTAGATGTTGGTAGCTAAATGGCTAGGTCTGAACCTTCTGCCAGGTGATGTTTCTTTGATGATGTCTAACACTATAGATACACCATGGCTTGGTAATTGACTGATTATATCGTCAAGCTTAATATTTCTTTATATTTATTTTATTTTTTGATAATAGCAGATCTTGGCATAGGAAGAGCTGCTTGATAAGTCACTTTGAAGATTGAGTGATATTTAATATTTTGAGTGACTGCTTCTTGTCGAAGCAATTGGGTTCTTCAAGGACATGCTATACATGTTTAAAATGGGATGTCTGGAGCTGCCACAGAATAATCGACTGTGAAATAAGCCTGTTGAAAAGGACAATTACTCCTGGGGCCTCAAATTCAAGTCAAGTCTCTTGTGGCAGTGAAGGGAGGATCCTGTTCAGTACTAGTTGGGAACAAAAATGACGTTTTACTGTTTAACATGGGCTGGTGCCTACTCACTACCCGCATCACAGAGATGTAGGTGCATCCCGGACAATCATCCAACGATGGCTCGTAGTATGGCTGTCGTGAACAACCCATCCATTCATTCATCTATCCATGCTAACATTAATTATTCAAAAAGCACTCATTGAGAACCCACTATGTGTCAGCTATGTACATAAGGACTAGGAACAAAGAGACACACAGTATGTTCCTTAAGCATATAGTTAAGAGGAAAAGGAGAGAATGTACTAACATGTATTAAAACTATACTATATTCCAGAAATTATGTATCTTATTCATTCCCTCAACCATCTCATAAAATGTGTGATATCCGTTTTACAGAAGATGAAACTGAGGTTTAGAGCAGTTCAGTGACTAGCTCAAGGTCACATAGCTGGTAAGGAACAGCACTGGGACTCAGCTCAGGTTGAATACATGTGTCCTTGCCGCCTGATGGTGCATCAAGAGAAGCCGAGTTGGGATGTAGCTGCGAAGTGATTGAGACTTTGTTCTCTCAGAGCCACAGATCTCGAAAGCCTCATGACTAATGTGGCCACTATTATTTCTTTCTTTTAATGGAAAAACATTTTTTTTCTTTTCCTAAACTAATCAGGGATTCTAAAAGCTACTCAGAAGGTTTTAGTGAAAGGTACATACTGAAGTCCCATCAAATTAGACACACAATTACAATGACAGTTCACCAATACCCAAACCTGAGGCACCATATTGAACAAACCCCACAGAAATTTAAGGCAATGCTTGACCTAAAACCGCAGCTGATATTTGAAATGCCAAATGAATTCAAGAAATCCCGTGGATGGCTCCAGGATTCAGCAAGTCAGAGCGTAAGATGACAACTGTAGGCAGTCCTTCTGAGCTGAGGGATGCTTTTTCCTTATCAGTATTTCATTGTTTCCTGCAGATAAATGCCCTTATCAGTCATAAAGCAGTTTTCTTAAAATGTACACACACAGACACACTCCAAAACAGAAAAGATTTTCTTAAAAAATACTTTATTTTATCAGTAAAATCTATGATGAATATTTAGCTCACATTCTAAAATAAAATCTATCATTTGTTTATGTTGGTTTCTTTCAGACTGTTTAACTCATCTTGATAAAATTTCTCAAACCATCACTTTTATTATCCACACTTTAATACTATAACATGTTTTCTGAATATTGTGGTTTGGATCACTCAAACCACAAGCTTCCTTCTAGTTGGAAAGGTTAAAAAGCTGAAAATGACTTAAATCTACATTTCTTAGGATTCTGAGTAGGGCTCTGCATTTGAGTTAGGTCCTACCAATGAGTGCTTTAGCGCAGTAGATGGGTGTCTTCTTCCAGGCCCTTCCGGACAGGGCAGGGGTAGCTAGGTGTTTATGTAGCAGTCAGAATCCCACAGTCATCACCACCAGCTCCCCAGGCATCTGAGGCAGCCATGCTGGGGCAGTAGAGGCAGCTGCAGCTTCCTGATTCTGGCACAGGTCCAGTGATCTCAGATATAGTGGCCCTTCTGGTGGCTTGTCCTACATTGATCCAGGAGATGTTTCTGGAGGTCCAGGTCCTCCAGAGGCTGGAACTCACATGTCCAGCAGCTCTAAGAATCTTATAAACCCTCTATTCCCTATGTAAAGTCCCTTCCTAAATAAAGCACTTAGGGTGGTTTCTGTTTTTGAGTAGAACTCTGACCGATGTTGAAGTCTGAAAAGGCAGGTTGGGATCACTTGCTCAGGGCCACTGCATGTCGCTAGCTAATTTTTTGGTCTTAACTTCAGACTTGCCACATCTTCATTTTCACATGATGATTTCCTACATTCATGCTTTTGTTCTTGTCATTTCTCTGCTCGGAATGTCTTGTTATTTCTCCTTCAAGCCCCAGTTCAGATGTCACCTTCCCAAGAGAGTTTTATCTCATACAATTAGGGGAAAATGAGGTGTTTGTATGTTCAGTACATTTACTTACTGGATTTTGATTACACTGTGACTTAGGAATATGGATATGAAAGCTGCTTTCAATGGGCATTCAGTCTAGTGAGGAAGATAAGCGAGTACATATATGAACACAGAGAAGTCCAACTACACTAACATACTGATATATCTCTCAGAGGTTGCTACAGTTTTGATGCTAATAAATATTTGCTAATGTAGTATGATATGACACATGTAGGTGAAATCATTCCACATGGTGAAATTCACATGGCAGTACTTGATGCTGTGTCAGAAACACCAGCCATTCTACTTTATGGATTCAAAGTTTGCATTTCATTTCATCAGCAGGATAATGATTTGCCTCTGGCTTTGATCCCTGAAAGCCACTATGATTTCTTATGGAAAAAGAATATTCTGCCTCTTTCCTTTCTACACAAAATTCAACATTCCTTGAATTAATTTTTTTTTAGAAACCATTCCATGAAGCTCCATTTGAATATTTCTTTAATGTACCTAGCTAATTCCAGAATTAGAATTTCTCCCCCAGCTAAGAAAGAAAGAAAAAAATGTTAGGAGGTTGGTATTAATGCTTACTGTCCCTCTTTAGTGAAATCAAGGGTATATTCATAAAAAGTTTAAGTTGAAGTTTTTATGAAAATGGAAACCAACAAAGGAAGTCTTTTGTTTGTTTGTTTGTTTGTTTGTTTTTAATTACCTACCTTGTCTGCCTAGGAACATGGCTATCTGACAAGTGGAAACTACTATCAAACAGATACAATTCAGAGTGCTTTAGAGTCTAATTTTTTTAAGGCTTCCACCTACGCTCAGTCAATAAACTGCAGAATTTGAAACCTGCTTTTCTTAAATCATTCTCTTTGTTTCTTGTTGGGTAACCTACTCTTTGTTTCTTGTTGGGTAACCTGGCAAGTGAAATGCCATCCGTCGTAACTGCCCTCACTGCCCCAGTTGTAATGATTTAACTCCTTTCCTTATCGCAAGGCTGACTTATTCTTTGTCGCCTCCTTGGGGCCACCACATGGCTTTAGCTTAACTTTTAGTCTTAACATCAAACTGATCCCATTGTGTCCTGTTTACCAATAGTTCTGCATCTTGGATCCTTGATGCTGCCTTCTTGCAGAGACATCTACCTTCTCAAACTCAAAACTGGTCATTGCTTTCATGTTTAGTGAGATACCAGGATGGTCCAAATCTGCGTATTTTCTTTCTGTGTCTCTTAGAGAAATATGTTGACGTGCTAATCCTTGGGATCTGGTATCTTTATTTAGAAACAGAGTCTTTGCAGACATGATCAAGTGAAGGTGAGGGTCACACACTTTTAAGGTGTGCCCTCATCTGACTGGGGTTCTAATAAGAGAAAACAGAAACAGAGGGAGGAAATTTTCATGCAAAGAGAGGGACGCACAGACCCAGAGGGAAGAGGGCCATGCGAAGATGGAGGCGAAGGTTGGAGTAATACTGCTGTGAGGCAAAGAACGCCTGGGGCTACCAGAAGTTTGAGGCAGCAACGAAGAGCTCTTCCTTAGAATCTAGAGGGAGCATGGTCTTGCTGATGCCTTGATTTGGACTTCTAGCCCCAGAACCGTGAGAGAATAAATATCTGTTGTCTTAAACCACCTGGTTTGCAGTGATTTGTCACAGCAGCCCTAGGGAACTCATGTAGAAACTCAGACAAGACGGGGCCCGGTTGGCCCTGTGCTTGGGCACTGAACATCAAGAAAGGCAGAAACCATCGGTGCCATCCCTCTGTTTGAAAATACTTCCTTATATTTTAATACCACATTAAAGTTCACAGAATAGTTTCCACATATGTTATCTTCACAATTTCATAAGTGCTGTGACCCCCTGAATTTTACAGATGAGATAACCATGGCTGGATGTTGATTATCGTGATCAAAGTGACAATCTAGTGGGTGGTGGAGTCCAGCTCATTCTGTTATTTTGATTAAAAGCCTGGGGTATTTTCCACCAATCTATCTGGCCTAAGTAACATAGTGAAAAGAAGTACCCTGAATATACCTCATTTTAATCCTCTCCATTGTCTGTGTGTATGATCCTAGACAGGTGAACTCAGGACTGAATAAAGAACCTGAGCTTAATCAGATCAGCAGACATGAATATGTGCCAGATTGATGGACATTGCTAAAACAGATTATGGTTGATCATTGAATTCTTCTCTCTGCCTTTCTGCTGCCATCTTAGTCCTCATCCCCATCACGTCTCAACACAGTCATCGCACTAGCTCCTGTTGCTCTTGCCCTTGACAGTGTTCCTGAAGCAGCCAGAATGAGCATTTAAACATATACATTGCACAACGCCAGTTCCTTGCAGAGCCTTCTCTTGTGCTCAAAAGAATACCTAACTTGGACGACCAGGTCCTGCCAAGCCCTCTGATCTCACCTCATCTCTCACACCCTTTGTTCTGTATTTCCCAGGTCCCCCCCCCCCCCCCCGCCCCCTGGTCTTCTTTCCTCCTGTGGACATGTCAAGACCATCCTGCTGTGGGCCTTTGCACTAGCTCTATTTTACATCTAAGCATGCAAGTTGCAACCTAGATATTTCCACGTTAGAGAAGTCTTCCTCAAATCCCCCACCTAGAGTGATATTCTCCCCCTAGGCTCTCTCTACCCTGTCAACTTTATTTTCATCATTGAAATTCTTCTATTTCAAATGATTTTGTTTACTGATTTATGTCTTTGTTTATTGTATGTCTCTCTAAGTAGCTAGTATTCATGATTGTTCAAAACTTTTCTATTTCTAAACTGGATTTCCAGAATGTAAAGAAGTGCCTGATAGTAAATGCTCAGTAAATGTTTGTTGAATTACCGACTATAATAAGCAATGATAGCCAAGATTTACAGAGCTCACTGTGAATCAGGCACTAAAGTAATCCTTGCATGGATGACTTCCTTCACAGTAACGCAATGAGTTAGAAATGATTTTTAACCCTCATGGTAGAGATGAGACATGGGCTGAGAGAGGTTAAAGGACATGCTCAAGGTCACACAGCTTATACATGTCAGAGGCAGGACTCGAATCCAGGTGTGTGAATGTCAAGTTTACTCTCTTGTGCTCTGCTCAGATTTCATACAAACTCGAGTTACTTCTCTTATGACAGGTATTGACCATTTCAGAAAGCAAATGTTAGGTATTAAGGCAATATTTTTTTTCTTTTTTTTTGTGGGAGTTGGCCAGCTCTGTAGTCAGATCCAGGACCATGGTTTAATACACAGGGGTCAGGGAAAGGGTTCTATTCTTGGAGGTCCCATTGCTTTTAGGGATCAACATTTATTTTGGTGCTTTATGGTTTGGGGGGACACCATACAGACAAGTCAACGGATCCCCTATCAGTAGAGAATTCTTGGAAATAAGAGGGTCATCATGAGGCATCGTTTGATGCCTGCCATTAATTTCCACTTTTGCATTAGCAAAGCTGGCTGGGACACAGGCTCCATTTAGCAAAACGATGAAACACAAACGTTTATTGAGTCTGTGCTTCGAATCAACAGGGTTTTCCTCAGATTGAGTTGCCGCCAAGTATCCTCCATGCAATTATGGCGATCCTAGAATCAAGCAGATGGGGAAGAGTTTTGTTTTCAAATGGAGGAGAAACCAATATGTGGGAAGAAAAGGCAGCTTGTTCATTTGAACAGACTCCAGGTGGCTGGTCGCCAAAAGGCAAAGAGCAGGGGAGCCAGGTCTGGCCCTGGATCAGTCATCTGCCCACAGACTGAGGGACCACTGAGACAACAGGGCTCTGCTTCTGCTCATTGTGCTGTCTGCCATCGGCCAGCTTGGTGGGGACAGTGGAGGCCAAGGAAGAGACAGCCCACAGAGGCCCTTGTAGGTCAGCCTCCTGACCTTGTCGTCTTTGGAACATCAAGTCCTGCTATTTTGTTATTGCTCAACAGCGACATGCTGGTGTGTTTTATTAAAGAAAATTCAAGGAAAGACATGCAAAAGCCCCAGCCATATGGCAAACCTCCTTGGACAGCTTTCATCATTCGGAGTTTCACAAAACCGGAAAGATAATTCGAGGTTACCATTCACAAGATGACCAAGGATGCTGTGGAATGATGACCATTATTATTTCTGCCTGGGTTTTTATTTATAATTATAAGGTGCACCTAGGGCTCGGTCAAAAATCGTCAATATTGCCAGTTCCAGGATTTTCAGTACTTAGAGGGAATTTATTTCTCCTTTTCCAAGGGTGGGGGAGACCTTATCAAATCCAAGGCACGTGGTGTGGAGTGTGAGAATAATTTATTCAGTAAATTAATCGAGGTAAGAAAAGTATAGTTAAATGAGGAAAATGCAAAAATCGGTCCAACCAATAAGCTGAATGAAAGTGGTTTGAATTTTAGTTATCACCTCATAGCAAATAATGACTTATAATCTTGTTTCAAAAGAGAGACCATTTTCCTTAGATAAATAGGTGAAGAACGTTTATAGGACCTCAGTGTTAGCCCCCATTCAGTCACATATAGTTGTGTATTTTTGGTCACATCACTTACACTATCTGAGACTTGGTTTCTTCCTCTAGACTGAAGTAGCACTCCCGAATTCTGGGATGAGTTTCCCTAGTTGATCCTGAAACATGCATTTTTGGTTAGAGGAAAAAAAATTGCCTGATTAATTTGGGGCTCTTTAAGGGACGGATTATAAGGCCCTAAATGAACTTACTGGAGAGCATGTTGATGATTGTACAAATGATTACCACAACTGCACAGTCTCTTACCTGGATGTGGGGGTATACTAGGGTATGCAACACCGAACCTGGCCATACGGCGACATGCTCGATGGATAGTGTCTATTCTGATGGTAAGGGGAAAAAAGCCCAGGAAACCTCTCAGAGGCAGGAAGCAATTTTAGAAGCGCTGCTAAAGACAATGATATTGTTCTCGGTTTAATAGGTGATCTACCCATGAAATAAAGCTGCAGGGCCACGTTTGTCTTGGTTAATAATGTCAGTGGAATGAGGAGGTTTAGCTTTAATAACAGTAATAACTGTGTCAATGTAACTGCTGGGCTGAATTTCCATCTGCAGCCTCGTAATATATGACCTTTGTTATGCCTCTACCTGTTGATTTTTTAAAGACAAAATTGCCTTGTCTGTTCTGCTCAAGGGACAGAGCCTGAAATAGTCCATTTTTCCTGGATAAATCAAGGTCTTACTGGTGGTGATTTAATCTCACTAGAGTTTTTACTTAGTTTTGGATTTGATTAAAATAAAAGAGAAAGGATGTTGAACATTAACAAATACGTTGTAACACTGATACTAAATCAGGTGGGTTTAAAGCTAGACATTTTTATTTATTTACTTCTTTCCTTACCTTTCATCACCTTCCTGCCTCCCCTCGTCCCCATAAAACAAATACTGACACCTGCCTTGTCTTCCTATGATGTTTTTCCTGACCTTCCCTGATAGAATTAACCATTCCCTGCTCTTAGAATGTGTTTTTGCATTATGCTTGTCATACTGTTTTGAAAAACATTTGCTAACACATCTTGTCTCCACCCCTGGCCTGTGAGTTCCCTGAGGGTGGAGACTAGATTTGTCTTATCTCTGGATCTCTAACACCCTACAGGGAAACTCGTAGGGTTGCTTGAACCCTACTAGTTTGGAAGTTGCTTGAATCTCAAGATTTCCTGATTAATTAGCAATGCCACAAGGTCAGAGCTCCTGTTTGCTGTTTATTGGCCTTGAGTTTGGGCCAACCCTTGTGGGATTAGCATCTCTATGGGCCCCGTGGGGTGACAGATGCCTTTGTCATTGTTTCTTCTCTGCCATGCCCAGGCTCATACACTGCTTTATTTTTCTTTCTCTCCCGTCTTTCTTTCAAAAATACTAATTGTATTTTTGTTTACCTTCTTCCCCTTACTACCACTTTCTTTTGCCCTCTTTTTTTTCCCCCACATTTGAGGCCTTAAGGCTGTGTGTGAGCCAGTGCTGAAAACCTATTGCTTAGCTTAAATAATATCAAGCATTTCCCTGGCAGGCATGATCATGTAGATTTGTCTTTCTCAAACTTGGGGTCTTGGTACTAGGGGTTCAGAAGTCCTAAGAAGGCATGTCATAATAAAAATGCAAATGACAACATACCTAATGCTGTAAGGAGTGTGTGATTGGGGAAGGGGTGTGCATGGTACATGCTATGACTTCAGAGGACACTGAGCTCATTTGAGGGAATGTGGAGAGATCTCTGGATGGGGAGAAACTGTGGTTTGGCCTTAAAGTATCCAGCAGAGCTCTGGAGTCAGCTGGCTTGGGTTTCAACCTTGCCTCCAGCACTGATTGTCTGAGTAAGTTTAGGCAAAGTAATACTCTTTTCCAAGCCTTAGTGTCTCCACCCGTAAATCAGGGATGATAACAATAATAATCATAGTAGTTCATGCTTTGAGGATGAAAAGAGACAATGAAAGTAAAGTGCATAGAATAGCACCTGGCTCATGCTCAGTGTTCCATACATATTAACTATTATTCTTAAGTTAGTTTTATGTTATTTTTTTTTCATTCATAGGCACAGGTACATTACATAGTATAAAGCAAAATTTGCCTGAGCTCTGTGATAAAACAGAAACCTTCAAAGAAGCTTTGAACCTGTGACGACAGGCCTCAGGCCCTGGACACTCTCTCTGCTCTCCTCTGACTTGATGGGCAGTGGCTCCTGTGGAAAGACTTAGAAGCACAGACTGGAGTGGACAAATCATAGTTAAAGATGCTGAAGGAGAATTAACCAGGCTTTGTAGAGAGAGGGCAATCATGTTGGACAATTCTTATTGACTTTAATGAGCACTGTCCACATAGGTAGATAAAGTGACCTTGCTTTTAAAGATAAAATGATGAACAGCCAAAGTCTGTGTTCACTGGTCCCTTCGTTGTCTCTCTCATACCCAGAACCTCAAGCACCCAGCTTTCTCTAGCTGCTCAGACTGATGCCATCTTCTTCACTGTTATGGTTACCCATATATGCTTGTTCCAACTAGTTCAAGACACTGTCTATCTTCACATTCTCCACCTCTGTCCCTGCCTTACCTTTATCTGTTTCCCAAAGAGGAATTAGTAAATCTAATTGATTTTTGTTGGATAACCAAATAAATTTTTGATAGGTAACCAATGAGTAATACTGCACTCAACATGTTATGTCTTCAAAGAAATCGAGTTAATTCTTGTTATTTGCAGTTATTCTGTTTTATAAAGTCACTGTCAACACTGAGCTGGTGAGTACCGAACCATTGGTTCTAGTGGAAATACAGAGTTAGGCTCTCAGGCGCCTCTGGCCACATTTTTGACAACTGATCAATACATAACCTTGTTTTATGTGTATTTCTGTTTAAAGAAAACTTATTTAATATATATTGTTGATTGATTAACATTGAACTCACAGCCAACAGCACTATAACTCACACCTGAATGAAGCTTGTCTAACACAGGTATTTTCTCACTGCATAGCCTTCTTGTACCTGGGCATGTTAGACAGAAGTCTAGCCCTACACTTGGCAGTGGGTGGGGTGTCTTCAACAGCAAAATCATTAACAGAAAGCACAAACATGTCCAAAACATGACACAAAATAAATCCTGCCAAGGACACTTGTTGATAGGATGAGAGCTGAGACAAGCAGTCAGAGCATTGCCTTATTGGACATTAGTTGCAAGCATACACATCAGGTGACTCAAAATTTTTGTCAGTCTACACATACCTGCAAATGGCCATAAAAATGCCACAAATACTGATTTTGGCCAGTAAATTTTAACATGTAGGTACATTCTCAGATACGAAGTCATAAGTAATGATAGGTTGTATATATGTTTTCGCAGAGTTCAGGCTGCAAAGGAGCATCCCTTCTAAGATATGAGGACCGAACTCCCTCTGAGGGCTCGGTGCCATCTTACTGGTGGTTCTCAGTTTCCAAACTGTGCACGTCCACCTTCCAGTATGGTTAAGAGCACGGGGTTTGGGGTAAGTCACACAGGTCCCCCCATACTTGGCTGTTCAATCTCAGACTACTCAGCCACTTTGTATCATAGTTCATCTATGAAATATAAATTATTGGGGGCTTATACTAATATTTATATTCATCTCTCAGAAATTGTTGGGAAAAGTAATACATGTAAAATGCTACTAGATCATCATATCTGGGTATATTATAAGCACTCTATAAATTTGCCAATTACATTTTGCCACTATCTTCGGTTGTTTATTTTTCAAAAACTAGCTACCCTTGGTCTGTCCTTCAGAGTCCAGCTAAAGTCTTTCCTCCATAATTTCACTCCAGAGTCCCCCTGGAGAGGACTCAGTATCCTCTGAAATTATAGCGCCGATAGTCCATACCTCTTACTAACCCTATGGTGCCTTATGGAATCATTTATATTGTTATTTGCATTTTTTGTCTATTTTTGCCCTATTATCTCAGTTTCATATACATAAAACAAATTTGAATATGTACGATGTGCAGCACTCCATGCAACGCTCTGTGGGGTCCCTGACCTCAAAACGCTCGAGACCTCAGAATTATTTCTATTTTCATACTTTCTTAGTGCTTTCTAATGGCTTTCCTAGGCATCTTTGCCTCCTTTTTCTTCCCCCACAGCATTTATGTCTCCTTACTCTACAGCATGGGCATGGCAGAGTTTAACATCTCCATTTTATAGATGTGCAGACTGATCATCAGAGAAGAGACATAAGTTGTTCTAGGTCAGATGTCAACCACCCAAGTGTAGTGTTGATGACAGTGATTGATGATGGTGACACTTGTTGGTGCCCTGATGTTCGTGTTACTTCTTTTAACCAGTGAACCCCAACTGTCCTGGGAAAGGCCTTGAAAATGTTCTCTCTATTCTAAGTTAGCCAGTACCCGATGTGTTTGTTCAATTTTATCATCGCCACCTAGATATGACAGTGAAAACTCCAGCAGGGGGATTTGCCTAAGATTCCAGCCATAATCTGATGGTAACTATTTGAAATTCCAATTCTGATGCTGATGTTAGCCATTAAAACAACTTCAGCTTCAGGGACTATAGCACAGAAAGAAAGAAGGAGGCCAGAGGAAGATAGTGGACAGCAGGAAACGAAGCCGGAAACTGATATGATATAAAGTACATGTAGCTGATGCCTCTGGTCATCCTGTTAAAGTTCATGTTGACGGAGCTCTCTCCATCTCAGCATTCAGGGTTTTGTACTTTTCTAATATCAGACATTTAAACCTTTGTTCCAATTTAGGTCAAAACCACTCAAGCAGAACCCTGAGTTAATGTGTAAATTTTTCCCTAGGGTACACTTCATTTTAGAATGAAAGGCTTAGTCTCATCTTAAAAGAATTTTAGGCATTAGTGAGCAGACTTGGGGGTGGAGGGTTAACAAGGAGAAGTTTCCAAGTATTATTCCAAGAAAAGATCATGCATATCAATAGAATCTACTCTGCTTGGTCCTTTTTGAGTCTCAGTGTTTGTAATATTGTCTTTTATCCAACCATCTGTCCCCTAGTTTGTCATTTGTAAAGGGAGCAAGTAGAAGACTTTGCTCTTCTAGGTCTTTTTCCGTCCCTACATTCAAGGACTCTAGGATTCCACCTTCCGTCTTGTCTCTTTACTATTCTTTCCAGATTCCCAAAATATTTGTATTTATATTATTAATATTTTTACATTGTTATACAGAAGGGTTAAAATAAAGCCTCTCTCCTTGCCACCTTATTCCTTTCCTATGTCCACTCCTTGTATCCACTGGCAGCCGTGTTTTGAACTATCAATCTTAAGCAAAATTTATTGACACCTCCCTCCCAACACTTATGGAAAGATAAAAAATTAGTTCATTATCTACTCCTTCTGCATTTATCTTCCCAGTTTTTTAATTAGTAAGATATTAATTTTCAGTTTGCCTATTTGTTACTCTTGAAAATTTAATATGCTTCAAGTTCTATTTCTTGGTCCGTCAACTCTAGTAAGACAGGGACTCTTGTTTTTGTTTTAGGTGCCATTGGCAGAAAATAGCCTTTGCCGGAGTTGTTTTGGTAAAAGGCCAAGCCTAGTTTTGCACTGTGAGATCAGCATATGCAGGAAAACTACCTGTCACCAGGTTGGCAATAAAAACTTTAGGACAAAGGCACATTGGAAACCAATATCACAGAAGGTTTAGTAAAGTTAAAACTGATAAACTCAAGGTAAAAAAATCAACATGATAAACAGTAATTGGGAAAATCACTCACTTTAAAAAGAAACACTATCCAACAATTAGCCAAATTAGCACCTCTATTGATTCTTGGAAGTATTTTCTCCCATTTAACCTACTCAGATCAATTAGCTTGGCATCTGCCTCTAACTTCATATATCAATATAACTGTTTTCTCCCCAGCCTAACTGCTACTTAGGAGATAATCGGAGGGGTGGACCATTTTGCAAGACAATAACACAGTTCCTGGAGAAATAAATCAAGAGACTGAAAAAAATCAGATTTATTTAAAAAAAAAAGTGGTACATCCCTCCCATGGCGCCTAATACACCAGTGGTTAAACAATTAAGTTTATTTTTGGATATGAAGTTAATGACTTTGAAAAGTCAGCTTTACCATCATTGACAACTACTACCCTTAAAACCCTTAGAAATAACAAGGCAGTCACTCAGAACAGCTAAAATGGCAACATTTGACATTTGTTATTGCAGGAATTATGGTCTTTTTGCGAAGTTACCTGGTCTTTCTCATCTTAATTGAACCTTAGCGGGGCCGGCTTTAGAAGTTACCCAGAGTTGGGGACTGAGAACCCCATTATTTTCCTTGTTAGGCCCAGTGAATATTCCCCAAATGCCTTGATTAGCTGTCAAGCACCTTTCTCTCAATGGTTAAATCCCTTGATTTTAAATTCTATTTAGGAGTTAGGCTGGCTCTACATGTCAGAAGAACACCATCATACTGTCCAATGAGTGAATTGGAACCTGGTTTGCTTTCTGCAAAATTTAGATGCCTATTAGAAACAAAAGATCACAAATAATAGAGAAGTGGTTGAACACATGTGTTGTATAATCTAAGATTTATACAGCCATTAAAAGTAATGTCTGCAAAAATATTTACTGATAATGAAAATGCTGCAATCTATAGTTAGGTGTAAAAAAACAGGAAGCAAAACTTCCGCAGGAATCTAATTTTATTTAAAACAGCTGCATATGAATCATCAGAAAACAAAAAAAAAGACTGGAAAGAAACAGGCTATGTTTATCTCTGGGAGGTGGATTTACAAATTTGGGGGGCTGTGTTTGTTTACATTTTTTTTACAAATAGTTATTTAACACACATATCTTTTATAATCTGAAGAAAGAGACTATGTTGAATAATTAAAAAGACACTGAAGGTTTAGAATTCAAGGGCCCCAGGCTCTTCTGCCCCACCCTTTTCCGGCCTACTACTTCATGACCTACCCTAGGCAAGGAGATGGATAGCTCTACACCGGCTCTTCACTCTGCAGTTGAGAAAGGCAGCTGTCTACTTCTCTTGGCTACAGAGGAACATAATGAAGCACAATAGAATGATGACTATAAAAGTGTTCATGAGTTTAGAGAACAAAAACTTTAGATACTCTTTTAATAGAGTGTTTTCTAAGAGGTGGTGGGTCAGTTAGAGGCCCAGCCAGAGACAGCATATCCCCAAGGGATCATGGGCAAGAGTTTCCTGGAGGGGCTGTTGACAGAGATGGAGGCAGAGTTAGGGGAGAGGGTCGTGGAACTCGGGAGAATGCCAGTTGTAGGAGGGGGCCTGTATGAAAGTAGCCACTGTTTGTCTTTGTTGTGATAAGTATTCAATAGACTACTTCAAAACGACAAATTGTAATGAACTATTGATAGACTCAACAACATAGATAAATCTCAGAATAATTATGTCGAACAAAAGAGTGCATGCTCTGTGAATCCATTTCTATTAAATTCGACTTAAGGTGAAACTAATCTAAAAGGATGGAAATGACGCAGGATGGACAGCCCGGGACTCTTCCTCCCCATCCGGATACGTCTCTGGAAATTATTTTCCATCTTCAAACCTCCTCGTTTTAGCCCCGGCAAGGGGAGATAAGCCCAACGGGGTCTTTCCCAGCTTTGACGTCATCTAGACTATGGCATGACCTTTGGCTAATTATAACATCATTATAATCTCATCCCCATTCCAAATACTGCAGCTCCCATCACGTACCTGACGCTATGACAGTCCCCGACACACCATATAAGAAAAAGTGGGAACCCAGCTCCCCGCCTACTGGGAGGAGATGGTGAGGCTCAATCAGGACCCCGTTTCCGGGCTCCGCCTCCAAGAACAAACCCGGGAACTGAGACTTCCTCCCGCCACTTTCTCCCTTCCTCCTTCCCTCTGCGTTCGCCTGCACACCTCTCTGGAGTGTGCGCTTTTGCTTTAGAAACCTGGCGCTTTACAGCTGGCTGTGCGTCTTGCCGTTGAATTCTCTCTTGCTGCATAAGACAAGAAGCTGGTCACCGGAGCGTCCAGCTTTCTGGCAACAGAAATCAGGTCAGTGGTTGCCTGCAGCTGGGAAGGTGGGGGTATTGCCTGCAGCTGGGAAGGAGGAAACTGGTGGTGATGGTGTTTTCTTTCCTGATTGTGGTGGTGATTGCACAAGTGTATATACATTTATCAAAACTCATTGAACAGTACAGGTGAAAGTTTTATTACATGTAAATAAGGTTGATAGAAAAAAGGAGAGAAAGAAAAAGAGAAAGAGGAAGGAAGGGAGGAAAGGAAGGAAGGAAAGGAAGGAAGGAAGGAGGGAAGGAGGGAGGGAAGGAAGGAAGGAAGGAAGGAAAGAAAGAAAGTGAGAAAGAAAGAGAAAGAAAAGAAAGGAAGAAAGGAAGGAAGGAAGAAAGAAAAAGGAAAGAAAGAAAAAAGAAGAAAGAAAGAAAGAAAAAGAAAGAAAAAGAAAAAGAGAGGGGAGAGGGAAGAAGGCAAAAAGGAAGGAAAGAAGGAAAGAAGCCACTTAACTGGTCTGTGGAGACGAACCTCGGGGGATAAAATGCCAGTCTTCCTCCCATTCTGATTCCTCGCGGTTTCTCATGGACACCCCACCCAGAAGCCGGAGGACAAAGGGGCCTGATGAGAGGGCGTTAAGAGTCAGCCTCCTGGGGCCCAGAACAGAGTGGTGAGAGGACCTGGAGGAGCAAGCAGAGAATACAGAGCACAGAATGTGTCCACGCAGTGCAGGCCCTTCAGGAACCTCTGGGGAGAAAAATATCGTAGGAAAGTGCCTCTCGGTTATAAGACTTGAGAATGGGAGTATTGACAACACTGGGCGAACTGACTGAGGGACCCTTTCTAAACTAGGAAAGTACAGTGTGAGACTGTAAAAAGTCATCAGGGTGTGCCTCTCTATTTCCTGTCACTACGTTAGAGGAATTTATATTTAAATTCAATCGATGACTGAAATGTAACATCATATGTCATATTCATGCCAAATAACAATAAAAATTGTTAAAGTTATGACACACTTTCAAATTTAGGGAGATAAAATGCACATAATTTTTAGCATCTTTGGAAAGATTCAGTTAAATCAGAATACTTATGTTCATCTATAAAATAGTGATGCATACATTGATGTCTTCGGGGTATATAAGACTTCCTTTCTCTTCATTGAAAGTCCTCAGATTGCTCTTATAATTTTTTTAGGCTTTTGTCTAATTTATTGTCATTTGTCTTCTTTCTGTCAGATTAGTGCCTCCCAGTAGTTGCTGCTTGTCTGACTGTGCAGTATTTGAGTCTATTCTAGGAAGGTCTGAAAAATTAAATTTTCACATTTGTTAGAACTGTGTGTAAACAAAAGGTAAATGGGCGTCCAGAGACTAAAAAAGATAACATATTTTGATAAATAAACTTTGTAATAATTTTGCCTTTTACTGGATTTGTTTTACGGTTTTCAGATAAGCTCTGAATTTGTAAAGCTTCTTTTAGTTACATATTACTATATTTCCATTTCATCCTATCCCTTTTCTCATGTTTATTGTTTCTTATGTTTATTACCTACTTTACAAGTTGTGTTTTAAGTTTTTTTTTTTCCCCCAAACCATCAACGATTCCTGCTTCCACATGTGTTTGGGGATGTGGAGAAAAAGTGTGAGACCTGTGCACACGCCAGCCGATGTTATAGTTTCGAGTGTAGCCATGCTTGGTCAGGAATTCCTGCCCGTAAGCTTCCACTCCGTCAACACGAGTCGCTTGCTTTTCTGTGGGATTCCTGTGGTTTACATTCCCTCTATATTTTTCATCTAATGATCCTATTTTTGGAAAGATGGCAAATGAGACCATAAATAGTTTTTAGCTTATTGAGATTAGTAATTATGAACCAGGGTGTTGGACCATATACAACCGTAATGAGGTAGGTAGCATGCTGCTTATTTTTCTATTGAAGAACTCAAGGGCTTGCAGAGATTTATTTACTTCCTTCAAGACATCTTCAATAGTCAGTGGAAGGCCAGGAATTATATACAGATTTGTCTGGCTTGATATTTTTTTTAAAATAATTATCAGATTTATTGTTCTCTTATACCCAGAATTCTATACAGAGAAATACTATATGGAGGTGATCAAGAGTGACAGGAAGACTGGTGTGTGCCTTCTAGATTAGAAGGTTCATTTGGAGTCAAGAACTGTATCATAGTCACTTTCTGACTCAGTGTCATCAAAAAAAAATTAATTGAATGAAAAATCTGATTTCTATACTTATGTTTCTATAGTTTCAGATTGCAGAGTAAAGGAAGAGAAGTTGCTTTATAAATCTCTGATTTCATATGTTTTACCTGTCAGTAAAGAGTCAGAATATTTTCATTTGGTTACTCAAAGAATATTTAATGAGCAACTACCAGGTGCCCTATATCAGTGTATTAGTTATCTATTCCTATGTAAGAGGTCATCCCTAAACTTAGTGGCTTAAAACAGCACACGTTCATTATCTCAGTGACTGTGGGTTAGAAATCTAGAAATGAGTTAGCCAGTGCACCCGACTGAGGATCTCTCACAAGACGGCAATCAAGGCATCTTTTGGGGCTGCTGTCATCTCAAGGCTCAGCTAGAGGAGGCTCCCCTTCTAGGTTCATTCATGTGGGTATTGACAGGTATGAGCTTATCCACTGCCAAGCTCACATGGGGGCCCTCAGGTCCTAGATGGATGTCAACTAGAGACATCAGTTCCATGCCATGTGGGCCCCTGCATAGGCCTATCCAAGATAACAGCTTGTCTCCCTCCAAAATAAGGGCTGTGACAGAGATGGGTGTGTGTGTGTGACAGAGAGAGAGAGACAGACAGACAGACAGAAACAGACAGACACAGAGACAGATGAGAGAAACAGAAACAGGTAGATACAGAGATAGAGATAGAGAAAGCATGTTGGAAATTTTATTCTTTTTGTAACCTAGTATTAAAAGTGACATACCATTACTTTTGAAATATTCTATTCTTTAGATGGGATCAGTAGGTCCAGACAACACTCAAAAGGAGGAAATCACACAAGTTTAGAAATATTAGAAGGTGGAGAGTGTTGAGAGTTATCTACGAGGCTGCCTACCATAATCAGTCCCACTCAGCTGACAAGTATTTGGTGTCAAAGACCATCATAGTCCTAGAATCGATAAGGAGTTTTTGTGCAGCAGTGATGAGTGGGTTCTATGGCAGCCAAAAGATGGGTGAGTTATTTCTTCTTCCAAAGAAGATGGCAGTGGAGTTGAAGAGATGGCCTATAACCAGCAGAAATAGTTAATGAATACAAGTCTGCATATAACTCTTTGTAAAAATAAATGGATCTTGCTTACTACAGATGAAGCATGTGTCAATACCTATGGTTTACACTGGAAAATCACAAGTCCTGCAAGAAAGAGATTATATAGGAGTGCAGAGGAGGAAAAGATATCTGGGAAATTAAGGACTACTTAGATCTAAAAAATAAAAATAAAAATTTACCTGAGAACACAGCTATAATATTTAGGTTTCAAAGAAAGTCTTCTAATTATTTTCATAAGTTTTAATTATTTACTGTGCATCTTGTGTGTGAGACACTGTGCAAAATATTACAAATGGAATCTTGTTTTCTGCACTCAATAACCCTGAAGGTAGTTCTCATTCCCATATTTACAGATAAGTTCACTGTGACTCAGTTATGCAAACTGGCATGCTCCTCCGTAGAGTTGAGATGCCTGTTGTAATGACAGTATCATTTACTATTTTTTCTTTTTATTTGGTACGTTTATTTAAATAAAATGTTCCAAGGTCTATTTAAGGCCTTTGAGGTAGAGATGAAAAAGAAGGAAGAGTGTGCTGATGTTCTATTGGTTTACATTCTGATTGGATGAGGGGTGGTTGGGCAGACATTTAAAAAACATAAATAAACCAGAAAAACATCAGGTAGGGAGAAGTGACATATCTATCTTGCCATTCTGGAATATGAACTCCTTGAGAACAAAAACTTTCGTCATTTCACTGCTGTATTCCACAGTGCCTGGAAGAGTTCTCAGCATAGAGTAGAAGTTCAATCAATATTTTCAATTGATCAGAAATAAAATAGCAAGTAATAGAATGTACCAAGTAGAAAATAAAATGATGACATGATAGAGAGGGTCTGAGAGATTACTTCAGATTAGATAGTCAGGGAGTGCCCTAGGCAAGACTTTGAGGACATTTGTGCTGAGGTCTGAAAGACGAGAGGAGGCTGGCCATGCAAATATCTGGATGAAGTGCATTCCAGACACATGAACAGCCAGTGCAAAGGCCCCCTTGAGGAGAGACTAGGCTAGGTGATTTGAGCAACAGAAAAGACATAAGTGTGCTAGAGCATGGGAAATAAGGTGAATAAGAACTGGCGAGAGAGATGGGCAAGCAAAGATGATGGGAGGCCCAGGAGGCCACCAGCTAGAGTCTGGATTTTATTTTAAATGTGATGGATACAACTGGAAGGTTTTAAATAGGAATCCAGAAAAATAACATGATCTTTTGCAATAGTCTAGACAAGAAGTAATGAAGGCTTAAGTTAGGGCATAGTGGTGGAAAGGGAGGGAAGGGGGCAATATTACTCACTCATGAAACGCTTATTCATGGTTTGAATATGGGAGGTGGGTCTCAAAGAAAAGTGGCAAATCAGGGATGACTCTTAACTTGTTTTCGGGGAGAGTGTGCTGATGTTTCCTCAGATATGGAAGACTGAGATCAAAAGCTATATTTGCTGGGACTGCCTTAACAACGTACTATAAATTGAGTGGCTTAAACAGCAGAAATTTATTGTCTCACAGTTCTGGATACAAGAAGTCCAAGGTCAAGGTGTTGGTAGGGATGGTTCTTTCTGGGGTCTGTGAGGGGAAATCTGTCACATGCCTGTCACCTAACTTCTGATGGTTTGCTGACCTGACAATCCTTGGCATTTCTTGGCTGATAGATGTATTACTCCTATCTCTGCATTTATTTCCACATTGATGTGAGCAGGTGGGGGAGCTGGAAGGGGAACTCATAGTTTCTCTGTTGACTATGTTAAATAAGTTTTGACTGTTGGATTCCAAGTAATGATGTCAGTAACTATAGGAGAGCAGAGCAGAAAAGAGGCAGATCCCAGCTGGGAAGGCTTCATGGAGAAGGGCCAGAAGGATGGATAGAATTTTGACAATGTTTTGGATGCCCATACCATTTGGATAACTAAATAGATGAGTAAATGTGGTATGACCACAGAGACACATTCACTGTTTTTCCTTTCATAAAGGAGAAGAGAGCCATGGAATTATTAAATGTGTTATTCTGATAAGTCACTTTCGCCATTTCTAGATGGAACTGATGTCAACCAGTAGAGGACGCTGACTTAGAAATAGCCCTTGCTTCCCAGTAAAAGCATCTCTCTTTCTTCCTCTGTTAAGAGAGCAGGTCTTTACTGCAGTTGGTTCAGTCTTGGCCAGGTCTGGGATGATGCAATGAAGATAATGGGGAAAATAAAATCACTGAATTGGGAAGGCCTCCTACCTCTAGCACGGCATGCCTAGATATGATTTGAGGGATCTGCTCAATATTTTAGTCCGATCATGTCACTTCCTTGATTAAAGACCTTTAATTGCTTCTATTGCTTTTAGGAAAAAGAAAAAAAAATACTGAACTTTGCCTACAAGAACTCAAATGTGCTGGCCCTGCTAATTCTCTCCTTTCTGCATCCCAGCTTCCTGTCCTGTATTCCCCACTTGCCTCAGAACTTGCTCCCATTAGCCTTGGGGACTTTGAAGACGCCCCAAGACCCTTGTAAATTTTCTTGCTCTCCCCCTACTCCAGCTTGTTAATTCCACTCATCCCCCAGGTGACTGAAGTGCCTAAGCTTTTAATGGGCATCAGAACCCTGTTTCATCCTCCTCACTTGACATTCCATACTTGTCTCCTTCTTCTTTTTGTAATAACTTTCAAAGGAGTCTGTAGGTTTTTAGAAAAAGTAATTCGTTTGTTAACCCAGGCAATTTTAGGATATTCCTTGCATCACCACTAGGGGGAGAGCTGCACTGCCCAAGTTTTCACCTTCAGAGCTTTGGTTGTTAGTTGTTTGATGGAATAAGGCACAAAAGAGAAAATTAAGGGCAGATGTCCAGCTGCCGTGGAGAAGTGGGAAGTGAAGGCAGAATTAGTGCTGGGGGATAACAGAACAAAACGACTCAAGACAAAAATCAGAGAGGCATGGTCATCGGTGATTATAGGTATTGAAAGGTTGGAGCACTAGTTGTTTAAATTTTAATAGTGAATGCATGAGTGGAGAAGGCATCTTTGCAGAGGGTCCTGCTAGAGGTTTAAGTGCCTTTAAGAGAAAATTGAAGATAACCAAGTAGAAGGCTTGAATAGGAATTTTACAAGACTCTTGATATGTAATCTGAAGATTTTAATTTTTGTTGTACATGTACGACAGGTGGTGGTGACAAACTTGGGTCTTGGTTCTGAAATCTCTGACCTTGGCTCCCAGATGGATCACTTACTGGTTGGGTTGCCTCGTACAAATTACATTACCTCTCTGTGCCTTGGTTTCCTCATTTACAAATTTAGAATAATATAAGTTTAAGAAGGTTACTGCAAGAATTAATAACTCAAAACAATATCATGCTATGATATTATTCTAAGTGCTTTATGTCTGAATCCTCTAGTTCCCAGAGCAACCCTAGAACACAGATGCTATTATTATTAATAATTATTATTATAATTATTGTTGTTGTTGTTGTTGTTATTATTATTATTTCTTCATTGAGGAAACTGAAGCGTAGTGGGGTTTAGAAATTTACCTAAACTCACAGCTAGAAGTGTCAGCTCAGAATTTGAACCTACCAGGCATTTAGAAAAATGCCTGGCTTAAATTAGGTACTTAAAAAGTGTTAGAAATTACTCTGCTTCTTATGGGGAGGCCCCTGCCTGGCTGTATCTGGTGGTTCAGGAGCCAGACAGGTATTTTTCATAATCTGATTTTGTGTAAGAGGAGGAAGGGAGGTGTGGACAGCTCAGGGGAGTGGGGCTTCTCATCATCTCAAACATGGTGCGCTGCCTCCACCTCCGTGAGGCCGAGAAGATCACAGTGCTGTTTTATTAGCCCTCAGCCCCTCCGCTCACAACCTGGGGGAGGATGATCACCCTGCCTCCAACCCACAGGTGGACATCTTTGATCCCACTGAGGACCTGGAGGAGACAGAACATGTTACACATGTGGGAACCTCTAGAGATAACTGAGGAGGAATTTAGAAAAGGAAAATCAGAATAACTTTAACGTATAGATGAGGTCAACAGGCATCCAAGAGTGATTCTTCTCAATGGGAACGCATTCACACAGTCTGTTTTATTTCGTGTTATAGGAGAAATCAGGATCTGTTTCCTTTTAATTAAACCATTTCCTCTGTATTACAGTACGAATGTCCCTAATCTATTGTATAGTACTTATTCCCTGGGGCATCTACCCCACATTCTTCAGAAATCTTCATTGACGCTAGAGGTAGACACTGTAGACAGGTACCAAGTTATAATTCAAGTTGAATTTATGGCTCATTCTTGAAGCAAAATGGTGGTCAACTCAAGTTTTAAAAACACACCCTCTCAGGAAAGTAATAAATGCCTTTCTAAAGGATTTGCTGCACAAATCAAGACTATAGAAAAAGTGTCGTTAAAACCCAACATTTTTATGTTATATAACTTTGTGATGGATCCACCAAAGAGTAGCAGAAGTATGCGGGTATCTATTTGAGGCCCTGGAGGGCAGGACCACAGCTGTTCATCTGGTTTTATATGATGCCCAGAGTATAGACAGTGTATTCTATTGATGTTCCTTAAAGATACTGGTGCTGATGATTTCTTTCTGTTC
Source organism: Macroglossus sobrinus (assembly GCA_004027375.1). Taxonomy (NCBI): domain Eukaryota; kingdom Metazoa; phylum Chordata; class Mammalia; order Chiroptera; family Pteropodidae; genus Macroglossus; species Macroglossus sobrinus. Next base: position 33,207 of record PVKZ01001042.1, on the reverse strand, counting down.
ACTCACCAGAGAGCACAACTGGAAAATATATCTAACTCACCTAAGAGCACATGACCCCATGAGATGGGAAAGATTCAGATTCCTCTACTAGAGATATGTATCAGAAGGACTGGTAACCAGCCTCAGAGATTAGAGGGATGTCATTATGTACTGTGGTTGTTACAAATTCACATTATTTCTGTCAAATTTATTATAGTTTGGCTAAGGTTAATAAAATTGTAGTTCATTTCTCATTAATATGCTAAAGACATAGAACAATAAATGATCGTTTCTGCCACCTCCTTTAGGAGGTATAATAACAAGAATTGATTCTGGAACGTGACAAGTAAGGGTGGGGTAGAGGAGATTGTACAAAACACGGTCAGAGGGAGTGGCCACAGAGTATAATTTATAAATATTCTCTCAGATTGAGAAGACTTTCCTTGAGAAGGCATTTATAAATAATTACCCATTCCTGGTATTGTACAGTGACTTAAGGCTATTGAAGGTTAGATAAACAGGAAGTGATGTCGGATATATGAAAAGCTTTATTAGAGGTGCATGGAGAAATGATTAATAAGGTTGGATTAGAAAAACTTAGGGAGTTTCATTCAGCTTTGCCTGCAATGCTGTGGTCCTTCAGTAGAATAGTAGTAAAACCTGGATGGTACTGAGGGCGTAGGTCTGTGGGAGGAAATGGGTATGCCTGTGAAGTCAGCCAAACAATATGGTGTGGTTTTTATTTTATTTTATTATTTTATTTTATTTTATTTTATTTTATTTTATTATTTTATTTTATTATTTTATTTATTTTTGTATAATATTAGATAGGCTGGATTTGCAGCTCGGGAACTAAGCATTTAGTCTTCCATCAGATGCTGGAGGATCAAGCACTGGGGTGTAAGGCAAGTTGATTTCCTCTGCACTGAAGTTATGAGCCAAGAAGACTTGACCGTGGGGATGTGGGGACACTTTAAAACAAAGTCAAGAGATATATGTGAGCAGATCAAAAAAATAGTGTATGGCTCACTATTGCTTTTTCTAAATTTTCTTTTTCCTCAGGTGGAACTTTGTATTTAATAGTAGAGTTTTAGCTATTTATTACAGATAAATAAGTTTGGAGTATAGACAAATATAGATTCCTATATGACAAAGAAAAGTGGATTGGATATAGCTATGAATGGCTAAATAGCTGTGTGAGAATCCAAATCAAGTCAAACTCTCTCTGGAAGAAAATTTCCACATTTGTAAAATGTAGAATGCTGAACTAGATGATGTCCAAAATAAGGTTTAGTACTGAGTTCTATGATTTTTAATGTGACATCACATATATTCTTGATGGTTTATAATCTCCCAACCATGCTATTGTGGCTCTGTCTTGCCTAGACATGACAGTCCCCAACTGCAACTCGGGGGGAGCGCCTCTCATCACTGATTGATGTATTTGAGGAGCAGCACCTGGAGGGGGAAGACGCCCAACCTCCATATGCAGCTAAATGTACAGTCACAACATTGGGGCAGAGACAATTTTGGTAGAGATACTTAAACACAAATGAAAAACACTGTTCTTTAATATATTGGAGTAGACATTGCTGGGAGAGAAAAAATTGTATTTGCTTCTGTAAGCCAGTATCTTAAAAGTGGTTGGAGAGAAGAGAGAATAAAAGAAAAAGAAGCAAGAATAAGATGGGAAGAAGGAAGGGCAAGGCAAGAAAAGAAAGGAGATGGGAAAAGATGAATCCATGAGGGGAAGGTAGGCGCAGACAGAGTCAGCATTGTGACTAAGAGGATGGCTTTGTTGCCGATGGGTTTGACTCTCGGCTCTGTGACTAATTGTGTGACTTTGGGAGGTTACTTAGCCTGTCTGGGCCCCAATTTCCACATCCATAAAATGTGGCGAACAACACGTGGCATCTTGTTTCCTCACCAGAGCGCATTCTTTACGATGGCGTTGTTAGATGACACAGACAAGGCACTTGGCTCCGGGCCTGGTCACATGTCTACGAGCTTTAGCCGTTGTGGTGGCGGCGGAGGTGGCAGTGAGGATTACGTGGTAAAATGCATCAGAAATTCCTTAAAACAATCTTTGGTACCCGATAAGCGATGAATTGGAGAAAGAAAAGGGAATATAATTAATATTTATTGAGAATGTAGTAATAATGGCCTCTACTTGCTGAGCACTATGCCGTCTCCACCATGACCGTGCAAGGCTGGATTATCACTTTTGTTTACAGGTAAAAGAAAATCAAGGCTTAGAGGTTACCTGACCCACAGCCGTGTTGCTGGGGGAGGGAGTGCACTCGGAGATGTTATTCTGCCTAGCTAGACAAGTCTGTGCTCCTCCTGCGATGTTGTCAGGCCCTTTAATAGTTTATTCGGTTATTGTTTACAGTAGTTCTGAGAGGTAAATATTTCTGCTTTTCATTTATAGAAAATTCCAGAAAGGGAGTAGAAACCGTAATTCTTAGATTCTAAAGCCCACTCTCTCTCCACACTACAAATATAAATGAATATTTTGCAAATTTTTAACATAGAGCTTTCTGCAGACGAGCACTGTCCAATGGAAATATAATGCGAGCCAAAAATACATGATACGTCTGTGATTAAAAATTTTCTAATAGCCACATTTAAAAAAGTAAAAAAAAAACACTAAAGAATTTAATTTATGTTAATGTAATTAACATAAAAATACTAATATAAGGCATTTTACATTTTTTTTCTTCCCCCCACTTTGAAATTTAATATATATCATGCAATTCTAGTAGCACATTTCATTTGGGACTATCCACATTTCAAGTGTTTGAAATCCACCAGAGGCTGGTGGCCACCACACTGGAGAGTCTAATTCTAGACACTTCCTCTGTCATCTTAGATGATTCTCCAAGCTATAGAAGGCATTGAATTTATTAGCCACAGCGAGATTCTCCCTGTGTAACAAAAAAGGAAAAATATGAACTAATCCTGTCAATGAAATTTTGGATTACACTTGTTAAATCTACAAAAAAAAAAAAAAAGTATAACTTGTGTTGCTCTTAAAAAAATAAATGATTTGCTCACTTAAATAGGAACTTGGTTGCTTTGACCTTTTTATAAGCAAATTTTTCAAAAGGTGGTTAGGATTTCATGCAGAGCAGAAGAAAATATTTAGAATTGATTTACCAGATATTTAAGGAATATCAAACGGGGGTGAGGGAATGACCGTTGTGAAGATGCCATCCAAGTTTTTATCAGCAAAGCCATCGCTGAGCAGAGACGTAACATGACAGGTGCTGTGCTGAGTTGCTGAGTTTGCTTTGGTTAAGAGCTCTCGCTTCAAGGTAGTTTTACGAACTCTTCTCAGAAACTCATGGGAAAAGGCAAGAAACAATATCATATGCTTCTGCCTCTTTTATTTACTTACGTCACATGAGCCTGATGTCAGAACTCTTAAATTTGGAGATGTTAAGTATCACAGTGAACTAGATAATAGTTAAAGTTGACAGGTCCAAGGAATTTCCAGAAAATACTAAACCGTGACACTCAGAAGCCACAGTTATACTCCAGTAGAGTGTTTAATACTTCTAGAGAGTCACAATGGGGTTCCAAGAACATGCTTCCCAAACCTGGACCTTAATAATTTTTGTTTTTATGCTTGTGTTCAACCAACCAAAATACATCTTCCCAGGTTGTATGTAATAATTTTAGGTGTATCCACATGTTATTTTCTCATTTTATCCCTCGCTTGATTTTTTTCATCCATACCTTTGCTTTATCAAATTCTCCTTAATATTGTTATAATTCTACAACAATTAGAATAACTAGCGATTAAATTGCTGAAATCTGCCTGTGTAGAGTAAGAACATTTCAATTCTATCAGCATGGGTGTTAATTATTTTAGGCAAGCTGTCATTTAGGCTTTCTAAAGTGGATTTTGTTCTTGCAGTCAAGAACATTGCTTAGTGCAGAATTAATTAATCATTATAAATATAAAACCTGCAGTATCAGCTTCTGTGTTCGGAAAGGTTTCAAAAGGCAAGGTTGAAAGAGTCAATAGGCTTCTGAAGGGAATCTTACCATGCGCCCCCACCCCCAATCTGATAAAGGGACAATTACACTATGTACTTCATTTTTATATAAGCCCTTCAATAACAGTTCAAAAACTAGGAACGTCTACTTTTTCAACACAGTGTTCCTTCCTCTCCCCGCCCCCCCGCACCCCTGGAATCTTCTTTTAACAAAATTTTTAAAAGAATTGATAAGGAAATGGCAGAAAATTGAAGTTTATTTTGGATGAAGGAACATCCCCCACCGACCTTCAATTTCATTCTCTAGCACTATGTGGAATAGAACCTATATCTTCTGTGGGCTCTGAATTTTCTCAGATGCCCAGCGGCTTCTTAAGTGATATTTTATGGGATGGCCACAATAATCGTATTCCTCACATGAAGAGAAAAAGTTCACCATTTCCCATTGCCTTTCCTACTTTTTTTTTTTTTTAATAATTGCTCTTCAATGTTGTGTCATTTCTCTGCTCTACAGTAGAAGCAAAATTCAACCAAGTGATACTGGAATACATTGACCAACACACTGATGTTATGCTTATATGGGTAAAGAGCCCAATTGGCATAGCAATCTAGAAAATGACTATATTAACTAACATTTAATTAGCCAACTATGTAATAGCCACTCTAAGTGCTTTAAATGTAATGGCCTTGGATAAGCGCTTTATGTGTAATTGTCTCATTTAATTCTTACCACTCAGAAATAAAGGGTGTCCCTCAATGTAGAAATGTGTGTTCATTTTAAAAGATAATTTTACTAATTCTTCAAGATTTAAAGGAGCATTTATTTATTTAAAAGTATATATTGAGAATTGGTTCTTTCTGAAGCATTTCCTAAGAATGAAACAAAGTATACTGCTTCTCGAACTTCCATGTCTGGACCAACTACCTGAGCCTCTTGTCACACTGTGGGCTCTGATTTAGCTCTGATTCAGGTCTGCGTGGGGTCTGAGGTTTTGCATTTCAAACAAGCTCCCAGGTGGTGTCCATGCTGCTGGTTTGAGGACCACACTTTGAGAACTAGGATAAAATCTATATTTAAAGCAATTTTGAGATGATGTTGGTCGGAAGACCATGCCATAATTGTTCCGAGGAGTCAGTTAGTAATTGCAGCTCATGGAATAAGGCTTAGCTTTGTCAAACAAATAACATTTGATACGTATAATGGGTAAACGTAAGTCGAGGGGGACATTGCTTAGTATGTTCTTATTGGCTAACTGGTCGATAGGAAAGATGTAGTAAACGTCCTCAACCACGGTGTGGCGCTCTCACAAGAGAACCCCTGGGGATCTATGTTTGATTGGTGTCCACACCTGCGTTGGACATTCTCCTTCAGTTCTTTCTTCATCAGTAATTAAAGCATCTGCCTGGGTCAGGGCCGGTGGTGACTGTGAAGTACGATGCCATCTCTGTGGCACAGAGAATCAATTATCTAAGACCTCCCATTTTTTAGGTTATTTTAAAAGATATTGTGTAATTTGTATCACTACAATTATATTTTTAATGAAATTTAATTGATTTCGAATCCAATTAAAGAAAACCTATTTTTAAAGAACATCTCAGCTGCTGCCACTCGGAAGGCATGCCAGGCTGGCACAATGTAAGTCACCAGAGCATAATTTGAATGCATTTGGTATAATCAGCTGGGGGAGTTGCGAGTGACCTATATTTAATATTTTTTTAAAATCTTGATGTGTTTTATTTCTCTCAAGACTATGCATGTCAATGTCCTGATGATATAAATAACCATTTTTTACTAGAAAGGGTTCTCTGGTCTTTGGGGTAAAAGTTATTCCTTCTGGTTTCGGGAAAGGGATATTTTTCTAGGACATAGTGCCCCTTTTTCCATATATTGCATCTTTAAATTATGTTTTTTTTTTTCTTTTCCAATCTCACATCTATTCTGAGCTCTTACAGAGGACTGTTTCAGACCATTAGGTTTTTTTCCTAGACTTGGTTCAGTTACATCACTCATAAACCTAAACGTTTTAATGCTTCCTCCTTGTCTATTGAATAAACTACAATCATGGCTCTTCACAGTGCAGTCGAAAACTAAACTTAAGTCACACTGTAACACTTGCCATCCCTCCCTCCCACACGACAACCTGACCGTATCCTCATTGTCATTGCTCTTGTTCTTTCTGCCTAGAATAATAAGCCCTTTAATAGGGTGACTTGAAGTCATCTTGAAAGAACTGTCCAGAGCCAACTTGACGCCATGTGGTGACCGGGAACAAGGAGAGGAGTAGACTGGTGACAGGGAAAGAGCAAGTGGCCCCCCCACAGTCCTCCATCGAGCCTGTATATGGGTCTTTTGAAAGAGATGGAAAGTACCAGAATTTTAGTCAGCGACTCTAACACCACTCCTCTATCCCTAAAGCTAACAATTAAAGTCTCAAACCCCAAATGCCAGGTGGTCTCTAAACCATTGAAATTTTTTCACTCTTTGCAATTTAAAGTACTGGCCTCAAATAATGTTTAAGCAGCAAAATAAAAGTTGCATTTTACCGCCAAAGTAACGGTGATCAAAAAGTCAACATACTGCAGCTCCGTTCCTTTTAAGGTGAGCCTTAACTGGAAATGAAAAAGTCTATAACTAATTCTTTTCACAGCTGATTATTAAACCAGTCATTTCCAGGAGTCTACACACACAATTCCAAGTTTCCTAAACCCTTCACAGCCCTACCCCCTGTAACAATAATAGCTTAATTTTTTCTCCTGGTCTTTCCTGCCACCAAATGAAAATCAGCATTTTTAGGAGCCTGACGCAGAAGAAATGGTTTTTCCTTTTATTTCCAAAGATGGGCTTTACATATGAAGAAGCAAGCCTGCCTGTCAGGTCAGCAAAGCTGTAGTGGGTAGAGAAGGTGGATTATTACAGAGAGCCCGAGAAAAGCTTTTGTCACCCAGGAAGGAACATAAAGACTTCTGGACTTTGTGGGTGTCTCAACTAGAGAGAAAAAGGGAGGAGGAGAGGAGAGAGGAGAGGAGAGGGAGGGAGGGGGCAGGAAGGAGGAGGAGGAAAAGAAGAAGGAGGAGGGAAGGAAGGGAGAAGAGAGAAAGGGAACAGACTTGGGTTCAGAATGTGTTTGTTTGCTTTCCTCTCTTGAGCAGCATCACAGTTGCTGCAGATGAACACACTTCTGGGGTTGGACTCAAGGCAGCCTTATAGAATCCTCTAGATTTCAGTGAGGTCCAGAGACAGCAGTTTAGAACTCCCAAGCCCCATTGGGTAGTAGGGAAATGCTGAGAAAACTGGACCAGTGGGAAGGGTTTGTGGTGGGATGGGGATGGGCAGTCTGGGAGTATGGGCTGCGAAAGGTACCATAGACCACAATGGTGTATGTAGTGCCACACCCAAAGGATTCAGGTGTATCCAGCCACACCCCAGTGGATTCTGGTGCAGGACATCCTGGTGACCTGGTGGGACAGTTACATCACAGTGAAGGCCAGTGAGAACTGTGGGACAACAGACCTGAAAACTGTTCTTTATCCATCTTTAATACCATGAGATAAGCCATATATGATAATTTACAGATCAAAATTTTAGATGATAAATAGACTAGGACATAAACTTGCAAACATGGTTCTAACTTGGACTTGATGTGAACTAGTCTATTGTTTTGATAATTTCTAAGTCTTCTCTAAGGAAAAGTGCAGCGGCCCTCTCATCCTTTCAAAGAGGCCATGAGATGGGGGAACCACCTCATGCAAGTAGGAATAAGATTGTCCCAAATAAAATGCTAATCTTCACTGCTTCCCCAGGTCCATCCAGATAGGTAGCTGCATTCTGACTGACTTGGAAGATGTTAAACATTTCTCCTTGAATTTCTGTGACCAGCAGGGAGAGAAATGCTGGTAGAGTAGGGTTCCACCACACTTTCTGGAGGGAAGATTTTAGAAGGGATGCTTCTGAGCTTTCTCTACCACTTGCTCAGTCTTCTCCTTTGGAGAAGTGTGACTTTTCTGATGAGTGAGGTTGCAAAGAGGGTGCTGAATGTGCATAGCTGAATCCATTTCCAGTTTCCCCCATTGGATCTGCCTGCCCACCCCATAGGTGTTTCGTCTTCCATCTTCCACACAGTATGTGTGGATTGGGGTCTAAGCCCACTTCTAAAGAATGGGCTGCATTCTAACTTTTCTCACTAATAAAGAAAAAGCCATGCAGTCCAGAGGTTCTGAGTAACAGTGTCTGACCAGCACATCTACGTTCTCCCGCAGGTGGCTCTTCCCAAGGTCGAGATTTGGGAGGTCACGTTGGGAAGTCATAATGTGGCTATGCATTTGAAGCTGGCTTCCCCCTTCCACTTTTACCTAAAATAAGGGGGATATTTTCCCTCCATCTATATAAATCTCTTGTTCTTTTCTTAAGAGATGGATGTGGGTAATAGGTGTGATTATTTACGATATCAAACTCAAACATATATTAAAGAGTTTATCCTATATATAGTGTGATAAAAAAGCAAGGAAAGCATTTATGTAGTGAAAAACAGCATTAACCTTGGTATCAACCCTGAATTCAGATCCTGCCTTATTGATTGACTAATTATTGACCCAAATACTCAACCTATTCAGCTTCCTCTATAAAATATTGTTATCAAAACCTATGTCTGTGTGTCATAAAGATTAAATGATATCAGATGTTATCACTTACTTAATTATCTCTCTGTGTCACTGTGGCTGGCATATAGTAGACCTCTACTGTGAGTTATTTTCCTCATTTCTCTTCTCTTGAGCAAGTAGCATTTATTTATCTTCCCCCTTCTCCACCCCCACACATATACATCCTCTCTACATTCATAACCCTATTTCATTTCATCATAATCACTTGACCTATTGCTAAGGAACATCTAATGTGATATTTATGATACATACACACAATGAAAATTATACTTTCTTTTTTTCCCTTACCAATACAGCCCCATTAAAACTCTGGGTTTTTCCTTATGATATACCTGCATTTTAGAGAGTGATAAAAATGGTTTAAAGAAAAAAAAATCAGCCTCCTCATTTGCAAAATTATGGGATTATATCATAAGACTGGTAAGGAAACTTTTTGTTAAAAAATTCTATAATTATATATAAAATGCCACAGTGTCATTACTCTTGAAACTTTTGTTTGTTGTGCTTGTTCTGTGTAATTTCCCTAATAATTAGCCGAGGCTTTCATTTATAGTGCTTTTATATTTTTCTTTCTATAGAAAAATAGAAAAAAATAGAATTCTTTTTCTTTATCAGCAAAACCACAAAAAATATAACCTCAGTAGGTTATTATAAAAACCACAAAGGAGCATACACACAAAAACCTATTTAAATATTCCATTGCCATGGATTTGGCCTGCATTTATTAATTACTCCATTCAGGGCGCATTTACTGAGTTCGACTTTGCCTTGTCCTATGGGTACCAGGGCCATAGAGATGAATGAGATTCTTCCTGCTCTTAAGAGGCTCCTGAGCAAAAAAAGGCAAAAGAAAGTGTAGAGTGGTAGCCACAGAAAACACATCGCCTTGGTAACAATCAGTGCTGAGTCAGAGAAGCAGCGTCAGTAAGAGATGCATGTTGTGAAGGTAAAAGGGGCACTATAATAAATCTAACTGAAAGTAACTTCACACGGTGATCCGGACCATAAATTTCTAAGTGGGCAGGTCATGGTGGGTAGTCACACCCCAGGCCTATAAATTCTTAAACAAAAGGTTTAAGCAAACCTTGTTCATTGTTCCTCTGCATCTAGGTTAACACACCTTTGAAATACCAAAGTAATCCTCTTTCAAGACTCCTAGAAGGCATAACCACCCTCAAGGGAGCGTTTGAGATCTCCCTTCCTGGCAATTGTCCTCAGTCTGACTCAAGTAAAACTCTTATAAAAATTCTCCATAGGTTTGGATGTTTCTTACATTGTCAATATTAAGAGATTTACTGCAATGAATCGGCTCATGCAGCTGTGAGGACTAGCTAGGCAAGTCCACATTCCACCAGGCAGGTCGTGAGGAGGGGCTAGCTGGAATTCATGGGCTGCAGTGAAGCCCCTGTCCACAGGCAGAACTTCTGTTTCATCAGAGAAACCCCAGCTGCAATTAAGGTTCTTCAAGGGATTGAAATCAGGTCCACCTAGATTTTCTAAAACGAATTATCTTACTTAAAATCAACTGGTTATGGACTTTTGTCCCACCTACAAAATACTTTCAGAGCAACACCTAAATTAGTGTTTGATTGAATAACCTCCAGCTAGAGCCAGCCAAATGGACACATAAAACTGATTATCACAATCATCATTTGCAAAATCCTCATGAGTCTAATGTAACTCTTAATGTAGCACTCTCTTAAAATCACAATGTCTGCTGAGCAAATATTGCAAGAATCTGTTTCCTAAAGTGCTAACGATTTACCTCAAAATTATAATCAGGAGTTTTGCTGTGGCTTCAGAGGTTCAGGACTCTTGATGCTATAATGTCTTTAGGGAGGAATTAGGTGGAGAAATGAGTTCTTTATTACTTCTTCTAATCCATGTGTGTGTAGAGGAGAAAAATACAAGTATGGAGTATTATAAAAGGAATATAAATGGATACTTCTAATAAAAACATACTTCTTTGTCATTTAATTCATTAAATATTACTGGGTCCACTTTCCTAAAGTAGGTTCTATAGAACACTAGTTTAAGATGAAAAGCCTGTTTGCAATATTGTTATGTATATGTCTATTTGTATGTATATAAACATTTACATACAAAACATGAACTTTATAATATATGTAAATATATGTACATTTACATGCAAATAAATATGTTATAAATTTATGCATTCTGTGTATGTGTGTATATATACAACTGTCTATAATCAACTATGCGGGAGAAATAGCGGAACACATTTAAAACGTCTTCTTTGCTGCTGGATTTTTCCTAGTCTTCATCTGTCATCTTAATTGTCATCTTTAAGACAGAGATTTGGAATTTAGCTTTAGTCAAATTCATTTGATCATGGGACATCTTTATTCAAGGGCTAACTTTTTGGGTCATTATTCATTGCAATGCACCTTTAAAATCTGTGTAATGAACTATTGTTTATGGAGTGGGGGATGGGATGGGTTAGCAAGTAAGCATCTATTCAAATCCAACAGAAAGCTCTGTCATAAGATGCGAGAGGTGGAAGAGCTTAAAGGTTGTCTAGTCTAATCAGTCATCCAATGGATAACACTTTTGTTTTCCTTCAATCACACAGCTGGTCAATACTTCATATATAAAAGAAACTGCGGAGTCTTACAACATGATCCATCACGTTGTCTCCATCATTATTTTGATAATGCCATTTGTCACTGTCAAAGGTCTCCCACAAAAATGTTTCTGAAGAGAAAACCAACAGACTCAGAATGAAAAGCAGTGCCATGTAGTGTGGTTCACCGAGCATTGATTGAGGGTCTGTTACGTGTAGCAGCTCAGCACTCTCTACTGGGGGGAGAGGGACATACACTAACATAATTAGTATACGAAAGCACAAGTCGTGTCCAGTTGTCAACGTACTGGTACAAAAATATAAGCGAGTGCGGCCATTTCTTCCGATTGCAGAATTGTGGTGTTAAGAGACTTTACAGGGGTCATAACTTTTGAGGTCGACTTTTTTTGTAAGATTTCACCAACTTGAGTAAGACGTGAAGGAGATTTTATGTGCAGCGAAAAGAATGAGGAAGCACACAGTGAAGTCAGAGCACCAGATAATTTGGGAAACTGAGTGTTGAAAGGGATCAGAGCATAGGCTGAGTATTAGATGGGAGATAGGAATTATTATGGGATGAACTGTGTCCCCCAATGACCCACCCCTCCTAAATATATATGTTAAAATTCTAACCCCCAGCACCTTAGAACTGATTTTACTTGGAGGTAGGGTCTTCATAGAGGTAGGTAATCAAGTTAAAAGGAAGTGATTAGCGTGCGCACTAATCCAATATAACTGGAGTCTTTATATGAAAGGATCTGGACACAGACACACAAAGAGAGATGATATAAAGAAACACAGGGGGCAGGCAACCATCTATACGCTGAGGAGAAAGGGTCTTCTCTCACAGCCTCAAAAGGAACCAACACCTGATTTTGGACTTCCAGAATTGTAGGAGAGTAGAATTCTTGTTGTTTAAGCCACCCAGTCTGAGGTACTTTGTTTAGGGCAGCCCTAGGAAACTAACAAAGGATGTGAGGCAGGACATGTAAATTGGGACCAGACTGTGAGAACTCCTCTATCCTGCATCCAGCATCTGAGCAGTGGGGCGCTTCTGAAGCCGTCTGAGGTGGAGTGGCCTAGTCAGAGCGGTACCTTAATGAGCTAACTTTGCAGCAGCCTGGAAAAACTTTCCGACGGAACAGGAGAAGGTGGCAGCAGGAAGCCAGAGCCTGGGCTTCTTCAGTGGGCCAGGTGAAATATATCCAGGGCCTAAATTAGTCCAGGAGCTTTGGGTGGGACTTGTAAAATGTTGCATAGGTAAACCTGATAAACCATAGGACACAGTAAACAAAGAAGAAATCAAAACAGCCACCAGATTTTGTATTTGTTTTTCCCGCAGATTGAATACAAGTGGGTAAGACTGCCTGGGTCCAAAGGATGAGTTAACTTTTGGATGTGACCCTCTCAGGGCCCAGGAGGCTTTGCTTTCTTACATTCACTTATGTAAGTTGTTTTCTTACATTCACTTCTTCCCTCTAGGGCCCCTGTCTACTGGTTTCCTTTGTGATCTAAACACATGCAAATTTCTCTCCCACCTAGGGAAAGATTTGCCTTTGTAAATCTCCAAGCCTGGAAGACTCTACCAAGGCCCCACCCACAACCCCATCCCCTGAATGGCTCCTTCCCTCCTTCTACTGTTGGTGCCCCTGTCACCTCCTTAGGGACTGCTCCCTTTCCTGAGCACTCTGCCCGTTGCGTTCTTCAAGTCCCCATCCTGTTTATTTCTAAGTTTTCCTCAAAGCACTTCTACAGCTCTGTGATTAGATTGCCTATTTATTTATTTTTGTTTATCCTCAGCTTCTCTCACTTCAATTTTCTACCCCCAAATATAATGCAAATTCTGAGTTTAGAGACCTTGTGTATCTCATTCTAAACTCTCTAGAGTTTAACACAGTCTCTAGCACTTAGTAGCTGCTCATTAAATAGTGGTTGAATAAAAGAATGTACCAATCCAAAATGTCATTCCTTTTGAGTGACAGGAAATAATATAAATACTATAAACTATCGAAGTGGTTATCATTTTCTGAAAGTTGAAGCCATTTCAATATTTTATATCATTTACTTTCACTCGAAAGGGATAATACTTTTGGTTGATATATTTAGGATAAAAAAAGATCAATCCTAATAATTTTAGAAAAACTTTACATTTCAGAAGCTGTAGCAACACATAGCCGTGAGTTAAGGAAAAGGTGAGTTTTCGATTTCACATTCGCTCATGGAAAATATCTTAAATCATTTAATATTTTAAAAACTTTGCATAAAAATCTGGATAAGACAATGGAAAAAGAGTTTAGGGATTATGTCTGTTATTTGCTCTCTCCTTCAGCTCTGTGAGTCTGTGATGGGCACTAGGGTGTGTGACAGCAGATAAGGCATCCTCTGACCTTTGGGTCACTTAAGTGTTTAGACACCTGATGGCAATCTTTCATTAAATTTGGTATAACAGCAGCTGTTCTGGCAGGTAAGAGAGAAGATACTTTGTTTTCCTTTTGGCAATCTTCATACCAAATAGCTGAAAATGTTTCCCAGAGATGGATAAAACTGAGAGCTTCATGTTTTTCCGGACGAGTATGGTGGCTTTCATGGAGGGAATGTGCTGTGGGTAGATGAGCTCAGTGAAATGCAGAGAAGAGAGGAAGGGAAAATGATGTTTATGCATGGCCCAGATGCTTTCAGGGGCTTGGGCAGACAAGTCAGAGAGCAGGATGTTGTGCTAACGGGCAGGAAGCAAGTTCGGAGAGATTTGTGTTTTGTTAAAACGCAGTATAATCTGGTAAACCAGCATTCTCTGTCTCTTTTCTCCTTCCTTGATTTCTCCCCATTGCTTTCCACTTGCCTCAGGCTGGAAATAAAAGACACAGTTCTGGTAGAAGGGTGGATATTTCTCCTCAGCAAGACTAGAAAGAGCAGAATTGGATGATAGAAAACCTTTCTCCTGTCCCCCTGTCCATTCAATGGGCCAACATTCTCTGTGACCTTGATGATATAATAATATTAGCTTATAGCTACCTTTTATCAAGCATGTACTATGTTCTAGGACTGTGTGATGTATTTCAATTATACTTATCTCTGTATAATGAAGAAATAAAGGCAGAGAAGATTTAGTAACTGCCGCAAGTCATTTTGGCAGGTAGGAGGCAGAGTATGTGTCTGGCTTTAGACCTAAGCGCTTACCACAGTTTCGTTGTGGTTCCCCACAATCCAGTCTCCACAGAAACTGGGGCATCTTTAAACATGCAAACTAACCCCTTTTGTGGCCTCCCTTCACACCGACAGTAAAATACAACTCCGAGCCCCAGTTTACAAGTCACATATGACCTAGCTGCATCTCTGGCTTCTTATGGTTGGCTTGAATAACAGAAGCTTTCTCCTGCCACAGGGCCTTTGCATTGGCTGTTTCCTCCAGCTAAAATGATCTTTCTCTTGATTAAGAAGGGTCACTGGCTCTCTCGTTTTTTTTAGGCCTTAGCTTAAATGGCACCTCTATCAGAGAGGCCATTTCTTTTTATTCATCTTTAAAGAACATATCTTGTCCCTTTCTGTCACATCAACGTATCTTAATGCTCTGAAGAATCCTCAGTGCTATCTTTTTTTTTTCTATATGTATTTTATGCTTATTATATATTTTGCCCCCACTAGAAAATCAGCTTCCTAAGAGCAAGGAACTTCTCTTCACTGTTGTAGCAAAGGTATAATAGCTGTTCTGTAGCCTAGAATAGTACCTAACATATTGGCTGAATGAATAAATGGACTTAATAAATTCTCCCCTTGTCACTTTTTTAATTTCACATATTTGTTCTCTAGACTAGATTCCATAATAATCGATATAAAATTCTATGTCTGCCTTATAATGCAATTTGAGTCCATATTATAACATGTAACAAGTAAGAATCTCTTTTATGTCTTGTTTTAATTTCTGAAAAGAATGATTATTTCAACTCGGATAGTCTTCTAGTTTTCCCATCTTAAAAAGTGTCACTGCTGTCACCTAGTTGGATAAATCAGAATAACTGAGAATTATCCTCGATTTTTTTCTTCATCAATCCCCACATTGTCAGTCACCAAATTCCACTGATTTTTACCTCCTGAACATGTTTCATATTCATGTGTTTTCTTCTTTCTCATTGCTACAAATCCCAATCTAGACTCCCAATATTACTTGCCTGGATTTCTGCAATAACACCTTATTGCTTTTTGCTACTTTTTCCCTCCCACAGTCTTTATCTAAACAATAGTCAGAGAAGTATTTATAAAGTGCAAGAACAATGACACTCTACTGTACAGCTCTTCAGTGCTTTCTCCTCATATTGGGATGAAGTCTCAAATCCTTAAAACAAAGTACAAGACCCTCCCTTCTTGACCCTGCAACAGCTATGGCTGCTTCCTGAGCTTCGATGGTGATGTACATTCTATCCCATCAAGTGCTATTCTTTAAATGTGAAGCACATTCGATCTTCAGAACAGCCTAGTGAGAGAGGCTGTTGATGCTCCTCCCCATTTTACAGATGGGAAAATCAAAGCCTATCGCATTAAAAGTTTGGCCAAGATTAGAATCACAGAGTGATCCTCAATTTCTTTCTCAACCCCATGTTCAGACACTTCTACTGATTTCACCTCAGTGTCCCACAGAGTTAAAATAAGCATCTCTAGGGATTGAAATTTCCCAAAACCTAGCTCTCATTTTATTTCCATCTCACTGTAACATGATTTTCTTTTTCTCCCTCAAGTTGTTCTATCAAGGAAACAAAGATGTCATTATTCAAGGTTGACCAGATCCTGGTTTCTTCATAGATCAACAACATATTTCTGTGTCCTTTCAGCTAGAAGGCAATGGGGGAAATTTGAGGACAAGTTTTCTGCAGGGTTAGGATCTTTCTTGTGACTCTGATCATATTTCATTGACTATCTTGCTTTGTATCAGATACTATACTAGGAGGCTAAAAGATTAATAACAATACTTTTTAGGTGATATTTGTTGAGATAAATATACTTTTCAAGGTGTTTCAAGCATAGTTGTTTGAATTTTTTGTTTCTGACTCAATTCTAAGAACTCCATTATGTGGGTACTATTATCCCCATTTTACACGTGGGAAAACAGAGGCACAGAGAAGTTAAGAAATTTGGCTAGGGTCTCACAGGAAGTGATAGAACACAGGTATTAACCCAGCTAGTTTGGCTGTAAAGCCAAATTGATTAAAATTAAAAATTAAATTTTAATCATAACACTCTAGATCTCTCAATTGAAATAAGTAACAATCTCTTTCTTCAAAAATATTTTTTTCATTTTTTGATTACAGTTGACATGCAATATTATACTAATTTCAGGTATACAACATAGTGATTAGACATTTATATCAATTTACACAGTGATCACTCCAATAAATCTAGTACCTATCTGACACCATACATAGTTAATACAATATTATTGACTGTATTCTTTATGCTGTACTTTACATTCCCATGATTATTTTGTAGCTGCCAATTTGTACCTCTTAATTCTTCTTCCCATCTCCTACACATCCCCTCCCATCTGACAACCAACAAAATGTTCTTTGTATCTATGACTTTGTTTTGTTTGTTCATTTAGTTTGTTTTTTAGATTTCACATATAAGTGAAGTTATGGCGTTGGTCTTTTTTGGACTTATTTCACTCAGCACAATACCCTTTTGGTCCATTTATGTTGTTGTAAATGGCAAGATTTCATTCTTTTTTTGGCTGAGTAATGTTTGATTGTATATATGTACCACTTCTTTTTCTATTCACCTATTGATGGATACTTAGATTTCTCTCCACACCTTGGTTATTGTAAATTATACTTCAATGAACATAATGGATGCATATGTCTTTATGAATTAGTATTTTTGGTTTTCTTGGATTAATACCCAGAAGTAGAATTACTGGGTTCTTCGTTGTCTCTTGTTGTAGCCTGTTTTAAAATCTATTTTTGTCTGGGGTAACTATGGCTATCTCAGCTTTTTTTTTTTTTTTTTCATTTTCATTGTCATAAAATACCTTTTTTCATTCCTTTCAGCTTGTATATGTCTTTCGATGAAGTGAGTCTTATAGGCAGCATATGTAAGAGTCTTGTTTGCTTTTCCATTTGGTCACCCTATGTCTGTTGATTGGAACATTTAATCCATTTGCATTTAAAGTAATTGTTGATAGATATGTAGTTATTGCCATTTTACTTTTCATCTTTTTTGTCTTTTTTTCTTTATCATCATCTTCTTAAAGAAGTCCCTTTAACATTTCTTGTCATGCTGGTTTGGTAGTGATGAACTCCCTTAGCTTTTTCTTGTCTGGGAACTCTTTAGCTGTCCTTCAATTCTAAATGGTAACTTTGCTGAGTAATCTTGGTCGTGGGTCTCTGTTTTTCTCATTGTGAATATTTCCTGCCAGTCCCTCAGTCCTGCAAAGTTTCTGTTGAGAAATCAGCTGACAGTCTTATGGGAGCTCTCTTATAGGTAACTGCTTTTCTCTTACTGATTTGAAGGTTCTTTCTTTATCTATAACCTTTGACATTTTAATTATGATATGTCTTGGTATGGGCCTCTTGGGTTCATCTTGTTTGAGACTCTGTACTTCCTGGGCTTATATGTCTATTTCTTTCACTGGAGTAGGGAAGTTTTCCATTATTATTTCTTCAATTAGGTTTTCAATTCCTTGCACTCTCTCTTCTCCTTCTGGTACCTCTATGATGCAGATGTTGGTACGCTTGATGTTACCCAGAGGCTCCTTAAGTTTTGGATTCTTTTTTCTTTTTGCTGTTCTAATCTGGTATTTTCTGCTACCTTATCTTTCAAATTGCTGATTTGACCTTCTGCTTCATCTAATCTATTGTTGGTTCCATCTATTGTTGGTATTCTTAATTTTAGCTGTTATATCTTTCATTTCTGACTGGTTCTTTTTTTATGTTTTCTATCAACATTTTTAGGTTTCTTTATGTCTCTTTTGAAGTTCTCATTGAGATTATTGAGCATTTTTAGAACCAGTGTTTTGAACTCTGTATCTGGTAGATTGCTTGTCTCCATTTTGTTTAGTTATTTTTCTGGAGCTTTGTCCTGACCTTTCATTTGGACCATGATTCTTGGTCTCCTTATTGTCGCTTCCTCCTCGTGTTTGTTTCTATGCATTAGATACAACTGCTATGTCTCCCAGTCTTGGTAGATGGCCTTATATAATATGTGTCCTGTGGGGCCCAGTGGCACAATCTGCCTGGTCACCTGAGCTAGGTGCTTTAGGTGTGTCCCTTGTGTGGGTTGTGTGTGTCTTCCTGTTGGGTTAAGCCTTAGTAGCTATTGTAGCTATTGGTGTGTCAGTGGGAGGGATTGACCCTTAAGCTGATTGGTTGTGAGGGCTGTCTGTGACTACAGTGGAGGAATTCTTGTGTAGGGGCTGAACCTATGGAGCAGGATTCACTTCAGCAGGGCTCTGGTGCCTGCTCAGCCTGCTCTTTATGTGTGCCATTTGTGGAGGTGGTTGGGTAGTATGGTCTGAAGCTGGCCGCTGGGTCTATTGGATCTGGGACTACTTGGGAGGCATTCTGTTGCAGGCCCAGGTCAGCCACTCCCCATACCCTGCGCAGGGTCACATGATATGAGCTAAAAGTGATTTGCAGATGGCTTCCACTTGTGGTAGGCTCGGATGTGCCTGGAGAAGCTAATTTGCAAATCAAGGCCTGCAGCCACTAGTGTTGGGTTTGGCGCTGCTTAACAAAATTTATGAGGCAGGACAAGGCCAGATGCTGCTTTCTCGGGGCGTGTAAACCTTTGAGAGATTTTAAGAAAGTCCTCAACATGAGCCAAGGCAGGATGTTTGTATAGAAAGCCACTAGAAGTGGCTTGTGTAGGCCTACAAGTTGAGAGGAGTGAGGTCTCAGGGAATCACCAGAGCAGAGCAAATAGTGTTAGCTAGGTTGAAGAAAAGTCAGATATTTTGGCTACCTGTGTCTACAGGCTGGGTGAGAGGAGACCTCAACAAAAGAACTGTGGTTTCTGCTTGTATTTCTTTCTGGGAGAATACTGCCCCTCCTGGTGTCACCCTGAAGCCAGACAATTCAGTTCCTCCCCGTATGTTCCTGGCACCTTTTGAGCTGATGACCCAGTGCTGGAGCTCAGAGCAAGGAAGTCCATCAACAGGTAAGTCCAGGCATAGGCCCTTGAAGAGGTATGCTTGGGACTCAGCAGCTCTCCATCTCACTCAGCCACACTCTCCACTGGTTTTCTGAACCAGAAGTTATGGAAACTTCTCTTCACTTCTCTTGGGCTAGGGAGCCTGGTGTGGGGCTGAGACCCCTCATTCCTCAGAGAGTACCTCCAAAGCTGAGATATCTCTTCCAATTTTTAATTGCCTCAGGTGAGTGTGACTCCAACCTGTTCTGCGTCTCTGCCCCTCTTTTGAGTCTCAAAGTGGGTTCTTCTGATGTTCTTAGCTGTGGGACTTCTGTTCAGCTAGACTTCAGGTGATTCTCAATGATGGTCGTTCTGTAGCTTAGTTGTAATTTTGAGGTAGTCGTGGGAAGAGTCCTGCACAGTGTTTACCTACCCGCACAGACAATTAACTGGAAGCCCCAGTACAATCCCTTTTTATAAGGATTTTTTTAATTGGCGTGGAAGAGGGACTCATAAATATAACACAGTATGGTATAAGTGTTGTGATCCATTCAGACTCTTGTATAGTAGGTATTTGTAATGTGCTTTTATTATATAGTATAGAGCAGGAAATATGAACTTGGAAGCTAGTTTAACTGTGTGACCTTCAGAAAATTATTTAACCTCTCAGAGCAGTTTCCTCATAAGTAAAACAAATAAAACGTCTATTTCAAAGTTTTACTATCAGTGATAAGTGACTATATTCAATAGTTGGAACATAGTAGGCCCATATGAAGACTTTATAAGTTGTGGCAGTATTAGTGAAAGAGTTATGTAGAACATGTCAGATGAGCATGAAGGAATAAAACATTAACTGGGAGATGAGGATGTGTTCCCCACAGCTGATGAAACACCTGAGCTGGCACTGGAAAGGTTCACCATCACTTTATTCTTTTGTTTCCCCATTTGGTATCCAGATTTTTCTCTGGGGAGAAACCATTCCTTCTTCAAGATGAGTATGTTTTGCTCCATGCAGACATGGTTGTTGCTGATATTCTTCCTGTTACCCTAAGATGACTCTCCCATATATTGAAATAAATACTAGAGAAGGCAGAGAAGAGGGATGGCAAGAAAGCAGACCTTTGGCCATGCCAATGCGCCATTTGTTCAACCGAGCATATATCCCGTCGATCTCTTGACTTTCCAGTCTGTGAGCCAACGCAAAGCTTCCTTGTTGAAGCCTGTTTGAGTCAAGTTTTCTCTTACTTGTGACTGATCTGCTCCTAATGGCAGGGAATTCTAGATGGGAAAGCTGCTTGTGCAAAGGCTCGCAGAGGGGAGATCATGACGAGTTTGGAAATATTACATTGAGAAATAAGGCCAGAAGGTGGGTCAGTGCCAGCTTTTCAAGGGCATCGACTTCCATGTTAATGAGTTTGGACTCTAGCCTGTAGGCAGTAGGGAGCAAAGGAAAGTGACAGGATCTGATTTGCATCTTAGAAATATAAGTCTGGCTGTGAAGTTGAGTCTGGATAGGAGTAGAGAAGGCTGAAAGCAGGGGAGAGAGCTAGGAGATAACTGCAACAAGATGAAGCGAAGACAGTAGTAGAGGGGACAGAGAGGTAAAGACCTGGCATCATTTTCCTTCTAGATCCATCTTATTATTACTCACATACTTAAATGAATTCTTGGCTTTTAATTCTGGGTTCACAGATGCTTCACCAGTCACATCTGCAGACTGGCAGACAGGGGACTCTTCCTCTCCAGGTGCACTGCAGAGCCTTCAAAATCTAAGATATGAGACGTAGGAGCTTTCTAATTTTTAATCTTTCCTTGTTGTCCTCATTCCTACATCATGGTGATGCTTTTCAGCTGGACATTAACAAATGAACAAACCAGGTTTGTCATCATCACAGAGCACAGTCCAGTAAGCCAATTTACATATCTTTCTGAACTCAAACATGAGTTCTTCACTTCTTTTTTGTTCAGGCAGGAGATGCCCCAGCAGGGACTACCGAAATACTGTCATAAAATTTATGTTTATTGCTTTTTTTCTCCTGTATCAGAAAACCTCCAACTAGTAACTGTGGAGTTAATATTCCTTACCACTTTCCTGAAGTTTTTTCAATAGTGGAATATTGGAATTGTACGAGGGTAGAGATAGATAAACAATCAAGCGTTTAGATTTTAAGGTGATACTTTAAAAAGGAAAAAGAAAAACAGGCCTTCATGTGTAGACTTTTTGGCATTCTGCTTTCATTTGCTGCATGAAGATGAATGCTCAAGTAAAAGTCTCTTCATAGGACCAGGAAAGAGCTGTAACTCCGTGTTCCCATGAGTACATACCATCCATGGTGTGTGTTAGCCTTCTGCTGAACTATGAAGTTGTAGCTGGAATCACATTGGGGGTCCTCTAGGGATTTAGGCCCGGAAAACCCATTTCCAATCTTATTCCACCATCACCAATTAAACCCGTTCCTATTCCTGACCATGGGTCGACGGGGCAGTAATATCATTTAATTAAAAAATATTTTAAGTACTGAAAAGGACCTTAAAATGATCTACTCTAGAATTCTTAGTTAATGAGTTCAGTTGGTTTGGCTGAGGCTAAAGATAACAGAAATCATGTCCCAAAATGTGGAGCTAGAACCCCTCTGTGCGGGACCTACCACAAAGTTTGTGCCTCAGTTCCCCATCTATAAAACAGAAATCTCTCTAATGGCTGTTCAGGGATTAAATAAATTAATATATTTGAAGCACTTCTAATGCTGCTGGCATATATCAAGTTAAATGTTATCCATGAGGCCATATCAAAATGCTATCAAATTCCAGGATGGATGGGCTGGCTGGCTGAATGCTCAACCAGTAGAACCAATGTAAGTTGGCTTCATTGGGAAGCAGGCACTTAAAGAGTCTGTGAGGGTAAAGGAAGAATGAATATTTTTTATAAATCCATGTGGCTCCAATCAAGAGTGATCTATATGGAGTGGTCTAAAGTCTGGTCCAAAAGAGATGAGCAGATTGAAGCAGAGAAAAGCTGGAGATACTACTAGATTTGTAGAATCTGAGGACAAGAGTACTAGCCAAGATAGAGGCACATTCACCTTGCCCATAACACTGCAGGGCAGACCCCCTGTGGTGGAAGTACACACCCAATGATGCTTGAAAGCATTATAAGAGAGTCCGTTGTAAAAATCTGACAACTTCAGAAAGAGTCAGTGACAAAGCGACATGATGCTGTCAGCTAATAAGCAGTTTCCTTTTTTTTTTTTACTCTCTTCTCTAACTTCCCTTGACACTGGAGTTTGGGGGAAGCCATGAGAAACCTTGGATGACAAATTGGGAAAAGAAGAGGAAAAAGGCTAGGAAAGAGATAAGAAGGGAATCTAATCCCTTCTGAACACAGGTGTTTTTTGTTTGTTTGTTTATGGAGCAGTCTGAGCTGGAGGAAAGAAGACACTAATTTTAATTGAAAATGTGCTGTGACATAGAACTATACTTTTGAATTGCTGAACTTAGATAGTATTTTGTAACTTAAAGTGATAGATAACTATTCATATACTGAAGGAAGACCAACATTATGAGTCCTGCAGAGGTTCTGGCAGAACTAGCTCCAAAAAAGTGGGTCAAAAAGACAATGGGAGACAAAATAAGGTTGCTTTGTGATTACATACCATCAGCTGTGTCTGTTCAACACAATGGCTACACAATTAGCTGTTATCTGTTGAATGCCACCACATGCCAGGCACTGAACTGGTACTTAGGATATAGTAACAAACAAAGATAAATGTCTAGTATCTTGGGAATTAGATTCTACAGGAAAAATATAAGACAAACCAATATAGAATAGTGATTACATAAATAATAGGTCTGAGGTAAATATTAATAGTTAAATGTTAATAGTTAAATGTAAACGTTAAAACATGAGAGTAAGAGAAAAGGGGTGAGGAGAGGGTAAGTGTGGTGGTGGGAGGAACAGGGACGTTCTCTTCTGAATTTTTTCTATTTTTTTTTCAAGCACTTGGATGGGACATCATGGGAGGAGTAAGGGGAAGAAAGGAGGGGTTGGAATTTTAAAGGAAAGGTACAAAATCGTCACCTAGATTCATGGGAGAGAAAATAGAATTGGGAACTAGAGCAGGATTGTCGGACAGTTTTAAGAATCTTCTTGAGAGCCATGGTAGAGAGTCCACGTGACGTGAGTGCACATTTGTGTATGTGTTTTCTCCTGGTGAGTTTAATTATCCTGATGCAGGGACAGAGGAAGTGGAGAATTAAATTTATTCAGAACTGGGACCTGGCCAGGGAATCGTGCTAGAGGAAGACGGGGGAAGGGACTTGAGCCTCCTGGCAAAGAACCGTGGAATCTAAGTTCGGTAGGAGGGGAAGTGAGGACAAGACGAGTGAGGGCTAGGACCGGTGGCTTGCTGGTCCCTGTAAGGTTTATTAACTGTTTGAATCATGACCTGAGAGTAAGCTGCGGAATGATGAGAGAATAACTAAAATGAAGATTGTGGTGATGGCAAAGTCAGGGTGATGTCCTGAGGGTTGGGTGCCTGTGGTTAAGTGGACAACATCATGGGGGATGGGGGGGTCAAGACACCTCTAACCAAGAAGTCAGAGCAATAAAAGAGCCGTCTCTGTGGCTAGTGAAAGTCAAGAATCATGACAAAAGTAATCCTGGAAATTAGTAATGAACTGGGTACTAAGAGATAAGAGAGAGTGACTAAAGGCTAGATTAAGAAGGGGTGGTACTGGTCATACAGCCTGGCTGAGTTAAGTTTACAGCAAGGAGTTTCTATGACAGGAAGAAGACAGTGATCTAGAAATGGCTAGGAGATGTAAGAACAGCATCCTACTTCTAGGTTCAGTGGTGTAAGGGGTATGAGAGAGAAAGGAACCACTACTTAAGAGAGTTTGTGAGATCCAGTGTCTTCAGCAGAAACTGAAGTTTCAGTGAGAATAACTCAGAGAAGCAGAAGGGAGTGATGATAAAGGGAGGAATTTGCAGACAATGGGCCATGAATTCTAGAAGACTCATGGGAAGGAGTCGGAGGTGGGGTCAGATTAGAGAAATTATAGGATGATAAAGGATGACCCTGAAGATGCGACATCTGCCATTGACTGCTGTATATATGGACGTATGGTAAGATAAATACATCTTGATGTCCTGTTTTAGGCCGATTTTGGTGGTGAGAAGCCTGGACAGGAAGGAGTGGAGGTCTTCCTTGGTGAATTCACAACTCTGGGTAGTGTACCATGGTCAAAAAAAAAAAAAAGTGATTATTTAATCAGATTGAGTGACACTGGCTGGAGTTGATCCTTATACATCAGAAACAAATAAGTTTCACCATATATGTGCCCAACTCCAATCAATTAGAATAGCTGCCTGGTGCCTTAGGGAAGTGGTACCCAACCTTTTTTGTACCAGAGACTGGTGCTCCTATGAGAATCTAATACCTGATTATCTGAAGCGGAGCTAAGGCGGTGATGCTGGTGCTGATGATGGCTGCAAATACAGATGAAGTTTTGCTCGCTTGCCAGCCCACTGCTCACCTCCTGCTATGTAGCCTTGTAACCATGCCACAGACTGGTACTGGTCCAAGGCCTGGGGGTTGGTGACCTCCTGCCTTAGGGTGAGAAAGGGCTGAGGGTATATTAATAAGGTCAGCCATGGACACATGAAAGAGAACCAAGATTACAAGTTGTAAGTAGGCAACCTTTCATTTTTAAGTCTTTTGAAATAGATACAAAAAGGTAAGGATTTTGCTCAAAATCACAGCATTTAATGAGAACTAGAACCATTCCACCAGGAACACATGAAAACCCTGCTTAGGTAGTCCTCCTCATCATGTAAATGTCACTTTGTATTTATGTTTAGTTGATGAAGATTAGTAATATAGTTACTGAGTCTTAGCTTTCCCACCATCACTCTGTGGAACTATGGGCTATTTATTTGACTGTGCATCAGTTTGGATTCTTCAAGAAGCAGACACCAAGGCGGGGTTAGATATGACAAAATTTTACGAGGGGAAAATGCCTGTGATGAGGAGTGGGGTAAGGAGGGGAGTTAAAGACAAGTCTGACATAGAGAAGAAGAGATGAGCTCGAAGTGAGTGGAAGGAAGCTCAAGGTGCAGTGCTGTTGTAAGCAGATTGCCTGACGGATGAATCCTGCTTCGTGCAGCAGTGGTCCAGCCCTAGCTGCCCTGCTCTGCTCAGTCATCGGCTGGGAACAACCTACTGGAAGGTGTGGCCTTGGAGCATAAGTACTGGGGGGCATGTGGAAAAGTTTGGTGCTGTCAACCTTCCTTAAAAACAAGTCCTCTTACAGCAAAATCAGTAGAGAGACACTATGCCTACCTCAGACTCCAAGTCTTGTTGAAACTTTTTTAAAATTATTTTTTAAATTGAAGTAAAATTCACATAACATAAAATGAACTATTTTGAAGTGTATGATTCGGTGACATTTAGTACATTCATGATATTGTGATATTCATGATATTATCACCCCCAAGGAAGACCCTGTACCCATTAAGTGTGACTCCCCATTTCCTCTTTCTCCCACCTTTGACAACCACCAACGTACTTTCTGCCTTTATGGATTTACTTATTATGGATCTTTCATATATAAGCAGAATCACATAATATGTGATATTTTATATCTGGCTTTCTTCACTTACTATAATGCTTTTGAGGTTCATTCAGACTGAAGCATACAGGGCTTTGCTCCTTTTATGGTTGAATAATATTCCATTATATGGTTATAGCATATTTTGTTTAATCATTCCTCCATTGATGGACATTTGAGTTTTTTTCTACTTTTTGGCTATTGTGAATAACGGTGCTATAAACATTTGTGTTTGCATATTTTTTGAGTACCCATTTTCACGTCTTTTGGCATACACCTAAGAGTGAAATTGCTAGGTTCAATGGTAACTATGTTTAACTTTTCTGCAAACACTTAACTGTTCAGAAACCATCAAACTGTTTTCTACAACTCATAAATCTCATTTTTCTCATATGTAGTGGAAAGCAAATGAGAAAATGCTCATGAGCACTGAGCACAAACCAGAAGTAAAATCCTCATAAATGACGGTTATTGTTTGTAATGAATACAGTATGTGTACCCAACAGACTGACTTTAAAAAATGATATGATAGTTTTATGTTTTTTTTTTTCCTTTTCCTAAAGAGTGAAAACATGAAGTTAAGAATATATATTTTTTTACTCTTAAAGAGAAATGGACCATACTTCCCACTTGGCTCACTGTGGTTTGTGAAACTGAAGAGCCCTCAGGATTAAAAACATGATTACAGCTTGTATCTAAGGGCTTCTCCTGGAGATGAGTTTGTGAGATCTTCTCTCACCGGAACTACAGTTTCTGCGAAGAATTCCCTCCTATCAGAGTTGTCCTCAAAATGCCATTTGTGGTTTGTCAAGATGGTCACTGCCTCTCACATCTCACCAAAATCGGGCAGGTTCTCAGAGACTCTCATTTTGACACTTTTTTTTTTTTTAAAGAGAAGGGAAAAGGAAATGTTAGAAGATTCAAAACATCAGTCATCACTTGAGAAAAGGAGAAGAGAAGCTTAATTGATCCACAAGTGATTTGGGAAGAGCAGGGCAGGTTTCTCAGTGACTGGTGAGGATTACTGAGGAAGGTGCTCTAATTATCCTGTCTGCAGGCATTTAAAATACAATAAACAATCTTGAAAGCATCTCCCCTTGTCCCAGACATGTCTGAGTGATGACTGATACTATGACAGCGTTAAGTCGTGACGACACTGATGAACAATTTTTCTTTCTACTTTTGTTTATTAGTTTTCTGATGGAGTCGTTATGTCCCAAGCAATGTTTGGGACACAAAAGGTCCTCTATGAATGATTTTTGAATGAACTTTTCTACTAATGGTTGTCGCTGCATCCTGTGATTACCTGAAGCCTGTTTAGAGTGACGATGGAATACATGAGCTCCAGTATAGAACTAAGTGGGTTTGAACCCTGGCACTACTACTTAGGAGTTGTATAATTTGGGACCATTTACGAAGGGCATAAATGAAGATAATATCACTTTCTCAAGAGACTGATGTGAGGAATACACGAGATTCTTCCTGGGACACGCTTGAAAAATGCATAGACCACGATAAGTTAGACTGGTGTCGTTAGCTACTAGCATTATTGTCTGGATGGCTTTCCTGGCTTTTTTTTTTTTTTTTATTAATTCTTATCTCTCCTAGTAGAAACCATGCTTCTTGCGAGTAGAGACTGTGGTTTAGATATATTCAATACCTACCTAGCAACACACACATATGCATACATGCAAATCCTACTTGATCATGAAAAGTGGTGAAATGCAGATTTTGCATAAACCAAAAAGTTTCTAAAATGTGTACAGAGAGAGAAAATAGAAAATATTTGGCAAACAGCAGTAATCTCTCATTAGAATGTGATCCTTATAAGGGCAGGGTCATTCTCTCCAGCACCAAGAATAGTGCCTGGCACAGGGTAGGCATTTCACAAGTTCTGATGGAATGGGTGAATAACAGTCAACACTAAGAAATGCCAGAAATTCTGCCTGTGTTAATTTGTCTCACAAGACTATAAGATAGAACTGTCCCTATATTAGTTAAAAATTGAGTTGGGCTGCAAGTTGGTTAGAACTGACGATAATGATGTAAACGATAAAGGCTTAATTTTAACACTAAGGTAAGCGGAAGTCACTGGCTATATTCAGGGGCTCATTATTCAGGACCAAGATCTTTGTAATTTTTTCCGCTTTTCCTGTGGTCTCAAGGTGGTTGCTGCAGTCCAGCCATCATATCTTTGTCATTAATGAGAAAGGAAAACAAAACAAAATGGGGGCACTTTTCTCACCAAGGGCAGCTCTCTTTAAGAAGATTTCTTTAAAAACCTTATCTATTAAAGATTTCTACTTACATTCCATTGGCCACCTCTATTTGCAAGCAATGAGAAAAATAGGGGACTCCTCAGCTTCCTCTTCCTCTTCCAACCGCTCCTTGTCCTTACCTGGCTACAACGTTGCCCCATTGCCCCAAGGATAATAGGGTTCCGGTTGGTTCCTTGTTAAGGAGGAAGGTGAAACTGGGACTGGGGTAGGTACTAGGAACCTCTGTCAAGGTTTCATTGTATAGAAACCTTAGAAAACTGAGGCTCAGCCATATGGAGCTCCTTATTATTTTTTACTGTGGCTTTTGAGGGTTTTCTTTATCACATTATACAGTGACTTTATTGGAGGATCCTCAGGATGACACCCTATTGCTAGTGATTCTCTGAGAGAAGCTGCAGATTGAGCAAATGGTTCTCTCTCTCTCTCTCTCATACTCATAGCTAAGAAGCTCCAGATAGTGCAAAAGTCTGTCTGGCAACCACTGGGGAATATTCTACTATAGGTTAATTTTTTTCCCCAAGATTGCCTTGCTATACTATATGCATTCTTTTAAGGTATCTGAAACTCTTTTGAAGACAAAAAAGGAGGTAAATGAGCAATAACACATACACAAATCCCTCCAAATATATAAATGCATAAATGGTGGCTCTGAGGTTTACGTAATTAGCTGATGTCACAAACAGTTAGAGATGAGTCACGACTCCATTCCATATCCCTGTCCTTTCCCCTTTCCCATGAGGTTCTTAACCCTGGCTGCACAGTGGAATCTGCAGAGAGCTTTAAAAATATCGATGCCCAGGTCATACTCCAGACAAATCATAAATCAGAAGCTCCCGAGGTTGACCCCAGGCATCAATATTTTTAAAAACTCCCCTAGATGACTTTAATGAACATCTAAGGTTTAGGACCGCTACTCTTCAAATTCTCTTAAGCAAAATAATTGAAGTATAGAGCTCCCTAAAGAGAGTACTTTTTAAAAATTATTTTGACTTATCCCAGTGGTTTTCTCATCTACTTCATTTTCTTCTAGTGGGACACCCGATATGTAAAACAGATACAAACGGAGCTTCCTTCATTAAAGATGGTGCATGGTGGTGGGGGTGGGGAGGTCTGGCTCCCCTATCTCACCCTTCGGGCCACCCCATCTTTTACAGGTGGTCCTTGTGGCCACCCACAGGATAATAACTGATCTACTTCAATATATTCCATGCAGTAGGTTTTTTAATGATTTGACAGATCATCTGACCATCACAGTAACATGCATACTGGGAAAGCCTCAGTCCTGTGGGTGACTGTGATGTGGTCTTCTCTTCCTCTGTAGATAAGCTTCAATCTCCATCTTTTTCCCTGTGGCTGTTCAGAGGACAAGTTGTTAGAAAGAGCTCTAAGAGTTAATAACAGAAACATATAAGTATTGTGCAGGTTATCCTTTCTGTCAGCTCATGTGACCTCGTGTGCACATGTATGTGTGTGTGTGTGTGTGTGTTATCCCCACACCCTCCAGGGTGCAATTAGTCATGAGGATCCAAAAAGCAGAGTGCTCAAACTCAAATGCCTATAGAGGCAGAAAGCTGAACTTCCGTGTTTAAGTGGATCCTGTGGAGAGCTGTTATATGTTCAAATATCTTCCTAAAGATATTTGTATTAAAAATGTTTTCTTAACTCTGTGTTGGCAAACAAAAACACACATTTTCTGGGCATAAAAAGTTTTAGTGAGGTGCCTGGTGAACTAAATAAAATAAAATTTATTTATTTTACTTAACTTTATAATTTAGCTATAAAGACTATGAGTTGTTTGGTTAGGTGGACCCGGCCAGTGCATTTAGAGCATTGTTACTCCGTTTTGCAATTGTAAGATGAGTACAGATGCATTAGCCTGGAACAAAGCGTTTTGAGCCCTGACGAAGGCCATCCCTCCTAGGCCACTAAGAATAAATACAGAGTTGATCAGAAAAGTGTGGCCACAGGCAAATTTGCATAGGGGCCAAGGTATCTCCTAGAAGAACAGGATGCAACATGAATTTCTTTGATGGATTAAGATGGTCCCAATTGATTGGTAGGAAAGAACACCAAAGTCCCAAAAGGGACCACAATTTTTATAAAGGAAGAAGGCGGATGAGTGACAGGAATTATCTGATGCCTAGATGTTGCCTGTGACCAGTGGCAAGATTCTTCATTTCATTGCCATTTGGAAGCAGAACTGAACCCATTAGATGAGCACATCCCCCTAAAATGAACCCTGGTACAATATACCCATAGGGATATTTTAATAGCTAATTTGGATTGTGATGATATTTCTGCCTTGAAACTGGTGAAGCAAGTCAAACAGGTGTCAGAAGAAATATTCTTAATTAAATGAAGATATGCCTTCCAAATATATTCCCTTCTGACAAATACTGCAAAATAGGTATCATAGGTGCTGTGAAGATGATGCAAGTCCCTGTTATCATAGAGCTGGAAGTGCCGTCGTGGGTAGGAGAGGATAAAGTTGGAGTAGATGGTGTGATGGTGCGGTGAGTTTAGCAGAGAAGATTAAACAGAGAGTTAAATAACTGTAACTCAATGCAGAATGAAAACTGCCAGATCACATTCATGCCATGCCGTGGATGCTCAGTGGAAGGAAAGGGCCCATGTGGTTGGACTCGGATTCCCAGCATTTGAAGTAGCCTTCAAAAACTTCATAATGAAGTAACCTGGCAGGTGGGTTACAGAGTGAAGGAGAGAAGAGTGAGTGTCTGAGGGTTGATAAATACCACCTGAGTTTTTCCTCCCCGAGTCTGCAGCCAGCTGAGGAGAAGATGCAGGATCAGCTTTGTGACGGATGCAGCTGGTATAGGGGCAGCGTTGGTGTCTGTGGATTTTCCATCAGACTAGCTTTTACGAATTAAATTTACTCACTGAGCTGAAGGCCCAGGCAGCAGCTGCTGTCCTGCTCTGTGTCACTAATAGTGGGTTTCTTATAGTGACAGAGGTGCATCTTATTATTTATTTATTTAATTTTTTTTTGTGAGGCAACCCTTGGTTGACCTCACAGATTGCAAGGACCTTGTCAGTTTACAATCCTTAATTTTTTCTTTTTATGCCATAGCACCTGGTCTTCCTAGGTGGTCTCCCATCCAAGTACTAACCATGCCCGACCTTGCTTAGCTTCCGAGATCTGATGGGATTAGGCTTGTTTGGGGCTTGTTTAGGGTGTCAGGGATGTAGACTACAGAGGTACATCTTAAAGAAAGACAGTTCTGAAAAACAGGACAGAAAAAAAGGGCTAAGCCACACTGTCTTTGCCTGTTTTTATTAAGGAGCCACATGAAGAGAGAAGAGAGGCTAACATTTTACTTTTAACTGAAGTTTTCTCATGGAGATATAAGGAGAGCAGGATGGAGATTCTCTCCAACCCTTTCCCAGACTTTTCATCCCAATGCAAAGGAGCAATTAGACCTTCATTACTTAGTTGTGCTCAAAGAGCAGTTTTGCCCCTCACCTCACAATTTTACTAAAGTCGGCCTTTGCCATTTATCTGTGGCCTTTTGTGGCAACTTCTTAAATATCCACTAGTTCCCCCTTATCTACCAGTTCACTTCACTGCCTTTGGAAAATATTAAGTGGAAAATTCCAGATCTAAACGATCGATAAGCTATAAATTGCACGCAGTTCTGAGTACCTCACTGTATTTTCTCACTTTGGCATTGTGTCATCTTACGTCATCACCGGAAGGGTAACTACAGTACAATGAGTTATTTTGGGAGCAAGAGACCACATTCACGTTACTTTTATTACAGTGTATTGTTATAATTGTTCTATTTTGTTATTAGTGTTATTAGTTTCTTACTGTGCTTAATTTATAAATTAAAATTTATCATAGGTATGTATGTATAGGAAAAAAACAGTATATATAGGGTTCCATACTATTTGTGGGGGTTTCAGGTATCCACTGGGGATCTTGGAACACACCCCCCATGGATAAGGCGCTGACTACTATATTTGAATAGAGGACTTGTTTTCTCTTAAATTCCATGCCCGTAAGTGTTTTTCCAGTCTTTAGAAGCACGGGGCAGGTTATCAGCCTTTTCCATCTCACATTAAAGTTTTATCTCTCACTTGAGGATCATTTCCCTCAAAGAAACAAAGGTTTTATCACTCACTAGAGTAACTGCGTACACAAGATGAATGGAGAGCCACAAACCCATGTTGAGATGCTACCGTGAGGCAGTTAGCTAGACTCACTCCCCAGATAAACAACTGAATCCAGCAACCCAAGTTCCTGTAAGGAGAGTCTCCGTTCAGTCCTTAACAGGTGAAACTTCTCTTAGGTCTAAGAATTCCCCAGGGGTCCACACCATAGAGTTTTTCTCTGTGTAGTCTTAGTGTTCCTCTCTCTTTCTCCTTAACCATACCTTGAGTCCCATGTCTTTTTTTTAAAAAAAAAATCAAGTCCCAAATACTATGGCCCATAATATGCACTCAATAAATATTTGTTGAATGAATGAATGAAGTCATTTATCAGAGCAGCATAATATTCATCTTGAGCACAATTAATGTAACCATTCTTTTTTTTTTTCAAGGCGGGGCCACATGAGGCCAGTTTATTGCCATTAAATACCTCTCTATCCCTCTCTATTTTTCATCCATTTTTCCATAAAGGAAACTAAAACACATACGCACATAGTGTAACAATTGTTGGATGGGGTCACTTAAGGAAATTTCTAAGTGACAGAGCACTGTCTTAACTCTAGTCAAGTGTGTATTTACTGTCTATGTGCGGTGTGTGGAGTGAGCACATGTGAGTTTGCGGATAGTGACAGTCCTATCATCTGCACTTTCAAGTATAAATGAAGTTTGCCATGTCGTACTTACTGTCTGTCAACCTGACTGGCTATTGGGTTCCACAGTAGTTTTATCACTCAGGAGCCCTAAATCTCTGAAGAGCTCTGTGCTGTTATTATACAGAGAATCAGAAAGAGTTCTGATAGAAAAAATA